>CM031237.1:10353847-10783195 GCA_018340775.1 Taxus wallichiana var. yunnanensis
ATGCCGGTGTATTTTCCTATAAAAACATTTGTTCAATCTTAAATGAGGTAGAGCACTGTTTGGCTGCACTAAGAAAATTAAATTTGTTGATCTGTTACTCAGTTTACTCTAATGCACACAGAGACCTCATGCTTGTCTATGAGTACATGTCCGCTGAAGGCTCTCTAAATGACCATCTTTATGGTGAAATAATTATATTCAAATTTTTTCCGACCAGTTCTGTGCATTTAAATATAAGGATTTTTGACCAAATAACCACAGTTGTTTTGGTTTTTCCACTCTTTTCCCAGGGCACAATGATCTCAAATATGCCCAACTAGAGTGGAGAACCAGGCTTAAAATAGCTCTTGATGCAGCACAAGGTGACCTAAATCTTGCTTAGATAGTAAGAAATTTATTGAGACGGATAAATATCTTGCTTAGAATGTAAGTTATTATTTAATAATTATACCTGGAATGAGATTCCATTTCCCAATTAGTCTTTGAGTCCTAAAATGCGAGATCAAAACACATGGTAAAATAATTACTCAGATTGTTCACTCTTCCCATGCTAACTGTAGTCTATCCATCGTCCATGGTTGAGTACTCAGGATTATTCACGCTTCCCACCATACCATTAACTTCCTTTAAGCTATCGTCATCTTTAACCTCCATTTCCCATTGGGAGCACAACTTTGATGGTAGCGAGTCGCTCACACTTTTGGCTACTTGATGCCCAAATGGACCATGCCCGTCAAATACTCCACATAAAATTGTGTCCTTTCTTGAACCAAAATCCTGCAAATTAAGAAGATGTGTTTAAGTAATAATGATCGATTTCACAAGTTCAACTAAAAACTCATTAATTTGTTATTCAGGATAATTACCATGTCATTCAGTCTTGAATGTTTGGCAATACCTCCTAGAGGAGCATGGCATCTTGATTGGTTCCCTTTAGGCCTTGAACATGGTACCATTTGAGGAGCAACAGAAATGAACATGATTTGAATTCCACATAAAAAGTAAGCTAAGCAAAGATACAATAACCTTTTTATGTAATAAGCAAACAGGCTGTGAAGCTACTCTACCTATCATATAAATGTGTTTTTATCTATCGGGGTTTTACTTTAACCACTTAGTTCATGAACCATAACTAAGAAGTTACTGCAAGCAAGTAAGCATTTGTTTAAGAAAGGAAAATTATAGAAGAAGAAAGTAAAGGAATATTACGAGAGAAGAAGTAAGGAAGATGTGCATCCCATTAGTAGATAGCGAGCTAATTGCATGCACATAGAAGAAACTTAATAGATTTGAACACACGAATTATAAAGCAAAGGCGGTTCTAGATCCGGATCTAAAATAACACAAAGTTTACTTTAAAGATCTAAGATTTAAAAGCAAGAAACACGATGCTGTGACACAAAGTTCTCCAGGAAACACTGCTTCTTTGTATTCCTCTGCAGCAAGTGGCTCTCGGGGTTCGACACAAAGTCTAGAACACAAGATTGCTTCTTACAAATTCGATCGATCATTAACCGTGGTTCTTCTCCTACTTATAGAATGTAGGAGGAAAGTACAAATAGAAGACTCAAAGCTGAACTAAAGTATGAACAACAAGTAAAGATGACATTTGGCAATCATCCTCAACTAACTTCTTCTTAAGTGACACATGTATCACTTAACTAATAGAAAGGTTCCACATGACTTCAAGTAATGGTTGCAAAACCAATAACTTAGAAGTTTACAATTTCATCCGGGAACATAGAAAGTAGAAGAAGAAAGAATAGAAGAAGTCATGCCAGCTGTAACATCTACATCTTCTTCTTGTTACGATATCGATATACTTATCGAACATATAATTCACATCTTTCCATCTGTTTTAGCTCTTTGCTTCCTTTTACATCTGAATTGCAGCAATCCTTCATTCAACACTTTCTTTGCGTGCTTCCACTTCTTCCAAACTTGGCCCAAATCTCATGATATGCACTGCGGTGTCACGACCCTCTTGATAGAGTTCATCGTGAAAGGCTTGGTAGCTTTATCAATTCTCTTTTGCACCATCGAGAAGAGAACTTTCCGAGAATCATGCACCTCGTTAGAAACAATCCGCGCGTATGAAGTAACACCTCCATCCACTCTTTCCTCGGTGAAAGAAATGATCTTGTCAGGCAAATCGATGTTCTACTCTCAGCGCTGCATCCTTTTGACAAAACTCTGCGAGATCTCGAAGCGGAAGATCTGCGAAACTCTATTTGCTTCCCCTTCTCGGCCAGATCCATCAAAGTGCACAATTTGTTCTGACAATACATCTCCGTGCGACTTGTTGATCTCGGCCAAAATACTCGGGTTACTCTCTGCCATTTGTATTCATTCCTTCATGCTTTCTATCGATTGCTTTAGTTGATTTCTTTGCATCGTTCATAACCTTTAGGCGGTGGCACTTCCCAAGTTGCACGAAGCTTGACGAATAATCGAGATCCTTCCATTCGTCATAGCCTTTACTTGATTGCTTGCATCTTCCATTTCTGCATAAGATGATCACTCACTGTGCTTTGAAATGGGCTGAATGGAAGGTTTAGCAACCTTGGCTATGATCTCACATAATTGAGATATTTGCTTCTGCGACTCTTCTTTCTCCGCCTTTTCAGTCGAGCCTAAGGAAGCAAGCATCCAGCATATCTGCGTGTCTGCTTGATCCTTCGGTGGTAGCTTGGCCAAGTGGTATTTTGGTCACCGTCACATCTTACTGCCGTGAGCTCCTCTTCTACCTTTCCTTCCATGGAATTGATATCTCGGCAAACTTCTCTCCCGAATCCTTGATGATCAACCTAGAAGTTGCTTTAGCAACTTTAGGCCTTACTCTCTTACTGCTCGAGATCACGAAGTAGGCTGCAGTCATGTTCCTCTAAGTTCATCTCTACTCTTGCTTCGGAACCAAGCTGCAAAGCTAACCATTCAGAAATTACTTCTCGGAGAGTGAGAAATCGGCTTGAGTGCACTACCATCTCCGCTCTGCATCCTCTCCATCGAGAAAGTGCCACGGTATCATGGCTGCCATCTTGAAACATCCAGGACAAAGCTCTTTCGAACTCCGTCATCTGCGGCTTTAACATCTCCTCTGGAGCGGGTCTTTGAGCAAGTGGCTGCGGAGAGAAGATGAACGTCTTGGTTTTATGAAGGCATGGAAGCATCCTGTGGCTTGTGGTGCGATAGTTGGTGATCCTACTGGAGTCTTGGAGAAGTCGGAGTCAAAGCTATGGTCGTAGAAGTGGTCTTCTCTTTCTCTTGAGATCTTACGTGTACTTTGACTTCTCGGACCTTCTGCTTTGCTTTCTCCTTCATGCTTTCGTTTGAGGAATCTCTGCGCCTTGAAGTTGCCGTGATTTGATTCATCAATACTTCATCAAGGCATATCCCTTCGTTAGCGGCCCAGCTCGAAGTACTCACCAACACGACTCAGATCTTTCTTCTATTGTCTGCGGCCTATCATTGCTATCTGCGGTATAGCTTTATCTCCTCCCATTTGATGGTAAGTGTCAAGTACCACGTTCCCATCATCTTTAAGATCCGCGAGTATCGCGCTAGTCAAAGTCAAATACTTGCTTTGCTTGATAGCTGCTGAAATCTTTCTTTCTAACCTCGTACTCACTTACGCACTTCATCCGAAATCTTCTAACGAAGGCACATGTGCGTACTCTGGGAGATTGTCTTCTGGCTATTCCCGAATGGATCGAAATTAAGCCGCGCGAGGAAGAACTCTTGCTCATACTCGGACAACATTTGTGCTTCCATCCCTCGAGCTCTGTGAATGCTTTGATCTGTTGTAATATCCACGGTGAGTGGGAAGAAGCCCGTAGACTTGTGCAGCTTGGAAGGTCGTGTAACTCCACAAGTTGCTGCTTTCGGCTCCATGTATCGATCAATCATCACTTTCGGGTACCTTGGCATCTTTATTGGTTCTGAAAAGCTCGTAACCACGAGGTATGTGAAATCTGCAAACAAGCTTGGATGAATACTTTGCCCAATCTTGGACACTTTGCTTCCCATGCTTCCTTGCTTACCACAGAGTCTTGAGTCTTTGTCTAACTGCGGATGAAATCGTAGAAGAAGTCATCGTTGATCACTTTGAAGTCCTTCTCGCACGCGGTACAGATAAGGTGGGTAGCACTCGAAAATGGGATCCTTGGAAAGAATACCACATCTATCCGACTTGGAAAAGACACCTGTGAAGGCTGCGGCATACACCAAGTATGAAGTCATCTTGAAGGCTGAAGATGCGCTTCACGTTCATGATTGCTCACCGATGTTCTTCTTAATAATTTCGACCAATTGATTATAGAATCAACCTTGTTGATTTGATGGTCTGATGAAAGCATACATCCATGTCCGGAAAGTGTAGGCATTAAACTTCACCATTCAACTGCATGCATGATTTGACGATATCATCCGCCTCCTGCACCAAATTGGATCGTGGAAGAGTTCTCGGGAACTTGGAAGGGGATCTAGGCTTCTTCATGAACCGGCTATTCATGATGCTCACACGATCGGCTCTATGCTTTTCCCACCTCTTTCGGCATCACGAATGCTAATAGAAGTCACCACCTTTAAATGCTTTGGAATCTTGAGACAATAATTGAAGAATTCTGCATCCAAGCGAATTATTGTCTTTCCCATGACATCACGCGATCTGGATGAAGGATGATAAGATCTAGCACACTCCATCACAAACTCGGCGATTGGGTTTGTGCAGGGAAAGGCTGCGGCTCGAATAATTCCACTACTTTTGACCGCACGCATGGTGAAGTCTTTCCATTTCTGGATCTATCAATCAAATCGAAAAGAGGTTACGGGCCTAGATCAGTGTCTCCTATGTCGAAAGTTTGGAAGCGATGCATGAATCCATCGTGCTCTCTTTTTTCATCTCCTTTCCATGGCTTTATCAATCTTTGTCTGAATAATTCTTTTCTTCTAACTTGGCGGATTTCTTCAATCTTTGGTGCGAGATCTGGACAATTCTTGATTCGGAGGATATTTGCGATGTATTGGACATTGATAAAAACTCCTTTTCTTTTATAAAGCACACATGTAATGAGTTCTGCAATTTATTCGAGACAAAAATGGCCACGGAGCATGAATAGTGAATTTAAATTATAAAAATCTGCACTTTTCAAACTGCTGCCCCAAAAATTGGTGTTTAATTTGCACATAAAGAGAGCATGAATCCTTTGATCAACACAGCTCTGTAACACTGTGAAAACAACTATGCGGACGAAGATCAACCTTCTCCAAGCATGCGCCAAATCTGAAGCTTTTAGCCTTTGTTAGCACTTTGTCACAGAGCAAAATCCTTCCTCTAATGGGCGCACTTTTCCTCCTTGCTGCGATTCTTAACTGTGAATTAAATAATTCATCCATATGGCTGCCCATGCTTATATAACCTTCACAATTCTATAATTAATAATTGCCCTAACAATTAAAGGCAATTAATTAATTAAAAATCATGCTTTTCTCTTTTAAAAATAGCATGTTTAAGGACAGCCATCGATAAATTAAATTAATCCAATTTAATCCTTCACACAACACTTCACTCAAGCCCCACGGTGTGCTTTGACCATAGCCACTTTGAAAATAGAAATTAATTTAATGTTTTAATGCTTTAAAAACATTAAATAATGCCCAAATAGGCGCACTTTTTGAGAGGAAGGGGCAGCCACTAAATAAATTAAATTTAATTAATTTAATTCCTTTCTTTTATTCCTTCTTTGACTTTTTGACCTCCTCGAAGCTTGGCGCACTTTTTGAAGAAGAAAGATTATTAAAAATAATCAATTTAATCTTTTTAATCCATCACCAAAGGGCGCACTTTTTGCACATGTAATTCTATTTTTAAGAATTTTTTCCATAATGGGATTCTTTACCTGCCAGTGAGGCGGGCACCAAAATCCATGATCCACTTAAGTGATTTGACTTTGTGATAGGATTCTTTACCTGCCAGAGGCGAGGCACTAAAATCCCATGATTTCACTTAAGTCACTTTCCTTTTATTATATCATGGGAATTTTTACCTGCCAGGCGAGCGAATAAATTCCCACACTGCTGACCTCTATTTTCCCACTGCGACTTAAGTGACTTTTATAACACGGGAAAAAGTACCTGCCAGAGGCGGTATACAATTCCCACCACACTGCGGCTTATATTTTCCCATCGCGACTTAAATCCTTTGTTTTCCAAAAATCGCCCATCCCGCGAGAGCTTTTTCCCATGTCTGCGACTTCGCTTTTTCCCGGTGATCCGGACCTCGATGTGACTTCCTCAGGGCAAAATGTGCGTGTATGTTTTCAGTGCTCCGAGGCCAAAAATCGGGCTTACCGTGAAGGAGTTGTTCGAGAGAAATTTCACGAGAAAGCAAAAGCGGACACCACAAAAACACGAAAAATTGCCAAAAGTTACAAATAAAGCCCAAAACTTAAAATAAGTTAAAATCCTTTTGGTACATAGGAATAATAACATATTCCGCTCATAATGAGTTAAAGCAGGCGAAATAGCCTCATACGGGGCTCAAAATAATTAAATACAAATTTCCCATGAGACAAATCCCGACAATGACAGAAATAAAACAATTTTGGGCATCTGGGTATTTGGCGAAAAGGGCTAATATGGCTCTTTGGGATTATCTTGACCTAATCTGAGAACTTTGGGCAATAAAAACAACAAATGACCCATTATTTTAAAAGTACGAAAATTTTTTCGGATTGGGTAGTCGCAGATTTCAGGGTGAAATCTGAGTGACACCAGTTGGCTCCGTCTGTGGACATCTTTTTCTCTTGTCAGAATGATAAAGGGAAAAGATGAGATCCCAGCATCTCTGGTTTCGTATCTTGTCTTTTGGGCACGGGGTCAGGCAAACAAACACAACACAACACAACACCAAAACAAGACAAAACAAGGAAAAACAAACAAAGTTTTATTTATGTACATACAGGTTTTACCACTTTCATGTTCGAAGCGACTTGAGTGTTGCCCATTGAAAGGCAACGGTAATTCAACTCCATCCTGATGAGCAAGAATGAAGCTATCTGCTCCGGCGATCTTTTTTATCACAAAAGGCCCTTTCCATAGTGAATCGAACTTTCCATGCATGCCTTTTGTTTCTCTTCTTTTGTCCCATAAGAGGACCCAGTCATTAACTTCAAACTTTCTTTCCCTGGCTCTTTTATCGAAGATGACTTTCACCTTCCTCTGATGCTCTGTCAACCTATCTGCTGACTTGAGTTTGTACTTCCCTCGGTTCGATCAGTACATGATTCTTTTATCTATAGCATCCGTGAATGTGGAATCCTCCGGGGCTTTAGAAAGTCGTAGGGCGAGGCAATTCCAGGTGAGAGAGCTCTGTGTCTCTGCCATATAGCGGCTGAAATGGGGACATGCTATCGCCCTCTTTGGTGTGATCTATCGGCCCATAATGCATCAAACAACTTTTTATGCCAAGTCCTTTGATTTTCCATTACTAGCTTGCACACGATAGTTACCAAGTTTTTATTACTAGATTCAGCTTGACCATTCCCTTGTGGATAGTAGTTTGAGGAATGAACCAGTTGAATCCCATAAGTGTAGCGAAATTCCACCAACTCCTCGGAAGAAAGATTCGGAGCGTTATGCTACTTTCTGAATTTTCTTTAGAGTACGCCAAACCTGACAATAATATTTTCTTTTATAAAATTGCACACCTCGGCGGAAGTGGCATTCTTCACAGGAATGGCTTCAACCCACTTATTGAAATAATCGGTAGGCTTTGTTAGAATGTAATGATGACCGGCCTTTGGAAGCCGGGTTAAGCATTCGATAAAATCCATACCCCACTTTGTTGGAAAGGTTCTTGATCACATGGGTTTTAGAGGTAATGCGAGCAATTTCACCGCCCAACAAAATGTTGGCATGCTTGACACTTAGCTACCCATTCTGCGGTATCTTGAAAAGGGTGGGCGGTAATACCTTGCTCTAAGGATCTTGTGTGCGGTGACTCGGGTGAGAAATGACCACCGCATGAGCCATGTCATGAAAGCTGTTGTAGTAGCTGATCTGTTGAGCTTTATCCACGCATCGAGAAATACACCATCGATTCCCTTTTTACAAACCATTATCCCAAAGAACAAAATCTTTGGATTTAAGTTTGATTGTTCGTTTCTCTTTTACGGAAAGTTGATCTGGGCATTCTCCATACGTCGAAAGTAAGCATATTCTTGTACCACTCCTCTGCCGGATCTATAAAATCTTTGCGGTAAATCTTCATCTATCCCATCTTGATGATCTGCTTGTCTTGATGCTTTTATTTCATCATTAGTTCACACAGACCTCTTCCTCGGACCAGCTTTGTTGGTTTAATATCCAGTCATATTCTTGAACTTTTGTCACCCATGTGCCTCTCGATAATCCTAACTCTTGCTTTGAGTAAGGATAGATTTAAGCTACGATATCTGGAACCAAAACCACGGTGTGTGAGGAAAGAATATAATACAGAATGCCTTGCATGCCTTCACTCACTTGCATATGCGTGCTTTTCCATTGGAGTGTATTTGACTCATAGGCTTTAAGGGCGTGCTCATGAAAGCAATAGGAGCTTCTGCATCCTCTTGATTTTTCTGCATCAGAATTGCTGACATGGTGTGTTCGGAAGAATAACAATAAAGAATAAATTCTTTACTGAAGTCGGGTGAAACCAAGGCTGGAGCTTTAAACAGGGGCCTCTTTGATTTTCTCAAAGCTTCCTTCCCTTATTGCTCCATTTAAAATCTTGTGTCTTCTTCATCATATTTGAAATATGACGGGTTAGCTCAGCAAAGTCAGGAATGAATCTTCTGAGAAAATTCACTTTTCCAAAGAAAGAGTGAACTCCTTTTTTGGATGTGGGCAAAGGCAATGTCTGAATGGATTTGACACGCTCTGGATCTATCTTTGTTCCTTCTTTAGAAACAATGTGCCCAAGCAGCTTTCCTTGGTTCTGACAAAGATGGACTTCTTAGGATTCAAAGAAATACCATGTTTGCGGCATTGTATGAAGACCTCTTCCAAGTTTGAAATGTGTGTGCTTCTATCTTTGGAAAAGACAGTCAAATCATCCAGGTACACTACTATGCTTATATCTTTGAGATGAGCAAAGGCTAGATCCATAGCTCTTTGAAATGTAGCACCAGCATTAATCAGGCCAAACGGCATTTTCTGGTACGCGAAGGTTCCCCAAGGTGTGATGAACGCCGTTTTGTATTGATCTTCCTCGGCCACCTTGACTTGATTGTATCACGAGAAGCCGTCGAGCATGGAAAGCATCTCGAGATCCGGTGACCACTGCAGAGTGTGATCCATGATGGGGATAGGGTAGTTATCCTTGATGAAGCTTGATTAAGGTTGCGGAAATCCACGCCTGACCTAATTTCACCACTTTTCTTTCTTACGGGGACTATGTTGGCCAACCACTCCGAATGGTGTATGGGATAGATAATCTTTGCATCTAACAACTTACGGATTTGCGAGATGGTTCTGAAATGGTAGGATTGTGCCGCGCAACTTACGCTTGAAAGGCTTTTGTTACGATTTAAGTGGGATGTAGTGTTGAACTTCCATGGTGATATGTTTTAGATCTGATAGGACCAGGGCAAAAATATCCATGTATTTCTTAAGAAGCTTAGTGAAAGCTTCCTTTTCAGCTCGAACAACACTTACCCAGTTACTAATTTGGGATCATTGCTTTGCTCCCAAATTTAGTAATTGTGTGTCGGAGGAAGAGCCTTCCTCATTTTCTTCATTTTCTTAAGCATCGATCATGCTTATCAAACATTTCCTCAAGATACCAAGCCTTTGGGAATTTTATTTCCCTTTAGTTGGATAATCTCGACCTCTGAGGCGTCGGCATCCATTTCTCAGACGGTGAGTGCTGGGAGGTGAATTGCTTCCCTCATAGTAGATTTCTTCAAAGTTGTCTTTCTGTTGGAGAAATGCGCGCAATCTGTGTATCATCGTTGAAAACTGCCATTCTTTGGCGTTGTCGGGAACCTTTGGGCGAAAAACCATTTCCACCTTGTAGTCTCCTGTCTAAAGAATGCGGGGGCTGATCCGGAGTTCAACAAGGCTGCGATAACTGCAAGCGAATCAGCTCTTGAATTTTGTTCTCTCGGAATGTAAGATCAGAAAGCTGAAAAATCCAGGATAGCGAGTAGACCCGATCTCTGTAGTGCCGCGATTTGTCTTTTTGACTTGGTAGAGGCCCTTATACTTCCTGACAATCAGCTCGGCATCTCCTCTTGCGTGTAATAATTTGATTCCCATTGTTCTACTTTGCTCCATGCCTAACAATGATGCTTCATACTACTCAGTATTATTGTTAGTATTTTGAACATCAATTTGAAGGAGTGCGCATGCACCCCTTCGGGAGAGATAAGAACAACGCTGCGCCGGATCGAATGAGCAGCAGCTACCATCAAATTCGAGTCCAAATCTTGTTATCAATTTGATGTGATTCTCGAATCACGGTTGAATTTCTTCTTTATCCATTTCTAGATAATAGACTCAAGTGATCCGATTCACGAAACAAGATCGAGATCTAGGATCTTGATTTTGATCTTGTGTACTTGGATTTCTTCTCGGGTTCCGACTTGATTTACTCCTTTGATTGGTATGTGCGCACAAGACCAATCCATCTTCACTTCTCCACCCGGCTCCTTGCAAAAATTTCTACTCAATAGCATGCCATAAGAAGTGGAATGTCTGCTTCTGAGGATAGTCATTTTCGAGTCTTTTATACGGGAAAGGAAGCAAAATCTTGCTGCGCATCTTTGATTTGCCCCACAGAGGACTTGCCTTTCCATGGAATAACATCTTCCATGGTTTTGTCAATGTAAGACCCAGAGCATCGGCAACTTTGGCGGGCATGGCGTTGTCGGAAGCTCGAGAATCCAAGATGCGATTGCTTAGCTTATGTCCGTTGATGAGCAAAGACACATAGAATGGCTCGATCCTTTCTGATGTAGCAGGAGAAGGGGTGGAAGGAGAAGAACTTGCAGCAGCATTATTTGAAGGTGGAGTAATCTTTGGACTTGACAAGATACCCCGTGAATTATTGTTTGTTGGGCTGGGACCATTACTTTGCACATATTTGACCAATCTATTCAGCTGATCAGGAAATGCCCTCAAATACTCAGCTTCTGACATTTGGACCTTGTTTCTCTTGATGTGATCAATTATGTCAAAAGCTTGACTTGCTTCAGCAGGATGTGCGTTGGCTCTTTCTTTGCGAATTGAAAGAATTTGAATATTTATCCTTGGGCGCTAATGAAGAAGGAAGAGTGCTACCTCTTTTCAAGATAGTAACATCCGGGCCAGGGGATCTTCTCTCTCTTTCAGACCACTTGTGGATGCTTCGGCATTTTGGCGCGTCGAGACCTTGTAAACACCGCAAAAGTGTGACCATCGAGAATCTTCAAAAGATTCATAATAGCCCTCATCAGATTAAGTAGTCCGGGTAACCAATATTGGAGTCGCCCGGTAGGGATCTATAAAGTCTTCATCATCGAATGATTCATCGATGCGAGATCCTCTTCATTAGTTTCCAAGTTATTCCTTGGAGCGGCTTCTATTGCCAAACGCGTTGTGGTGCGTGCGGCGAAAAAATCTGTTTCGATTTTGATTTTGATTTTGACCATTGAAGGTCGGGTAGGAGCTATTCTTGAGGGTGCATTCCTGCTTGAGAGATCTGCTTCTTGATCTGCAGCATGTCATTAGCCAATCTCTGCAACAAAGGATCTGAAGTACTAAGAAGAAGCACCATCACCTTTGTGAGATGGTTGTTTGAGTTTTCCAGCCATGATCAAGTCGTCCTCAACCTCCACGGCGGCATTTTGTGCGTCCGAAGCAAATTTCTGGTCTTGCCCTTCTTAGGCGATATCGACTTGAGCGATAGGCGTTTATAAAAAACGTCTTTTGATTTTCGTCGCTCAATGCGGCGAGAAGTGGGGATTTTATACAAAATCCTTTGGAACTTTGCAATAAAGTCCGCATGTTCTCGTTTGGCTCTTTCTTCAAGCTGCGTCGGTTGGGTGATCATCGTCTTTGGCGTCCTCTGCGAGGCTTGAATCTTTTGAGAAATTGCTCACGCATAGTCGTCCGAGTGGTTATGGTGCGGGGCCGGCCGATAGAACCATTCTCGGCCAAGTCGTGTAGAGTCTCGATGAATAGCTTTGAGACATCTTCATGCTCCACTCTGCAAGCACACCACAAGATATGAAGAAGGCTGCCAAATGATCATCCGGGTTTTGCTTTCCATCTCGAAAAAATTTTGGAAAATTCTTTGGATCCCTTTGGCGGCTCGTGCATAGGTGGAGCCAAGTTGAGAGGTCAAAAGCCGCTCCCCATGGAGCAGTGCAATTTGGTGCGCCATGTTAGCTTGAGCACGTCTCCTCCTTGTGTAGACTTGATAGACTTGATGGATAATTCCAGCCGCCGGGGATTATCTTGAATACGATCCGGATCGGATGGGTGTGTACTCTCCTTCTGGTGAGACTAGATCTGCGGCTTCTAGCAGGGAGGATGATTGAAATTGAATTGCTCTGCGATCGGAAGAAATGATCGAGTCCTTCCTTGCGCCTTCACGGATCGGGTGAATGGACGTTCGGCCAGTTGAGATTTGTATGGAAAACACTCGATCTTGATAGAAAAGCTTTGATCTGCAAAGATAGTTGTTCCCAGTAGTCGCCAAAAGCTGTTGGCTAGATTTTACTGCATAGCATCAAACCTAGGCGATCATGAGATAAATCTCCCTCATTTAACCGGTGAGGCTCCGTGTCGATTTGTCAATATAAATGTGTTTTTATCTATCGGGGTTTTTACTTTAACCACTTAGTTCATGAACCATAACTAAGAAGTTACGTGAAAGTAAGCATTTGTTTAAGAAAGGAAAATTATAGAAGAAGAAAGTAAAGGAATTACGAGAGAAGAAATAAGGAAGATGTGCATCCCAATTAGTAGATAGCGAGCTAATTGCATGCACATAGAAGAAACTTAATAGATTTGAACACACACAAATTATAAAGCAAAGGGTTCTAGATCCGGATCTAAAATAACACAAAGTTTACTTTAAAGATCTAAGATTTAAAAGCAAAAACATACTGCCGTGACACAAAGTTCTCCCAGGAAACACTGCTTCTTTGTATTCCTCTGCAACAGTGGCTCTCGGGGTTCGGCACAAAGTCTAGAACACAAGATTGCTTCTTACAAATTCGATCGATCATTAACCCGTAGGTTCTTCTCCTACTTATAGAATGTAGGAGGAAAGTACAAATAGAAGACTCAAAGCCCGAACTAAAGTATGAACAACAAGTAAAGATGACATTTGGCATCATCCTCAACTAACTTCTTCTTAAGTGACACATGTATCACTTAACTAATAGAAAGGTTCCACATGACTTCAAGTAATGGTTGCAAAACCAATAACTTAGAAGTTTACAATTTCATCCGGGAACATAGAAAGTAGAAGAAGAAAGAAATAGAAGAAGTCATGCCATTTGTAACATCTACATCTTCTTCTTGTTACGATATCGATATACTTGTCGAACATATAATTCAGCATCTTTCCATCTGTTTTTAGCTCTTTGCTTCCTTTTTTTACATCTGAATTGCAGCAATCCTTCATTGACACTTTCTTTGCATGCTTCCACTTCTTCAAACTTGGCCCAAATCTCATGATATGCTGCGGTGTCACCGACCCTCTTGATAGAGTTCATCGTGAAAGGCTTGGTAGCTTTATCAATTCTCTTTTGCACCATCGAAGAGAACTTTCCGAGGAATCATGCACCTCGTTAGAAACAATCCATACGTGTATGAAGTAACACCTCCATCCACTCTTTCCTCGGTGAAAGAAATAATCTTGTCAAGGAAAATCGATGTTCTACTCTCAGCGCTGCATCCTTTTGACAAAACTCTGCGGATCTCCAAAGCGGAAGATCTGCTGCAAACTCTAGCTGCTTCCCCTTCTCGGCCCGATCCATCAGGCACAATTTGTTCTGCATGACAATACATCTCCGTGACTTGTTGATCTCGGCCAAAATACTCGGGTTACTCTCTGCATTGTATTCATTCCTTACATGCTTTCTATCGATTGCTTTAGTTGATTTTACTTTGCATCGTTCATAACCTTTAGGCGGGCTGGCACTTCCCCAAGTTGCACAGAAGCTTGACGAATAATCAGATCCTTCCATTCGTCAATAGCCTTTACTTGATTGCTTGCATCTTCCATTTCCTGCATAAGATGATCACTCACTGTATTTGAAATGGGCTGAAGGAAGGTTTAGCAACCTTGGCTATGATCTCACATAATTGAGATATTTGCTTCTGCAGCTCTTCTTTCTCCGCCTTTTCACTGTCAAGCCTAAGGAACAAAGCATCCAGCAACGTCTGCGTGTCCTGCTTCAATCCTTCAGTGGTAGCTTGACCAAGTGGTATTTTGGTCACCGTCACATCTTCTGCCGTGAGCTCCTCTTCTACCTTTCCTTCCGCCGGAATTGATATCTCAGCAAACTTCTCTCCCGAATCCTTGATGATCAACCTAGAAGTTGCTTTAGCAACTTTAGGCCTTCTGTCTCTTCTGCTCAGATCCTGAAGTAGCTGCAAGTCATGTTCCTCTAAGTTCATCTCTACTCTTGCTTCCGGAACCAACTGCAAGCTAACCATTCCGAGAAATTACTTCTCGGAGAGTGAGAAGTTGCTGAGTGCACTACCATCTCCCGCTCTGCATCCTCTCCATCAGAAAGTGCCACAGTATCATGGCTGCCATCTTCTGAAACATCCAAGGACAAAGCTCTTTCGAACTCCGTCATCTGCAGCTTTAACATCTCCTCTGGAACGGGTGATGAACGAAGTGGCTGCGGAGAGAAGATGAACGTTGCTTGGTTTTATGAAGGCATGGAAGCATCCTGTGGCTTTGTGGTGCGATAGTTGGTGATCCTCTAGGTCTTGGAGAAGTCGGAGTCAAAGCTATGGTCGTAGAAGTGGTCTTCTCTTTCTCTTGAGATCTTACGTACTTTCAACTTCTCGGACCTTCTGCTTGCTCTCTCCTTCATGCTTTCGCTTGAGGAATCTCTGTGCTTGAGAAGTTGCCGTGATTTGATTCATCGATACTTCATCAAGGCGGTATCCCTTCGTTAGCGACCAGCTCGAAGTACTCACCAACACGGCTCGGATCTTTCTTCTTTGTTGCGGCGGCCATCCATTGCTATCTGCGGTATAGCTTTATCTCCTCCCATTTGATGGTAAGTGTCAAGTACCACGTTCCCATCATCTTTAAGATCCATGCGTATCGCGCTAGTCCAAAGTCAAATACTTGCTTTGCTTGATAGCTGCTGAAATCTTTCTTTCTAACCTCGTACTCATTACGCACTTCATCCGAAAATCTTCTAACGAAGGCACATGTGCGTACTCTGGGAGATTGTCTTCTGGCTATTCCAAATGGATCGAAATTAGCCGTGCGGGAAGAACTCTTGCTCATACTCGGACAACATTTGTGCTTCCATCCCTCGAGCTCTGTGAATGCTTTGATCAAGTGTAATATCCACGGTGAGTGGGAAGAAGCCCGTAGACTTGTGCCGCTTGGTTGAAGGTCGTGTAACTCCACAAGTTGCTGCTTTCGGCTCCATGGCGATCAATCATCACTCGGGTACCTTGGCATCTTTATTGGTTCACTGAAAAGCTCGTAACCACGAGGTATGTGAAATCTGCAAAGCTGGATGAATACACTTGCCAATCTTGGACACTTTGCTTCCCATGCTTCCTTGCTTACCTGTGAGTCTTCAGTCTTTGTCTAACTGCGGATGAAATCGTAGAAGAAGTCATCGTTGATCACTTTGAAGTCCTTCTCGCACGCGGTGCGTAAGGCATGCATGGGTAGCACTCGAAAATGGGATCCTTGGAAAGAATACCACATCTATCCGACTTGGAAAAGACACCTGTGAAGGCTGCGGCATACACCAAGTATGAAGTCATCTTGAAGGTGAAGGTGCGCTTCACGTTCATGATTTGCTCACCGATGTTCTTGCTTAATAATTTCGACCAATTGATTATAGAATCAACCTTGTTGATTTGATGGTCTGATGAAAGCATACATCCATGTCCGGAAAGTGTAGGCATTAAGCTTCACCATTCACTGCATGCAATTTGACATATCATCCGCCTCCTGCACCAAATTGGATCGTGGAAGAGTTCTCGGGAACTTGGAAGGGGATCTAGGCTTCTTCATGAACCGGCTATTTATTCATGATGCTCACACGATCGGCTCTATGCTTTTCCCACCTCTCTGTCGGCATCACGAATGCTAATAGAAGTCACCACCTTTAAATCTTTGGAATCTTGAGACAATAATCGAAGAATTCGCATCGAAGCGAATTATTGTCTTTCCCATGACATCACGCATGCGATCTGGATGAAGGATGATAAGATCTAGCACACTCCATCACAAACTCGCAATTGGGCATGTACAGGGAAAGGCTGCACTCGAATAATTCCACTACTTTTGACCGCACGCATGCATGTGAAGTCTTTCCACTCTGGATCTATCAATCAAATCGAAAGAGGTTACGGGCCTAGATCAGTGTCTCCTATGTCGAAAGTTTGAAGCAATGCATGAATCCATCGTGCTCTCTTTTTCATCTCCTTTTGCCATGGCTTTATCAATCTTTGTCTGAATAATTCTTTTCTTCTAATTTGGCGGATTTCTTCAATCTTGGTGCGGATCTGGACAATTCTTGATTCGGAGGATATTTGCATGTATTGGACATTGATAAAAACTCCTTTTCTTTTATAAAGCACACCTGTAATGAGTTCTGCATTTATTGACAAAAATGGCCACCGGAGCATGAATAGTGAATTTAAATTATAAAAATCTGCACTTTTCAAACTCTTTGCCCCAAAAATTGGTGTTTAATTTGCACATAAAGAGAGCATGAATCCTTTGATCAACACAGCTCTGTAACACTGTGAAAACAATTATGCGGACGAAGATCAACCTTCTCCAAAGCATGCGCCAAATCTGAAGCTTTTAGCCTTTGTTAGCACTTTATGCATGCAAAATCCTTCCTCTAAAGGGGGCGCACTTTTCCTCCTTGCTGCAATTCTTAACTGTGTGAATTAAATAATTCATCCATATGGCTGCCCATGCTTATATAACCTTCACAATTCTATAATTAATAATTGCCCTAACAATTAAAGGCAATTAATTAATTAAAAATCATGCTTTCTCTTTTAAAATTAGCATGTTTAAGGACAGCCATCGAATAAATTAAATTAATCCAATTTAATCCTTCACCTGACACTTCACTCAAGCCTCACGGTGTGCTTTGACCATAGCCACTGAAAAATAGAAATTAATTTAATGATTTAATGCTTTAAAAACATTAAATAATGCCCAAATGGGCACTTTTTGAGAGGAGAGGGGCAGCCACTAAATAAATTAAATTTAATTAATTTAATTCCTTTCTTTTATTCCTCCTTTGACTTTTTGACCTCCTCAAGCTTGGGCGCACTTTTTGAAGGAAGAAAGATTATTAAAAATAATCAATTTAATCATTTTTAATCCATCACCAAAGGGCGCACTTTTTGCACATGTAATTCTATTTTTAAGAATTTTTCCATAATGGGATTCTTTACCTGCCCGGGCGAGGCACCAAATCCATGATCCACTTAAGTGATTTGACTTTGTGATATGGGATTCTTTACCTGCAGGGCGAGGCACTAAAATCCCATGATTTCACTTAAGTCACTTTCCTTTTATTATATCATGGGAATTTTCACCTGCAGGCGGAATAAATTCCCACACTGCGACCTCTATTTTCCCACTGCGACTTAAGTGACTTTTATAACACGGGAAAAAGTACCTGCCAGAGGCGGTATACAATTCCCATCACACTGCGGCTTATATTTTTCCCATCGCGACTTAAATCCTTTGTTTTCCAAAAATCGCCCATCCCATGAGGGGCTTTTACTGTGCTGCGACTTCGCTTTTTCCCGGTGATCCGGACCTCAGATGATGACTTCCTCACGGGCAAAATGTGCGTGTATGTTTTCCAGTACTCTCAGGCCAAAAATCGGGCTTACCGTGAAGGAGTTGTTCCGAGAGAAATTTCTGAAAAAGCGAGCGGGACACCACAAAAACACGAAAAATTGCCAAAAGTTACAAATAAAGCCCAAAACTTAAAATAAGTTAAAATCCTTTTGGTATATAGGAATAATAACATATTCGCTCATAACGAGTTAAAGCGGAGCGCAAATAGCCTCATACGGGGCTCAAAATAATTAAATACAAATTTCCATGAGACAAATCCCGGCAATGAGAATAAAACAATTTTGGGCATCTGGGTATTTGGCGAAAAGAACTAATATGGCTCTTTAGGATTATCTTGGCGTGTCAGAACTTTGAATAAAAACAACAACTTTTAAAAGTACAAATAAAAACATAGACTCAACAAAGAAGCTACCCGCAAAGATTCCCCATTTATGTTGTGAAGTCTAATAACAATGTTTGAAGGGTGTGTGTAATTGGGGACCTCAAAGAACAATTCATTCGATGTATCCCAAGTTCCCCTGTGGTTTTCTTCCTTAGACTTGTTAACCACAATGTAAGTCCAAAGTAATCTAAGCGCTGGTCTTAATAGATTACAAAAGAAACTTAACTAATACTAATACTAATACTTATCTAAGCGCTTAAGCACAGGGGCAATCATCGGAATGGCAGTCGGCGCAGCAGTGCTAGTCCTTGTCATTCTTGCCATCGGTATTTATGCATTGATGATTAAAAAGAAAATAGAAAAGGCGCTTAAAAATAGCAGACCATTTGGTATACAATATTTCTTCAAAGCTTATTGCATTACACATAGTATATACTTATGTAAAATTGCATATAGGTGAGTTCTTTGGTTTTCTCTGTTTGAGGGTGCGTTTGTATTTCATCAGTTCCCGGGGCCTTGCAAGAGGTGAAATTAGCGGAGGTGCCCCCAAATTGAAAGGGGCAAGGTGGTTTTCATTCGAGGAACTAAGACTGGCTACAAATAATTTTTCCACTCGTAACGTGGTGGATCCGGAGGCTATGGCAAGGTATTGTCCCACTCTTTAATTACCTTTTACGTGGGTCCGATAACAATAATATCAACGAAGCTAAATTAAAGTTAATAGAACTAGGACTTTTTCGATTAAATACGGAGATATACTCAGTAAGGTCCATGCCAGTTGAGATATAGTTTATTTAGGTACCTTTGCAATTGCATCATGTTTTATTACGAGTTTTAGTTGTCCTTCACATCAATTCTATTTCACACAAACCGTTCATTCGCTTGTTTGTGATGTTACTGCAATGGCCAAATTCAACAAACATTGTAAAAACAAGGGCCAAATTCAACAAACTTTGTAAACTATTATCTTCTTTCTTTATTTTTCATATTTTCTCTTGATTTGTTAGGATAATGCAACATTGCTTTTAATCCTGTTCTTTACCTTCTCTTTCTTGCGAGTTGGCATAAATACCCTTCTTCTCTCTCTTTTGTAATTTTTCATTTCATTTAGACTAGTGCAATGTGATAAAGCTTTTTGCACTAAGCCTCTTTTGGATTGCCAAAGAATCTACAGGCCCTATCATTCCTGATTGCTTTATCTATTTCATATTTCTCAATCTTTTTATTTAGTCCTGGTAAAATTATGTTTCAAATATGTGTTCCCCCGAACATCACAGAGTGGAGAGTTTGAAGAATTACGGTTTTTCGGTTGTATTTACATGTGCAGAAGTGAACAGGCTTGCATTTGTTTGTATGGAAAGGCAGGTGTACAAAGGAATGCTGGCAGTTGACAGACAAATGGTAGCCGTGAAGAGGGCGACAGCGGAGTCTATGCAGGGTGGAGCCAAATTCAAGACCGAAATAGAACTACTGTCTCAAGTTCATCACATGAATCTGGTGGGACTCATCGGATTTTGTTTTGAAGAAGGGGAACATATGCTCGTTTATGATTACATGCCAAACGGATCACTCAGAGACAGTCTCT
Organism: Taxus wallichiana var. yunnanensis; assembly: GCA_018340775.1. Taxonomy (NCBI): domain Eukaryota; kingdom Viridiplantae; phylum Streptophyta; class Pinopsida; order Cupressales; family Taxaceae; genus Taxus; species Taxus wallichiana. The sequence goes on from CM031237.1 coordinate 10,373,891, forward strand.
CTGGTAAACTTGTTTCTGCTCTGCCTTTGCCTTTGAAGTTTAAACAAATCAGCATTTTCTTCGAAACTAAACACATAATTTCATGTTAACAGGTAGAACAGGAATCATCCTTGATTGGCGAAAGAGAATTCGAATTGCATTGGGGGCGGCGAACGGTTTAACATATCTCCATGAGCATGCAAATCCGCCCATAATTCACAGAGACGTGAAGTCCATCAATATTCTCCTTGATGAAACTCTAAATGCCAAGGTAGCAGATTTCAGCCTTTCCAAACTGATAAAAGACACAGGCACAAGTGGTCATATCACAACTCAAGTGAAGGGAACACTGGTAAGTACATGAACTCTTTTAAACAATTTCTATGGATTTTCTTAAACAATCTCATAATCCATTTTGTGTGATTGGGCAGGGTTACTTGGACCCAGAGTATTACATGACACAGCAGCTGAGTTACAAGAGCGACGTGTACAGTTATGGCGTGGTGCTGCTGGAAATATTGAGTGGCAAGGAGCCCATTGAACGAGGGAAATATCTGGTTAGAGAGGTGAGGACTGCAATTGAGAGAGGAGGAATAAATGCCCTTGCACAGCGCCGGCTGTTAGATACAATACTCGCAGAGTCTCCCATGACTCCCTCCATTTTAGGAAGCTTTGTAAGGTTAGCTCTGCATTGCTGTGAAGATTATGGCACAAATCGACCCAAAATGAGTGAAGTGATGAAGGAGTTGGAAGCCATAGCAGAAGATATGGGAGATAATGAGAGGGACGAAGAGACGACAAAGTTTGGAGGGGGAGTGTTGGCCATTCATCCGTTGATTACAGGTGGGAGTGGTGGAAACATTGTGCCTTCCTTGGTACAACCCAAGTAATTTTAAATGTTTTTGAGTTTGTGTTCAAAATGGAAGGCCTTAACAGTATTAGATGACGTGCCAAGGTTGGTCCATGGTTGCATCTTTTTGGACCAAGCAACTTCTTGCAATCTTCTGAAAGAATCATGAGCTTTGATCGCCTGTAGGTAGATTAGTAATTAAAAATACTAGATAGCTTTCCAAAACTCGGCAAGTATTCTCCCATGCTCGGACTAATCGTCCCCCCTGCCAGCTTGGTCGCGACCTGCTTATTCAAATGTTGACTTCACATATCAACAGATGCATAGGTTTTTTTCTGCTATTTTAAGAGTTTTTTTTGTGTTTACACTCCAATTTGCGCATCCTCAGACACAAGACTGAAGGCTATCGTAAAGATCCCAACAAAAAGAAAGCATTAATAGCAATGAAAGAAAACGCTGCAAATACACGGTTTTGGCTGCAAATTTATGTTTTTTTAAAGAAATTTGAGTATTTTTAAGTTCTTTGAGTATTCCCAGTATTGCGCGAGGTTTTTTTTTTATAGGGTCTGCAAGTATTTGTCAGTCGAGTATTCCAACTATGGTACTATATACATGAGCAAACTATGCATATTTTGTGTGTAATTGTTGGAATCATGGTTTCTAATCTTTCAAATATATTATTTTCTTTAAAAATGTAATTTTTATGTGTTTTTTAGTAAACCGGTTCATAGAGTTTGAACCGGTCCGGTTCCGGTTCGGTCCCGGTCCAACCCTCGACCGTTCCGAGTCCGGTTCCGATTTTTAAAACATTGGTTCGAGAACATCGAAAGGCAAAATTCTTGAAATTTATCATTCATGGATATGCTGGCATGGATAGTAGATAAGAAATCTTGCCTGTCTTTAGCGGGTCCTTAGAATGCAGCAGCTGCGTTTGGATAGAGCCTAACGTCCCAGGGGTGTCCCAGCGTACCTTGTTGTGTTCCCTAGCATTCAAAGTTAGCGAGACGTCCCAGTAATGTTCCTGGATTTCAGGGACGTCCCAGTATTTTCTGGATTTCAGGAATGTCTTAAGGAGGTCCCCTTTAATTTCTGCAAAGAGAGGTGCGAAAATTAAAGGGGGCGTCTAAGATTTTCTAGATTTCGGTATGTTCCATCCCCGTCCCCAAGTTTACGGAACTTTCCGTGGGGATGTGCTTGTCCCCGCGTAACACTCAAGTTTTCTGGTTGCAGCATAAGTAGTGCATTCGCCTTATATGATTTTTAGACACTGGTCACTGTTTAGGATGGCAGACAAACATTTGGGAATGGAGGTCCATTCAAATGCTTAGTTTTTCCACCAAAGAAGTTTCTTTTTGCTAAGTTCTATTGAAAATCCTATTTTTATCAAGATCCTTATCGATTACATGGTGAAAGTATAGTTGAGGTATGGAAGTTAATATGCCTTCCAAACTGACTGAAGAATAAAGGACCCATGAGGAGAAATCCAGCTTGGGGAAAGGGACAATCCGTCTTGATGGTTAAGGTCATGGTTACCAAATACGGCCATATTTTAGTTTTTTACCGATTTTTGTGTTTCTGACAGCTCCACCGTATGGAACTCCGAAATTTTCGGGAATTAATTTTAAAAAAATTAGAAAAGCGTAAACTTGAAACCTAACTGTGTAAAAGCCAAAAAGTGAGGAATTATAGGGAAATTAGGGCATTTGTTTAGAATTTTCTATTTTTATAGTAGCTGCACTTCATATTAATTAGAGAGTGAACAAGTAGAGGTAAAAACAGAGCTTTGATAGAGGTAAAAACAAAGCTGTTTTTTGGTTTTAACCTTTCTAATTGCTGACTTGTCATAGATGTTTCCAAAGGCCTTCTAAAAAACAGGTTTTGTAAGGCGGTTAGAGAGTGAAAGTGCATAGTGAGCACCGAGCGTGCAAGGTAACAATGAGCTTTCAACAAAGGTAAAAACAATAATTTTCCAGAGCTTTCAACAAGAGAGTTAACAAAGGTTTCATCACAGCGCGACTGCAAGTTAGTTAAAATTTATTTCAAGTGTAATTTTTTTTTTAATGGTTTATTCATCACTTTGTTATAATTTATTTTATCAAAAGAAGATTTCATTCATATATTTTACAAACAAACATAGTATATCAAATTCGAAATCATATTGAAATTCAACTTAAGATCTTATATTTTTATTTCAAAACAGGGTGGATATGGCACAAAAAAGGTCCACAACACCTGAATGGAAATACATAGAATGGGATGATACAGAAAAGGTGTATAAATGCACATTTTGTAAATCTAGAATGCAAGATAATTTAACTAGGATTCGAGGTCATCTTCTTGGAAATTCAAACCAAGTTTCTAGTTGCCTTTCTGATTGATAAAGATACAAAAGCAGAATATATTAAAACAATTTGAATCCAAACTGAGAATGCTGCAAGGAAACATAAAATACACATCAAGTTGGATCAATTCGGTCTCATTTGTAAATTTCACAAGGAAAACAAAAACAAACATCAAGACATTTTGGAATCAAAAGTCTAAGGAAGATGTTGATAGGCGGCAAGGCGTATTTTTATGGTGATGCAAGTACCTTTTAATCATGCTACATCTCCATATTTTTGCAGAATGGTGCGTGCGATTTCAGAATTTGGGAAAGGGTATCTTAGCCCTTCTTATGAGAGTTTGAGGACATCGGGTCTCAAGAAAGAGAAGGATGAAATAATTAAGGAGCTGAAACCTATTATAGATTCCGGAGCAAAATTGGATGCACAATTGTTAGTCACGGTTGGTCGATAGGAGACGTAGAACTCTTGTCAATACTCTTTCTTGTTGTCCTCGTGGAGCCGTGTTTTTAAAGGTCATGGATGCTTCAAGTGAAACAAAAACTTCGAATATATTGCTAATGTCCTTGAACAAGCTATTTTACATGTTGGAGTGGAAAACGTAGTTCAAATTGTGGACGATAATGCTACAAATTGTGTTGGAGCAGAAAAAATTTCGATGGAAAAATATCCAACTATAATCTAGAGTCCTTGTGTTGCTCATGTCTTGATCGTCTTTTGGAAGATTTTGAAAGTTACATTGGGTATCAACATTGTGGAAGAAGGCAAATTGATTGCCAAGTTTATTACAAACCACCAATTTACACTAAGCAAATACAAAAAAGAGTGTAAGAGGGAATTATTGATGCCAGGGGACACAAGATTTGCAACTCAATTTATTACCTCGCAAATAGAAATCAAGAGAAGGAAGCAATTAGAAGTGTGGTGGTTGGTCGAGATTGTGCAAATAGTAAACTTTCATCTATTCAAAAAAAACAAAGAAATCGCAGCTATCATTCTAGGGGAACAATTTTGGGAGGGAGCAATAAAGGCCAATAAAATATTTGAGCCTATTGTAAGAGTGCTTAGAATGGCTGATGGTGACATTCCTTGCATGGGAGATATTATTGAGGCAATGGACACGACAAAAGAGGCAATCAAACAATCCTTTGGTGGAGATTCTTGTAAGCTAGAATGGAATTATTTATGGGATATGATAGATGAGAGGTGGTATATGATGCACTCTCCGTTACATTCAACAACATGTTACTTGAATCCTCGGTTGTTTGGGATGAAACATGAAAGTGATGAGGAGACTATGGATGGTTTGTATCAATGCATGGATAGAATGTGCTTAGATCCTGATATTCGAAGCAAGTTAGATGTTCAAAAAAATGCATATAGGGATGAGATTGGGCTCCTCTTCTCTCGACAAAAAGCAAGAGAGAATAGAACTAATCCAGATATCACACCTGTGCAATGGTGGGAATCTTATGGTGGTTCAACTCCAGAGTTACAAAAGTTTGCTATTCGTATTCTAAGTCAAGTATGCAGTGCATCTAGTTGTGAAAGGAATTGGAGTACATTTGAACTCATTCATTCAAAGCGGAGGAATAAATTAGGAACTCAACAACTATTAGATCTAGTTTTGTTCCATAGCAACATGCGAGTCCTAAGTGCCAATATTGCAAAGCAATACTCTTCCACTTCTACTCCTCATTCTTTGAATCCTGATGCAAATTTGAACTATGATGCAGAGTACTATGCAGATGTAAGTAGTGGTGATGATGAGATATCAGATGGTGAATATTCAAAGAATGATACAAATGAGGGATGACTCTTTATGTGGGAGCTTCATAGTTGTGTTCCTATTTTTAAGAATTGTAAACATTTGTCAACACTCATGATGTTAGAGACATAAAATATGTTATTTCCATCATTTTAGTTAATGCATACATGTTTTAAGTTTAAGCCAAAAATCTTTTTCACTTTAATAATTTTTAATTTGTTGTATAGTTGTGTGTTTAATTATTAAAATTACCATATTTTTTATATATACAAATTACCGTATTTTTTCCGTATTTATCGTATTTTTCCTATGGACCGTTTTTTTTCCATATTTTGTGTCCACCATTTAATACTCTCCGCATTTAAAGTTGCTACTATGGTTAAGGTATTACTCTGTTTTGGATTTTGAAGTTACTACTAATATTTATCTTTTTATTTCAAATGACTTCATCTAAATTTCAAGTTCCAAATACAATTTCTATCTCCTTAAAAAATTGTTTTATGTCCCTGCTAATACTAATCCTACTTTCTGTAGTAAGAAAGATATCATGGAATACGTACACCATAATTACATATATCTAACAAGTCTTCTACCCAGCATAGTCTAAAAGTATAGCAATAAAGTGTGATAGAACTCCACTCATAATATAATAGGCAGTTCAGATGGAGGAGGAAAGAATTCCAAATAAAACATTTTTTGGACCAGCTGTCAGTAGTTACAAAAGATTGTTATTTAAGCAGCTTGATGACTGAACAAATAAATTTAAACTTGGTACTGATCAATATCTATGCTCCCAGTTCTCCTAATCCTAAAAAGAATGTTATGAGAGAAATCAACGGATTCATTGAGGCTTTCAGGGATTAAGACGCGATTTCAGGGGACAACTTCAACACAGTCGTGTATAACGACGAAAAGCACAAAGACACTCATGCTTAGAAGGATTTCAGATATTTTATTGATGAGTGTGTTATGGGATGACAAAGCAAACTCAGGCAGAATCTCTGGGTGCAATAGTTGCAGTAAGAAGTATTTCAGATCTTTTATTGATGAGTGTGTTATGGAATATCAAAGCAAACACAGGCAGAATCTTTGGGTGCAGTACTTGAAGAAGCTACCCCACAATTATAGAGGGGATTGATTGCTTCTCGGTTCCTCAAAGGTTTGCATAATCTTTGATGTTTTCACCTGACCATATTCATAGCAAATACCAGCAATTTCCCATAATCTCATGACAACGAACAGAGACTCCGACAAGCATCAGTTTGGTGATTTCAGTCAAAAATAGCAGAAAGGAAATGTAATCTTTTGAACCTGGTGGGGAATCTACAATTACTAAACGTTGTTCAAGATCTCCATTTTTATTGCATCCTCCTCCATGGTTATTGTCCTAGAAGAGAAGAGGGTTTATTTGTTTACAGAGAGGGATTTTTTCAATTCGCAGCACAACAAATTTATTACGATTAAATCTGGTTGGGAATTGTTGCTTCTCATATTCTTTTAAGTATTTTGGTAGGATTCAGATGAGCCCACGTTTGAAGTAAATTCAATTGGTATTTGAGACCTATCCTTGGTTGTGGTCTGTATATTTGTAGGTGATTGTAGAGCCCGTGAATCGTTGTTTGAAGGAGTAAGGAAGTGAGTGAAATGTTAAATAAACCCTTTACCGTTCCAGTGGGCAGCCATATGTTAAAGAAAAGTTAGTGTATAATTAACAATAGAAAAAAGTACATATGAAGAAAGTCCAAAAATATCACGTCCGGGACTACATCTTGAAAAGCAAAATTGATAAAATAGATCAATGGATTTCTAGTCTATTTTGATAAGTTTCAAGGAATATACCTCTATAAAGTCAGAAAATGTGGAGCACTCTTAAATCCACCGATCTTGTAGAGAGAATGTTGCGTAAAAGAATACCTAGGAGCGCGAACTGATTTGTGAATGTCTGGCTGGATTTGGCTGCTAAACTACCCAAAATCAAACTTCCCAGATGCGCAGTACTATCAAAAGCACCATCAATGTATTATTTGATAGTCTTGAATCACCTATAAAAATATTACATGACTGCATCAATGTTTTTTTTTGCAAATAAGAAACTGTACATGGATTTCCCAATCAAACTAGAAACTGGGAAATAAATATATATCAATCGAGAAAATAATGACCAATAGTTACCAGTCTTTGGTAGCGCAGGCAAAATCCCCAAATATCTTTAGTTGACTACGTTTTTCAATAGTTAGAAATCATTGTCCGTATCACGCAATGCTAGCGCTCGCCATAGCCGAGTCACCGATCTATCCGAAAAATTTATATTGACTTCATACCAGATTCTCAAACAATCGAAAACAATTATCACAAGGGAATACAGTTGCTGAAATCCTCAAACCCTTCCCATTCGTTATTTCTCCTTCATTCCCATGCATCATTTTGCCACCGCCTTTTTACACATTCGTAATAAAATCATAAAATATATTATTAAAATATTGAAAAAATAAAGAAGAGGGGATCGTTAGAGACAAAAAAAATTTATTGTCACTAACAATTGTCTCAAACCACCCCCCTTTGTAGTAGTGATACCTGGACAAGATTATAAAGGTTTTCTTAGTCCTACTCACAAAATGAAGTTCTGACAGCCGAACCTCGAACAACTTCTGCTATGACACATTGACTTTCTTTAAGTGTAATGTGTTTTTTGGGTTCAGATTTTAATCCAAGGAGACCACCCCAGACAAACCCATGATTATGGCCCCACCATGTTTTTGATTGATAGATAGATATTTGTGACGAATCCACTGAATATGTGCAGTCAATGCTTGCATTATCTTCTAATATACATTCATCCAACTGTGCTGCAAAAACATAACAATATAAATGTTTAAGGGAAGCTCCCAGTCATTCACAACACAAAAAATAACAGTTAGTTCCACAATCAAATGCTTTATATCTTAATTTACAAGAACAATCTTGTTTCTCGAGTAGAAGTTCCTATCCAGTGACAATAAAGGACAACATACACTTTGATAGGAAGGCCAAAAAGAATTATCCCTACATGCTAGCATAACTCAATCATAAGAGCCCCCTTTTTAACAATACATAACTATAATGGGGAAGATGCCTTTGGTACATTTTCGTTGAGACTCGGATTCCTCTTTGACAACATTTATCTATGGAGTTTCACTGAAGGACTGAGCTCCAGAAGTTGCAGCTTGATTTCCCTGCAATGCTTGAATCATTAATTGCTTTAGCTCCTGGTATAAATAAACAACATCTTTATGCTTCAGATAGATGCAAAATACAGCTCCTTCTGAAAATTGCAAATACTACAAGTTGAAAGAAAAAAATTGATCAAAATCACAACCAACTATATTTCATTAGAGGGAACCTCAGAAATTCTTTTGAGTATTCAATACATTCTGAACCGAGACAGGAAACTTATCAAAACCATATTTTATTTTCTTCTTTGAAACTAAAGGATATGCAACTCTATTTTTTTCGCTATGAACTCAAATCGAAGAGGTCTATATAAGAATTCAAGTGACATTCATACCATAAACTCAACAAAACCACAGAGGCCATACAATATTTTAATTACTTTTTATCACCCATGGCCTGTGCATATTTGTGGGCTAGATGGAATGCACATTCGTTAATCTTTAAAAAAATAGGTCTCAACTGTATATAGTCTTACTTGAAAGTGTGAATTTGTAGCTATACAACATAAAAACAATACATGATCTGAAGAGAGATGTGAAGGGGATAAAATATTTTATAACTCAATAAAATCCCATTTCATCAAACACTTTCCATGGATCCATAAAACCTTCCCCACACCCTTCGCCCAATTCAATGAACTTGTGATGAACCCTTGAATAAACACAGCCACTGCGTGGATCACTAAATCCATCCCCCGGTTACCTTGCCCCAATTACAAACGACGTCCAAACATTTGTAAATTTTAGGCTTCAAGCCCTACTATTATTGAACCCCAGTAAATATCACACCCAATATACTTCACGATCCGACAAAAGCCAAATTTTTCGACAACAGGATTACCAGAAATTACAAACTGGGTTTTTAGACCAGCTTAAAATTTAGATGCTTAACAGACCCGCTTTTCGTAAAAGCAATGAGATTTTGAATAAACTTTTGTTTTCATGAAATGAATGCTGAAATTCATTGATTTTAACAAGAAGATTACATAAAACCTATTTCCAGCTTAACAATGAATTCGATGCATTAACAAATACTTACATCTTCCTTGGAACCATCGCTGCCAGACTCGCCAACTGATAAACTGAAAGCTATGATGCCCATGTTAAGAACATCTGATTAAATTCATCATCCCGCATGGACGACACCCATATTTAAATAGGTATGGAGCCCCTGGTGTCGACCATGTGGAGGGAAACCAACCCCGAAATCTCGAAAACCCATGCATCCCCAATGAAATGCACCAACATGAAGGAGGCGGGAAACAACCCCTGAGAACCATAATTTTTTTCATTGTCATTCAACATACAATTCGAGGCTTCCACACTAATTCCAGAAATAATAAAAACCCAAACAAACTACCGATAGGGGCAACCCATGCACAAGAAGAAAAATAGCTCACAGTGGAAGGAAGATCAACGATACCATCCATTTTTATGGTCTTGTATGCATATGGAAACCCTAGGTGACATTGATTCGAACAGTGCAGTCACCCTCGGTGTGAAAAATCCAAACCCAAAAGACTCGCTAGAAAAACCCATCCTTGCTTGATTTTCTTGAAGAGAGGGGAAAATAGAGCAGCACGATCAACAAAGCGCAAATAGAAAAAGTAAAAAGGGGGCAAATTTTAGAGACAAAAAAAAGGGAGGGGGGAAATTTAGAGACAAAACTATAATTATGTCTCTAAGTTTTGTCTCAAAATGACCCCCTTTGTAGTAGTGTTGCATGAAAACAAGCCTACTATGAGGAATGTGGTTGAAATGTCATGATGCGATCCACATCAAAAATCAAAAGTGTCATTCGTGAGAATTGGTGGTAAGCCATAAGTCATGATATTACATGAGAGAAGTATGATACAGCTTTTGCAATTTCACAAGGCCACAACTATGCTCGAGTTTGATATGGTATGTTACTCAATAGTAGACATTAACATGTCTTTCAGGGATATGAACATGGATCTTTCTATGAAATCCCATTGATTCACTTCTTGAGCTCATCTCAATTGACCACGGAATGTGATACTTTCTTAAGCAATACCTTCAAGGATTCAATTAATAGGTTGCCCAAAAGGCGAAGGTCATGATTGAATTACACGCCGAATCCCTACAGGTTGCCCATAAGAAGTTTATTAATTATTATTGAATCCTACAACATTTTTATTTATTTTTTCCTTTTGAATTTGTAATTAGAAATTACTCGATTATTTGGTGCTTACCATACAAAGTGAACACCGAGGAGAATAGGCCCTATTTCGAAAGTAGATGGAAATTGAGTTTTTGTATAGAACAAGCATTTTTTATATATAGTTAGTCTATATATTCAGGCATGAATACAATTGTACTTAGAGTGAACAATATTGGAATACAGATCACATTTTTACACACCACTTTAAATTCAATCAATTGCGTTTCAGGAAAATAAATTCAAGAAAAGAAACCTCAATTTTGTTGTAGAAGCTAAGTGTGTAGAAAGCAAGTCCATAACTACTCACAAAGAATGCAATAATGTTCAATTTTCCATGCCTACATTACCAATCTTTTCTAAAGAAAAGATTATACCAAATATAAATATACTTCAAAAAAAAAAAAAAACTTCAAACTAGCCAATATGAACTGAAAATACAATGATGCTCAAAATAGCATTAGCATCATAAATATTTCTAATTGATAAATGAAGTGGTCGAACAAGGATTATATGATATCATCATTCATGTTGTGGAAGACAGTTGAAAATTGTTGAAAATCTAAAAAAAAATCGAATATTTAAGTGCACAATACATTGATTATTATTGTAGATGCATTTGAAAATTTGCAATTCTTCTCCAACATGTGCAAGGTACATTATCATTCACCAACTTTTAGTCAAAATATTGAAGTCATTTGCAACAAATGTGGCTTGCCATTAGAAAGCTTTCAATTGTACAAGGAAACATCTTTTCAATGCCTTCATTGCCATCAATAATGTCCATATATTTATAAACACCAAATGAGGTGCTTGTTGGAGGTGTGTGTTACACAAATAAAGAGCACATTTACAGTACCATGGAAGAATGAGCATAATAGAGATTGCACATTACATAGAATTAGATAGCTACAACTTTCTCGGATAACGGAGCTTAGATACAATAGTTGTGGCACAAAGAGATTACAACAAAATGAAAAATCCATTCCTTGCCCTTCATCATGATAAATGATTAATTAGAAACATGTTATTTGAATTTTACATCCGGCTGGCTCGAATTGAGCATACATATTTATTGAAATCATAATGACTAAAACAAAATACCTTTCTCATTCTATGTTCCTTACATGTCCACATTATTGGCATTGCCATTAACAAATTCCATTAAGGTTGCTCGAGCAATTGTAGAAATGGATAACCCACTTCAATGGTTGGTATATTATTTTCATGTTCAAAAATAACATCATCGCATGCATCGTTGTCATCTTCTCGCAAACGCACACCATATTATTTAGTATGCAACAAACAAGAATGGTCTTGGGCAACATTTCCAAATTTGGGTGCCACATTCGGATTCTAGAATCTGCCATAACTGCTTTAGCCTTCCAAATGCACATTCGACAACAATGCATGTGGATGACAACTTAAAATTAACTTCTCTTTGAGTAGTAGTTACAAATCCACCGAAAGGCGTGATTAACCATGGTAAATTGGTAATAGTGGATATCCACCATCGCCAATAATGTACTCCCTCATGTTGACTAAGCCAACAGAACTGGAAGACCATTTAATCTCTCTCCTCCTTCACACATTCTATAAAAAGCTGAATTACGAAGAAGTCTAGAATCATTTACAAAACCAGCCATCTAGTAAACACATCCATGAAATGCATATTGCTATCAACAATCACTTGTAATGTCATGTTATAATTGTGATCTCGATCATACCAATCAAATGAACACTTGTTAGGAGGAAGTCGATTGGAATGTGAGTTACATATATAGCCCCACAATAATTTGGAAAACCTCGTTTTCTATGAAATCCTTCTTTTACTTGCCCCAATGCCATATGCTTACTTGGCCACTAAACATTACTTCAAAACCGAGTGTACATGACATTTATGAACTTATTTATAGTTCTCACTATGGTTGACTTTCCACAATCAAACAATTCACTAATGTTAACCATTGTCATTCTAGATGACAATCTTAACATTCCCATGGCCACTTGTTTTTCAACTGGAAAGACCCTACCTTTTAGAGAGGTGGCAAATGAAAATGGTATTTCACCTTGTTTAAGGTTGTCATTCAATAGTTGACAAATATTTTGAAATAACATGTAAGGTATCCTAAAAATGCTGCGGAAACATTGATCATCACTTATTACTTCAAAAACATAGTGGTTCCACTAGTGTATGAACGTGGTTTGATATACCACTCACCTTGTATCATTCCTTCCCATTCAAAAGGAGATAAATCTGCATCAAGGATTTGAATTTGTTGTCCAAAAATGAAAGCAATAACCTCCATTTCCATGTCATCTGCGTCCATGTCATCTATCTTACGCTTCTTGAAAATGCGTTGCATATTTTTTGAATCTTGAAGATCATTCCATATTTACAATGCTAATTGGACAATAATTGATGCATTTGAAAATAATTTCAGTTTTTCTATTGAAGTAGGATTCATTGTATGTAAATGGATAAATGTAAACATTGTTCTCCTCCCTTCAAAAAAACATACAAAAGAATACACCATTAAAATATATCAAATAAAAAATGATGATACAACTGAAAAATAGAAAGTTGAAGGCTTATAATTAAATTAAATTGCAAGTATTGAAATACATTGGATTTTAAATGTTACAAGATAATAACATTTGGATGTTGAAACAAGATAGTTTTATTTTTCATAATTAGCAAGTATAACAAACAATTTTCAAACACTTCTTTATTAATGTACTTATTTCAATCTCATAACAAGTATTTAGAAAATCCCCTAAAGAGCAAAAAACAACAACAATATAACAACATTTGGATGTTGAAACAAGATGGTTTTATTTTTCATAATTTGCAAGTAAAACAAACAATTTTCAAATACATCTTTATTAATATACTTATTTCAATCTCATAACAAGTAATTAGAAGATCCACTAAAGAGTAAAAATGACAACAACATAATCCAAGTATGTGATTTAAAGATTTATTTGTCATTTGAAAATAACTCATCATCTTCAACATTGCACTGCCAATAGCATTTATAGCTGAAACCATGTTCATTTGCACATTAACTTTTTTGCTCCTCTATTTTGAATAGTCTTTCCTCATTCTTATCTTCCCTTTCATGATCTATTTCATGGCATTTCATACGCCCTCTTCAGCCATCTAAAATGTAGAAATCACTAACTTGTTGCTTTCAACATTGTTGTCTTTAATACTTGTTGTTTTGTTGCTTGTTTTACATTTTTTACCTCGTTGAAATTTTTTTCATTTTCCTTTCTAGTTTTCAATGAGCTTTCACCAGTCATCGCAGTATCTCACACTATTTCAATGACTCATTTTCAATTGGAGAAGATCCACTTTAAGTGAATGCATATTGTGTGTCAAAAGTATCAATCGATATTTTACTAGGATTGATAGCTCTATCATTACCAAAGCTAATATTCATGGCATCAAAGAGTTCCATGGAAAATTCTCTGGAAGTTTCTTTTCAGCTCTCTCTCGACTGTCATACTCCAATAACTATCATACCCGTAAGGTATATGTGCTTCATAGTCTCATACTCTTTTGTAATCAAGTAACACATGATCCCACCGATCTCGACATTGACTCGTTGTGCGGAGAAGCCCATGAGTACAACAATAATCTTCCACAATTCTCCATTTCTCGGTGTTGTTATAGTTCTTTTCATTGTTCCGCCGTTGAGTTGTTTGTCTCTCTCAATACGCTTTGCTTCAATAAAGAAAACAATGTCTCATGCATGCACCAACGAGCCCGACCCTTTTGTGCGGGAGGAATCAAGGTTGATTTCCTTGGCTATGTGGCTCTTTGGTTGATATTTTCTCATGATGAAGAGGGAATCATTGATATGTTCCAAGTGTATACCATTTGTAGGTATGTTTACTTCATCAATTATCTTTTATGTACTTGGAACATAAGTAGGAATGATTACTTCTTCATTGCTCATTTGTGTACTTGGTACACATGTAAGGGTAGTCATCATCTATAAAATATATATCATCATCTCTGTTATATCATTTTTGAAAGCATTGCAGTGAACCTCCTTAAACCACCCTTCATTAGATTTAGACGATATAATGATTTATCCATGACAACAAAGAACGAAAAAACCTTCACTGAAACCAAGAATAAAATATACAATCAAATATTTAAATACACATCTTTGTAAAGATAAACAAATCATTATGACCAATTTCTACATTCCTATGCATGGCGAAGGTTTGCTTTCTGATTTTTTTAGCTTTTAAGGACAAGTCTCAAAACAATGACGTAGAATTCACTTAGGCTCACATACAAATGACATAGAGTTCACATAGAAATGAAATAGGATCACATAGAATTCATGACACTACAAATACTTACTTTGGCGATAAAGAATTCAAATACACATAATGTATAAATTTTAACATTTAAACAGATTCTACAACTACTTACATTGGTACTTGTTGGTGTCGAATCACAAAGACGCCCTTTGGACTCCGCAACGCGATCGTTTGAGACTCCCAAATGCGATTGCACAACATGGAGCTTTTCCCAAGTGTGGGACCTTGCGAAATCGGAAAAGCTCTCCGGATGAAGGCCGGCTCCTATCCCTCTGCTCGGATGCACCAATAATATGCGAAGGTTTTACAAAAATCTAATCTAGCTACCAAGGAGACAGGGAGAGAGAAAATGCATAAAAATAAACCTAAGCTAAGGAGGTGATGCACCGAGGAATGAAGAACATAAGCTTTGCAAAAATAAACACAGACCATATAGATGCAATCTCACACCATGCACAGTAGCCAAAATGCAAAGAGAGATCAAAATGACAACAATGAATACATGAGAGGATTTAGATTTAATCACAGACATATATATATATTGCTCAAAGGACCGATTCAATACATTGCAATGACCAAGAGGCAAAAACAGTACAGTCTATATGGGAGGTTTTGAAACTCCACAAATCTTCTTGTGAACAGGAGAGAAGGGAGGGTGCAAAGCTGAATTGTCCAACCCTTAAAAACAGCCCCTCCTTACATTTTTATATGAGGAAAAAGAGAGGGAGAAGAGAATGATTCGGATCTGCCCCAACCACCTCCAAAACTGCATTCAATTCTTCAACAACCATGGTGGTAGGTAAGATCCCCAACGCCTGTCGGGTTCGGAACTCCCTTATGCATTTGCATCGGGTATAGAGGACTGCTCGACATGCCTCTGATCCGTGCTCTTCCGACGTGTTTACCCGATCCAGAAACCCGAATTCCCTTTGCGCGTCCGGAATTTTTAACCCCCCCGGCATGTCCTTTGGTGTCGGGTTTTGGTGAGCTCCGACATGTTTCTTCAACGTGAAAACCCGACTTGTTTTCCCGACCCGAAAACCCGATTTGCTTGTTTTTCGGATTTTTTAACCCTTGCGACATGTCTTTTGGCGTCGGGTTTTGGTGGACTCCCGACATGCTTCTCTTTGCTGTTCGCCCGACATGTTTTTCCGCCTGTTTTTTCCGGTGTCGGGCTTTTTAACCCTTCCGCCATGTATTTGATCCCCCGAAACCCGCTTGTCTTCTGTGCGTCGGGTTCTTTTCTTCCCGGTCCTCCGTTCTTCCTCCCGCTGTCCCGCTGTCTCGGGGGCCGTATTCTTCCTCGCGCTGTCCTTTGTTCTTCCCGCTGTCGCGGGGGGAGGAAATATATACAACAATTTGGCGACTCAACGGGATTACCTGCCTGCTAGGTAGAAGATCAGTGGCCTTTCAGCAATCCATTGGGCATGGAGTCATAAGCAATAACCCGAACTAAACTGATATTTGAACTCCCTCTCCGAGAACACGCTGCACTGTAGAAAACCAACCCAGGAGCAACGAAACCTGTGCCAAAGCACTTAGGGAAACTGAAACCTAACTACAACAAGACAATGTGCATACGCACTTAGAGGAAAAGAAAACTAGGCTAATATTTACAAGGGTAAACCCTTTTCTTTTCAGTAGCAATGTTTAAGATAGATTCCGTTAACCGGAATCGGGAGTTCTTCTCCATCCAATGTAGACAATTGGAAGGCATTGCTATTCTTACATCCCGTGACCATGTATGGGCCACTCCAAATGGCATCAAATTTGGAATGCCTTCCCGGTTTTGCCCGGTCTACATCCCATTTCAGAACTAAGTTTCCTTCTGAGAAGGTCCTTGCTCTTGCTTTCTTATCAAACCACCTTTTCACTAAGGCTTGATCCTTCTCAATCGTTTGAGCTGCATGCTCTCTAATTTCTTCCAATTCCATCAACTCTGCATACCTGGCCTCCATTGGTTCGAACTCAGCCAACTCCAATTGCTTCATGAACCCTAACGCAGGCAGTTCTAATGATATGGGCACTACTGCCTCCTTCCCATAGACCAGCTTGTAGGGAGAATTCCCTGTAGACCTCTTTGGTGTTATTCTGTCAGCCCATAATGCTGATTTTAGCTTGGTATGCCATGTTCTTTGATTTTCATCTAGAGTCCTCCTGATGATTCTTAGCAAGTTTTTGTTCGTGGACTCTGCCTGCCCATTACCCTGTGGGTAATAATTGGAAGAGGTGCTCAAGTAGATTCCATTTTTGACAGCCCATTCTGTGATCTTGGAACCTACGAATGCCAATGCGTTGTCTGATATGATAGTGGCTGGCACACCGAACCTGGTTACTATCCCTTCATAAAAGTCTAGTATGTTAGACTCATTTGCTTCTTTGAGCGCTACTGCTTCGGTCCACTTGGTGAAATAGTCTGTTGCCGTGAGAATCCACTTGTGGCCTTGGCTTGAGTTTGGATTTATGACCCCAATGAAGTCCAATCCCCATTGCATAAATGGTTGGTCAACCAAAATCGGGTGCAATGGAAGTGCTGCTAGCCTTTCTTTGCCTGTGAAGAGTGCACATCTCTTACACTTTCTTATCCATGTATAACGATTCTTGAACAACATGTGGGCCAATAATACCACCTTCATTATCTTGAGAGCTGTTACTCGTGGGGCAAAATGTCCTCCGGAATCTCCATCGTGAAAATCTCGTAACACCCTCTCAATTTGACCTGTCCCAATGCACCTCAGTAAAACTCCATTGATGTCTTTCTTGAACAGAACACCATCAACAAGCACATATGGAATAGCTTGTAATCTGAAGTATCTCCTTTTTGCTTTGCTCATTCCTGGAGGGCATAGTCCTGTCTGTAGGAAGTGTATCATACTCTGAGTCCAACAAGGAGTGGGCACATCATCATTTTCCTGTTCCTGACTATCCTGTAGTACCAAGACAGTCTCTTTTTCATCACCTGCTTCAACTTGTTGACTCAAGGCTAGCTGCTCACATAGTCCCTTTCCACGTACTAGCTTAGTGACCTTGATCTCGATGTCATATTCCATGACACGAGTTATCCACCCTGCACGCTTCTCATTCAGATCCTTGTTTAGAAGGAAGTCCTTGACTCCCGCATGAGAGACCAATAATTGGATCTTGTTGTTCGAGACTAGGTGCTTGAACTTCTTTAAACTCCTGATTACTGCAAGTACATGCTTTTCAATGAAAGAGTACCTAGTTTCGAATTCCTCCAAGCCTTGACTGAAGAAAGCAACTGGTTGCTCTAACCCCTCTTTGTTTTGCTTTGTACCAAGATTGCAGAAATTGTGTCTCCGCCACCGAAGGCATATAACACGAAGTCCTTGGAGAAGTCTGGATTGACGAGGGTTGGAGCTTGAGATATAGCCTCTTTTATTGCCTCAAAACTCGCCTTGCCCTCAGATGTCCACTTAAATGCCATGCTCTTCTTTAACATCAGCGTTATCGGTTTCACGAGAGCTGCAAAGTTTGGAACAAACCGGCGGACAAAATTGATCCTTCCTAAGAAGCTTTGAAGAGCCTTCTTGTGACTTGGCAATGGCAATGCTCGAATTGCTTCAACTCTTTCTGGGTCAATCGCCAACCCTTCCTTTGAAACAATATGGCCTAGAAGTTTTCCCTCGTGAGCCAAAATATGCATTTTTGGGATTCAAAGATACCCCAAACCTTCTACATCTCTGGAATACTTGCCTCAAATGGCAGAGGTGATCCACTGCATTTTTTGAGAATACAGTGATGTCGTCAAGATATATCAGAACTATTTTATTGATCAACCCCCTAAACGCCATATCCATTGCCCTTTGGAAGGTGGCTCCGGCATTTGATAACCCAAATGGCATTTTCTTGTAGGCATAGGTTCCCCATTTTGGTGGTGAAAGTTGTCTTGAATTGGTCATCTTCTTTCACCATCACTGATTATACCCTGAGTAGCCATCTGGAGAGAATCTCTCTGAACCGGATACTACTTGCAATATTTGTTCCATTGAAGGAAGTGGGTAATGGTCTTTGAGAGAGGCCCTATTGAGGTCTCGGAAGTCTACACACAACCTGATTTCTCCGCTCTTCTTCCTGACCGGAACCAAGTTTGCAACCCAGCTTGAGTGCTTGATCGGGAATATAATGCTCGCCTCTATTAGCTTGTTAAGCTCTTTCTTCATTAGAGGCTCGATGTGAGGGTTGACTGGTCTTTGCTTCTACCTGATGGGCTTAGCATCTGGATCCAATTCTATGGTATGTTGTGCCAAATTTGGGTCGAATCCTCTTAAGTCTTCATAGCTCCAAGCGAAGACATCTGGAAATTCTTGGCAAAGTTGTATGAAATCTGATTTCTCTGCTTGATGGCCACTTTACCAATTTGAAGTGTTTTGCCTTCCCAAACGAGAATTGGCTCAATCTTCTCTCTTGACTGTACGTTGGCATTTTCCTTACGGCTGGGTCGTTAGGGTTGAAGATAGACTCCAATGTTACTAAACCCTTAGGAAGCTTGTTTGTCCATGTTTGCCGCACTACTTGATCTCCATCTTGCTGCTCTAGTTTGTCTGATTTCTAGTGAGAATTCAGCTTCCTCTTCTGAAGAAATTGACGATCGTTGATCGTTCTCAAACACTGCCAGACTTGTGTTATTATCTGAAGGCTATTGGCCTCACAATCACATGGATATGTCATTTGAGTTTTTCCCCTTCTGATGTTTTCAACCACATCAAACGTTGCACCAACTGCTGCGAGCCTATCTGCGGCAACTTCATTTTTCTTCCTGGGTATGGACGTGATGTTGAAGGCTTCGAAGTCCTCGATGAGGTCCCATACCCTATTCTTATAGCTCCTCAACAGGTCATTCTTTGTAGCATGTTGTCCTCTAACTTGGTTGACGATTAGCTCGCTATCTCCAAACACCTGCAAGTTCTTTATGCCCCTTTTCCTGGCCCAATGAAGTCCATGAATTAATGCCTCGTATTCAGCCGTGTTGTTTGAGCATGAAAATTGGAAACGAAAAGCTGAATAATACTTGATGTCCTGTGGCGAAATCAACATTGCACCACCTCCAGCACCTTGTCTGCTTCTCGAACCATCGAAGAATAGTTGCCAAACTTTGTTTTCATCCTTTTGTTCAGGCTGAATGATGTTGGGAATGGGTGAATTTTCTTCGTGTATACAATACACGCCCAATTCAGATTCTTCAATTTCCTTGTATGGGTCAAATTCATGACTCTTGTTTGCCCATTCATCCAAAGTTAAATCAGGAATTCCCTCGACCTTAGTACCTGTCTCTAGATCATTTGGACACTCCTCCTGATCAAAAACTGAGCAATTTGCATTGATAGGATTTGGTACATGAGGCTCAATATGGAAATTGGCAATTGGTTCTGACCTGATTGTTGCTTTGGCCCCATACCTTGTCCTAAAAATCATGTGTGACCAATCTGCAGATAAATATCCACCGATTTTCGCAGTGAAGTCTCTCGATAGACACAACGCAAAGAGCGGCGGAAGGTCAATCACGACACATCTGCGAACTCGTAACATTAGGACGGGAATGTAGTGTTAGGCTTAACCCCTCGATAACTCCAACAGCTTTCTCTCTGCCGTTCCATCCATTGTACTACTCCCTTGACTGGCTCATACTTCAAACCTAGTTGATCGGCTATTTGCTTCGGCATCATCAACTACTTGCCCTGAATCTATCATGCGATTGTGTACCAAATGGTTTCCAACAACCAATGACACATAGAATGGTGGAGGCTTCAAATTTTTGTTGTCCTGGCCCCATCATGTTGCACCGCATTAGTGAGAGCTTTCTCATGTCCTTGGTTTGATACATTTGTAGCAGACCAATTAGCCATGGCAGCTTGCAATAAATCTCGTTGCCCCGGGATCGCCAGTGATTCCCACATGGAGATGTTCACATGTGTCTTCTTCATTTGATCGATGATGTTGAAGGGAGATGAACTATCCCTTTGCTGCCCCTTACTTGGTGCAGCCTTTTCTAGAGCTTGAGCAGTACGTGTGTTCTTCTGGCAGAACCTTAGGCTGATTTTGCACATTTGGAGCTGCGTTTGGTCTACCGACCCCTTGTTGTGTAGGAGTGGTCTGAGAAACAACTGGATTACACGGTTGTCCCTCTTCCATGATTCTCTTCAATGACCGTGTTTTGGTAGCCATGCCTTGAAAAGGTTGTTGGTTAACTCCACAGAAGTCTTCCATTTGCCAATTTGCCAATGTGGTTTCTGTTGGAGGTCTCTCTTGTTGTGTTTCTTGCTGCTGATTCCTTCTTGGCTTGGTTCTTGAGGCACACCAATGGTTTGCACCATCAAGGCTGATTCAAAGGCACCATTGAAACATGCTGACTGATCGTGAGGTAGATTGCAAGGGTAACACCAGTTGTACTCCTGTGCCATGTTATTTTGTGTTGGAACCAAGGCTCTTGAGGACGTCGTTGCATTTGGATCATACGGTCGAATGGCTGGCAAAGAGGCTGTCCTCCTTGGTTAAGTTTTGATTTGACTGAGGTGGTGGTCTATTTTGTTGGTATGGGGGCCTAGCTTGATGCGTGCTTGAGGCGATACGGTCTAGCACTTTGAGCTTCTTTGTCTTTTGATAGTCACAAGCTCATTTCCAAGGTTCTGCAACTGTTTCATGACCTCCTGCAATTCCTTTGAAGTATTTGAAGATGTGGATGCCTCATTATTGCTTTGATTTCTAGGAGTTGGAATGGGATTCAACTCTGGTGCTTGACTGGTTGTCGGATTTCCCATATCTGGATAGAGAGGCATTGGCGGCCTTGGTGCGAGCTTACCAGCTTGGATCAAACAGTTCTCTGCTCTGATCGCTGTGTCATAGGCTCCTGGCAGCGTTGTCCCTCCCATTGATTGGATCATCATGGCTATGTCTGAATTTATGGCCTTTAAAAAATAAAGGAATGCTCCTTCGGCAGTTGGCCTAACAGCTATTGGAATTCTGTCCCATGTCCGTTGGAACCTGAAGTTAAAATCTGCCATTTGCTCGTTAGGAGCCCTTTTGATTGTTGTCAGCTGTTCCAACAAAGACAAATTATCTGCCCTTTCCCCAAACTGGCTGCAAAGAGCTGAACAAAGTTGGTTCCAATTTGTAATAGACCCTGCTGTTAGGCTCCTAAACCATTGTAAGGCCTTGCCTTTGAAAGATGAAGCTAACAGCTTGACTGCAACATCCATTTGATTTATTTCGTGGATTGCACATACATTAGCAATATCCTGGATGTGATCAATAGGAGTAGTATGATTCTCACCCGTGAAGTAGGGGATATTCTTTAGTCT
The DNA here is from genome assembly GCA_018340775.1 of Taxus wallichiana var. yunnanensis. Classification (NCBI taxonomy): domain Eukaryota; kingdom Viridiplantae; phylum Streptophyta; class Pinopsida; order Cupressales; family Taxaceae; genus Taxus; species Taxus wallichiana. The sequence continues at coordinate 10,395,875 of CM031237.1, forward strand.
TTGCCGTTTGGAATTTGATTACGAGCATTTAGGGCAAGTGGACTACTTGCCCAGTGAAATTTACAAAGGGATTCGGTGGTAGATGCGCCATTATGATTGGCCTAAGAACCCTGGTTGATGCAAGAAAAGGCCTACCAGGTGGAGGTGTAGATAAAGTTCTGTTAGGTGGAGATGGCGATCTTTGTGATCTTCTTCCTCTCCTTCCCCAACCTGGTGAAAGTTGTAGATGGACGAATAGCCCTTCTTCTCGAGTATAAGACCTTGTCCGAATTCTTCTCATGTGCCTGGGCAACTGGTGCTACTACACCACTGAATTCAATCCCTTCGGAGTCGCCAGATGTGTTACAGAACAAGCCTCTAAAAGGCTGGATTTTGTCAAGTTACACACCAAACTTGACGGTATTAAAAATATAATTTGAAATTTTGAAGGACCCAGAGGAGACAATCTTCAATCGGAATTCGGGCCTTGCTGTGCAGCTGAGGATCCCCGAAAAGTACAGGGGCGGAACTCAGGTCATGCGATGCAACTCACAAAACCCGAATTGCTATGTGTCGGAACTTGGGACATGTCCGACATCCCTCAAAACCCGATTTTCTTTGCTGTCGGGATTAGGACCATGCAATGCATCCCCCAAAGCCCGAAATGACTACTGTGCCTGCTTTGATGCTCTCGGATCCCGAAATCCCGAAATCACTAAAAAAACGAAATTTTGAAAATCAAAATCTCAAAAATCTAAAGATACCCTTTTGAAGATTACAGTCGGATCTACCAACTGGTGAAATTTTGACTCGTTTTGAGCAAGTTAAGCCCTTGAAAAATGATTTCGGGGTTCAGGCTGGGAGATGCAAAATCCGAAATTTGTAAAACTTGCAAATTTCTAGCCCAAAACTCACGAAACTCCTTCGAATCTGTTGGTGAAATGACCTCTTGGTCCCACCGGGCGTGCCAAAACTGTTGGTGTCGAATCACAGCACCCCTGGGACTCCGCAACGCGATCGTTTGAGACTCCCAGTGCGATTGCACAACATGGAGCTTTTCCCAAGTGTGGGACCTTGCGAAATCGGAAAAGCTCTCCGGATGAAGGCCGGCTCCTATTCCTCTGTTCAGATGCACCAATAATATGCAGAGGGTTTACAAAATCTAATCTAGCTACCAAGGAGACAGGGAGAGAGAAAATGCATAAAAATAAACCTAAGCTAAGGAGGTGATGCACCGAGGAATGAAGAACATAAGCTTTGCAAAAATAAACACAGACCATATAGATGCAATATCACACCATGCACAGTAGCCAAAATGCAAAGAGAGATCAAAATGACAACAATGAATACATGAGAGGATTTAGATTTAATCACAGACATATATATATTGCTCAAAGGACCGATTCAATACATTGCAATGACCAAGAGGCAAAAAACAGCGTTACAGTCCATATGGGAGGTTTTGGAACTCCACAAATCTTCTTGTGAACAGGAGAGAAGGGAGGGTGCAAAGCAGAAATGTCCAACCTTTAAAAACAGCCCCTTCCTTACATTTTTATATGAGGAAAAAGAGAGGAGAAGAGAATGATTGGATCTCGCTGACCACCTCCAAAACCGCATTCAATTCTTGGCAACCAACCATGGTGGTAGGTGAGATCCCCAACGCCTGTCGGGTTCGGAACTCCCTTGTGCATTTGCATCGGGTATAGAGGACTGCTCGACATGCCTCTGATCCGTGCTCTTCCGACGTGTTTACCCGATCCAGAAACCCGAATTCCCTTTGCGCGTCGGAATTTTTAACCCCCCCGGCATGTCCTTTGGTGTCGGGTTTTGGTGAGCTCCCGACATGTTTCTTCAACGTGAAAACCCGACTTGTTTTCCCGACCGAAAACTCGATTTGCTTGTTTTTCGGATTTTTAACCCTGCGACATGTCTTTTGGCGTCGGGTTTTGTGGACTCAGGACATGCTTCTCTTTGCTTTCTTCGCCCGACATGTTTTCCCCCTGTTTTCCGGTGTCGGGCTTTTTAACCCTTCCGCCATGTATTTGATCCCCAAAACCCGCTTGTCTTACGTGCGTCCAGGGTTCTTTTCTTCCCGGTCCTCCGTTCTTCCTCCCGCTGTCCCGCATTGTCTGGGGGCCGTATTCTTCCTCGCGCCGTCCTTTGTTCTTCCCATTGCGCGAAGGAAGGAAATATATACAACAAAAGTCTTGTTGGGAATGGATAGAGAGACTTAAAGATACAATGTGGGGCATGTGGCTCAAAATATATAATAAAATGCCATTTGCAATGTAGGAAAATAGTTTTATTATATCTGTTTTAAAATCCCTCTCCATTTCTAAGTTGCTTTTCAGAGGTGATTTTGCAACCATAATGGATAGTGGAACATACACAGATGAAGGATGTCATAGAGACCTCTAGAAAATCATTTTTTGTTACATAAAAAGAAAATAGAATAAATGGAAAATTAACGACCATCCTTTGCTTGCCATGTAATACAAACATCTGGTTTGAAAGTGTAAATAATATCTGAGGGAATAATAAAAATTTCATGGCCCTTGACTCACTATTCAACATTGTGAGTGCATGGTTTGGATTACATTGTTCACAGTTGAAACAACTCAGTCTCAAGTGGTAGGGCACAGAACTTCATTCAAAGGAAGTTTGAGACCATTCTTTTAGGTCAGAGTCTTAACTTACACTGCTGACAAGAAGAAAGATCAGAAGAGGTTATGCCAAATACATGAAACAATTATCCAGCGGACAAACATCCCTTGATTTTAAACTTAACGCTACACAAATTTGGGATTGCGAAATCCTCCAATTAAATCAAGATAAAAAAAAATATAACAGTAAAATTAATTTGATTTCATTCAATATTTCAGCTTATCATGTTTCAGGTAATTTGAGCATCATTCCCCATTACCTATACAATCTCTTGGAAGTATTATTGGATTGTCAAGGACTTTCAAGAATTCAATTTGTCCTTTTACTATGCTGTTTCATGGATGTTAATCCAGTTTTTTTGTTACCAAGAACTGTGTGTTACGTTAAATAGCTAGTTACTTTCAGCCAGTCCATTCGTGTGTTACACTCAATGGTACAGACTAGTCCATTCACATATATTACAGCTAACACCCAACAATACAAGCCAGTACATTCAGGTGTTAGAATTAGGTGAAAACAACAATAAGTATTTATCCCAATAAGCGTATATAGGTACGCATTGCTGGTACAAAAGATGGATCAAGGATGGTTTTTGATGACACAAACACTCATAATTAGCTAGTTCACATGAGTTAATTTGAATGAAAATGTTGATTTTTTGTCCCTTTAATTGTCAACTCGTGGCATCCTTTGGAAAGAATAAAGTCAAAGTTTTCCTAAGTAAGCCTTGTAAATAACAACTACAGATTTATAATTATGTTTAATCATAGGGATGTATTACCCAGAAGTACTAATCAAGGTGTTAAGTGAACAATACATTTTTTGAAGTATAATAATAGCGAGAATCAGTACTTGATATAGATCTTGGTGTCTAAACTCTTTTTGTGAGTTTCTTTAATCAATTCTTATACTGAAATGTTTGTATAATACTCTTCATTCTGCAGGTAACAATGAGTGGAAAAATTACAATTTTGTTCGATCAATCACAAAGGAACAAGTAACTATGTTAGTTCTAGCCTTACCTATAACAAGCCTTAAGTCGCAATCTATAGCTTTGAGGTATTGAAGGAAATAGGAGTTAGGTGGAAGAAGCCATCAAGAGACATGATACAAAGATACACCCAAAACATCAAAACGTAAATTGGAACTCAAAAATGGGAATGTTCTACAAGGACACAAGCGATTATGTGGCTATACCCATTGGAAATATAAATAGTGACCAAGAGAATACACAATCATAGGGATCCCATGGCAAATGATCAATGACCAATTGGTGAGTGGCCACTTTTCTCATTTATTGAGAATCTTACAGAGATTGCAAGGCTCCAGAAGTGAGAAGACAAAACCAACCTCAGTTATTGCTTTTAGGGGAATTCACAGTGATCGAGAACATACCAGAACATAGGTGATTTAGAACTTTAGTTGTCGAAGGCTACTGGAGGTTTCTAACAGTTGCTTAAGGATGTTGAGTAAATAAAGGCCTGACGAGCCTTACAAATTTTGTGTAAAACTTCTGTAGAGTCTTAGGGAAGTTGCAGAGTCTGCAACAAGTGTTTGGAAGGCCTTGAGAGGCTTAGGAAAAGACAAAGAAGATAGGAAAAGACCCACAATGTTGTAGATGTCATTAAGGCTTTGAATATAATGAAAAAGAGGATTATTTTTAATTGTTTTCTGTTGTGACTCTCGGATGCAGGGTTGGGATCTTGTTCACTTGAGATGCCTCCACTAAATTGCATGATATGTTCACTTAAAATGGTCTCAAGTGAAAAATCACAAAGCTTGATTGTCAGCAAAATGTTTCAAACAAAAGAAAGGTGTTGAGTATACTGAGACGCTTTCCCTTATTGCTGATATCAGTACCGGCTAGATACTCTTGTTGCTAATTTTAACTAAGAAGTTTGTCGAATGGATGTCAAGAGTACTTTTCTTGGGAGTGACTTGAATGGAAAATTTATATGCACCAATTCCCTAGTGTTGCGTAGAATGGTTTTTTTTCCCTCGTTTGTAAATTGAGAAAAATATTTGTATGGATTAAAGCTTCATGTGAGAAGATTGATTGCTACTTTTTTAAGTATGATCCAACTTTGTTAAACAATCCAATGATAAACTCTGAATTGTTGTCTTGACTCTTGTATGTTGATGATAAGTTGATCATTGCTGAGTGTGACATCGACAAGATTCATGGTGTGAAGAAAATCTCAACCAAAATTTGAAATGATATACTCTTGTAAATATCCATGATTTAATCAAATTAAAAACAAAACATTGCACAATAAAATAATAAAACCAGAGATATTGTAATTCATTGGGGACAAATTCCCAATGGAGAGATTACATATAAATAGCTCAATGAACTCTTATAAGTAAGGAGTCAAGGCTAATCTCTAAGTCCTCTCAATATACCAAATATCTCTCAACTATGAGTTGTGCATTAAAACTGTTTTGCACACTCATATATTATTTTATAAATATTAAAAACTAGTACTACCAAATAACCCAAACCACTCCTAAGTGTTCACACTATGAACAATATTTCTGTAACATATACAAGGGCTTGTTACATTGCTTCCTTGGTATGCAAGTATGGCAGTTAGGGATGGTGTTTTTCTCTCACAGCCTAAGCATGTTTCAAACTTTGTTAAGAAATTAAAAACGGATGAGTGTAAACTTACACCAACCCCTTTTAAATATGTAGTTAAGTTGATTGTCAGTTATATGAGCAAGAAGGTTAATACCAATTTGTACATATAGTTAGAGGGAAGTTTTATTTATATGACTCGATAAACTAGAATCGTCTATTATGTCAACTTAATCTTTAGATACATATTAGCTCCTCGAGAGGTTGATTGAAGGAAACAAAGAGTATCCTTAGATACACAAAGGGTACTTATCAGCTGCATATACAATACTTATCCAAGGGTGAGGTCACTTTGATTAGCTAGAGTGCTTCCAATTTGATAGGAAGTCAGAATGATGGTCACTCCACCTTGAGATTCATTTATCATTTATCAAAATGGGAATACTCTGCCAAGAAATAAGGAAATTAAAAGCCATCGCTAAAAGGATTCACAAATAAAGCGAGAAAGAAACAAGTGCTTACGAAGCTTTAAAGGGCAGTTTATGCAAAGGTAAGTATTTTTGTTTCTTCGAGTGTATTTGATTGACTCTAATGCATGGCAGCATGCAAACTACTTCACTTAGCCAAATCATACAATAGACAATCTCCACAAATACAAAAAATTGACTAGATTATAGCTTCAAAAACACCGGTTTCTGTTTATAACTTAAAATTGTATACATAGAGAATGTTATGGCAATGAATTTATTTCGCTAAACTGGTAGTCTGTGCAAGATTAAAGTATGTGGAGTGCAAAATTGCTTACTTCAAACTTGTCAAGATTCTTCCCACTGTCTGCAACTTGTCAGGATTCTTCCCACTGTCTGCAACTTGTTAGGATTCTACCCACCATCTACAACTTGTCAGGATTCTGCCCAGTGTGCTCCAAAGCACTGCAACAATGATTTTTTCTCAATGTTCACGTATCCACCTCCAAAGCACTGCTTACAAATAATTTCCATATGCAGGTATATAAGCTGAAAATTTCCCTCCAAATTGACCAAAAAAGTGGCGGGAATGCATGTGTGTTACTAGATGGATAGAAAAACACCTAAAATGTAGCAGGAAATTGTCACCCCCTCTTCAACCACCCCTTAAGTTGAACAGGAAAAAATTGTGGAGCTCCTACTTTCCTGGTCAAGATTCCAATTTTTCCTGTAGCTGGTTGAAAAATTCAGCATGGGACCACCTACATCATAATAATAGAACTGTAGCGGCTCCATGGGACCATGCCCTTAGTCTTACTCGCTAGTGGAGATGCTACCACTACATTTTTGATCTTATATGACCCAAACTCGTCTCAAATTCTCAATTGTTGTGGTTTCAACCATTGTTTTAGGTACTTCTGTGAATGCCCTTGTTTTACCATAGTCGAATCATTTACATGATCTCATCTATCACCTTTATTGACCCCAAAATAATAATAATAATTATAATAAAAGGTGAGACTAAGTTCTATGAACCGCCCAAACTCTTGAGGAATAAGACCAATTAATCGATTACCACAAAGATCTTTACATTGAAAAAAGCACACTAAGTTACAATTTCCTCAAAATGAAAATACATAGCATATAGATCCAAAAACATGACGTGTTGAGTTAAATAATCAGATTTTCAGTATAAAGAACTTACATATCCACTATACTTCTCATTTCCAAACTAAGATTTTGTAAGTGTAGAAATATAGATGAACCACTTCATTTAAAGGTTCTATCTCTAAATTTCAAACTTGTTACAAATTTGTACATATAAATTTGCAAATCTAATATCATGAGTGGTAGCGTTTTGCAGTTGTTTATTTGAACTAAACATGTATACATGAAGACTTTCGTACATGTGAATATTTTATATCACGAGTTGTTTATTTGCACTAAACATGAATACATTTGATACCATTTTGGATAGTTAATTACTTTTGTAGTTGATGTGGTTTGTAATTATTGCTCTTCCATGTTTGTGTCCTTCTATAGACGACAAAAACTTGGCAAGCTTGGCTTTTACATAAACCTATCAAACGATTTGCTTAAATTTGAGAAACTCCAAAATAGGCTTGTGGGTATCGACATGCAAGGGTTATTACGCTAGTGGTAGGGGTTTTCATCATTTAATACAAAATGCATGTACATCATAGTAAATTTATGAAAAATAATTTTAATTTTTTTAACACCATGGAAAAGAAATAAAAAAAGTTTAGAAGCAATGTGGAAAACCACAATTTCAATTTATATGTAATCTCCAAACATTTCTTGGTTTGCATATCCAACATTCAACAAAAAAAGATGATGGCACAGGGCCCTGGTTAAAACTTTCCTGCCCATGTGATTATATTACAATTTTGGGGGAATTCTGTGTAATAATATTACAAGTTTTTGGAGCTATTATTCTAAATCAAACCCCCATTAAAGGGAATTCCTGTGGAAGGAAACCAAGTGGAACCAGAAATGAAATTTGGTATCGTGAAATTGTTGGCCTCATTTGTTGTTTTGATAACCCTATAGCCTTCCCATGTTACACGCTTTTCCAACTTTTCTACTGAAACGAGATCCATGAAACCTCATCCACTATCGTCCTCCTCCAAATCCAATTCAACAATAATTGTTGGTGCAGTGATTGATGGGGACGTTGCTTCTTTTAGTGTATTTTTATTTTTAATGTGGCACAGATAACACCTATTTCGATCAACCCAAATGAGTGCGGATTTTGCTACGGTAAACAAAAAAATGTCTAAATGGTGGAGGTGTTATCAAAGTAGAGACTAGTATTTACGATGGGTTTTTTTGGTTAAGTGAAATTAGTCTTAACTCCTTTCTTCTTGCTCAAAGTACAATTTAAAAGACAACTACTACAATTTTACCTTTTGGTGGCTCAGAGTACATTCCACAAAGTGACCGGGATTTCCTACGAAACTGAGGGAATATTATTATTTGCATCAATTAATTGTTGATATCCAAAAACCATAAGAAACAAAATTGAATTAGTCCGCAGAGAATTTTTTTGTTATATCTACACCTGTTTGAAGGAAACCTTAAAAAGTTTTTAATGGCAAGGAGAGGTTTATGTAAAATAAATAGAGCCATTTACAACATCATCTATTATTAGGGAAAGAGAATTAAATTTACAAATCATATCTTTCAAAACTTCACAAAGAAACATGTGGAAGAAGTTATCCTCACAATGTAGAAAGGGTGAAATAGATGGCTAACTGCAATGACACTTCCCCTGATAAATTTTTATTTTTCAATATCCTGTATATGATCAATTTCCAATATTATTTGAAGATCAATACAAGCCTGCCCAAAATCTACATTTAAGGTATAGTTGAAAGGAACATATAGTGAGACTAAGTTTTGTAATTGCATAAGCTCTTGAGGAATAGGAACTGTTAATCGATTGCCACAAAGATCTTTACATTGAAAAAAAGCACACTAAGTTACAATTTCCCTTGAAATGAAAATACATAGCATATAGATCCAAAAACATGACCTTGTGAGTTAAATAATCAGATTTCAGACACCATTTTCCAAGAGATTCAAAATATCTTGAAGGAAAAATAATTTTTCCATTTCATCACTTGGCTTGGATGGCCATTATTGTACTAAGAAGGAAAAAGAATCGTGAGATTCGATTTGTGTAGATTTTCAAAATCTAAACCAAGATTACCTCAAAGATAACTATCCACTTCCCATGATGGATCAAAATTTGCAAGTTGTTACTAGCTCTGAAATGTTATCTATGTTAGATGGATTTTCATGGTATAATCAGATTGAGGTTGATGTTCTGATCAACACAAGACAACCTTCACAACCCCATGGGGAAATTTTGCTTATAATAGGACGCCATTCGGTTTGATTGATGTTAGTGCCACTTTTCAGCGGGCAATGGATTTAGCTTTTGGGTCCTTTAATGGAAATTATATTGTTGTGTATTTGGATGATTTAACTGTCTTTTCCAAAAAAGGGAAGATCATTTCCAACACCTTGAAACTATCCTTCAGAAGTGCAGAGAACATGAAGTGTCCCTCAATCCAAAGAAGTCTATTTTTGGGGTCATTGAAAGAAAGTTGTTTGGGCACATTATTTCTAAAGAGGGAACCAAGATAGATCCAAAGAGAGTGCAAGCTATTCAACGAATTCCTCTCCCCACAAGTAAAAAAGGTGTGCATTCTTTCTTTGGGAAGATAAATTTTTTAAGGAGATTTATTCTTGATTTTGTAGAAATGACTATAAGCATAACTCGATGATGAAAGAAATCAGTCCTTTGGTTGGACTCCAGAGGGGAAGGAAGATTTTGAAAATATCAAAAAGGCAATTGCCCAAACTCCCATTCTTGTTTGCCTGATTTTGAGAAGAACTTATTGATCTATTGCTATATTACTAGAATACTTTGGCTGCTAGTCTAACACAGAAGAATCTGAGGGATGTGAGCTACCCATTTCCTTCATGAGCTATGTCTTTAAAGCTCATGAATTGAAATACACTCAGATTGAGAAACATGTCTTTGCTATGGTTAAGGTAGTTAAACAACTTCGTTTCTATATCCCCAGTTCTCACTCTAATGTCTTTGTCCCAGATACAACGGTTAAGTCTACCCTCACTCAGCAAGAGTTTGGAACCAAAGGAGGAAATTATGTGGTAAAGGTGCAAGAGTATGATTTGGACATCAAGCCAACTAAGCTAGTCCGGGGAAAGGGTCTCTGTGAATTGATTGCTACAGGTTCTAAAGATAACCCTTCTCAAGAAAATACACATATTGCCACTGTTCTTTTCATTAGTTAAACGGATGAGTGGTATGGTATCTTGACATTGCCCATTTTCTTACTTATGGAGAAAAATACCCGTATCACCTAAATGCTAAAGAAAAGATAGCTATTAAACTAATATCTACATAACAATATGTGCTTTGGGAAAATTCCTTATTCAAAAGAGGGATTGATGGAAGGTTTCTCAGATGTGTGGACAGAGAGCAACAAAAGAGGTTATTTAGAGCATTTCATGATCAAGATTGTGGAGGACACTTCTCATCCATTGTGACTACTCATAAAATTCTTTGTGTATGCTACTACTATTGGCCAACCCTGTTTCGAGATGCAACTAAATGGGTTAGTAAGTGTGAAGCTTGTCAAACTTTTATGGGAAGACCTAAGCTAGCCACTCTGCCACTCAAACCAAGTGGTGATAGAAGAACCTTTTCAACAATGGGGGTTAGAATTCATGGGTACTCTTAATCCTCATTCTAGTGTTGGGCATACTCATGTATTAACTGCCACTAATTATTTCACCAAATGGGTGGAGGCCATTCCAGAAAAAGTACAAATTCTTAAGTAGTATGTAATTTTCAAGGAAAACATTCTCATTAGATTTGGAGTACCAAGTAAAATTATTACTGATAATGCCTCCAACTTTTCTTATGAAATGATGGATTTTTTTATGGGTATGGAATTTATCTTGCACATTCCTCTAACTACTACCCCCAAGGAAATGGATAGGCAAAATCAACAAACAAGAATTTGGTGACCATCATTCGAAAGCTTGTCAATGAGTCACAGAGAAACTGACATAAGAAGTTGTATGATGCTCTTTGGGCAGATAGAATTACTCCCAAGAGGGAAATTGGAATATCTCCTTTTCAAGTGGTGTATGGAATCAATCCCAGTTTCCGGTGGTTTGTAAGGATCGGGAACTTGCACCTTGCAACTGATGAAGGCCATTGAGGATTCAAACTTCACTAGTGCTCTGGAGAAGAGAATCATGTACCTAAAAAAGCTGGATGAGGACATATTGCAAGTGGTAGATAGGATTTCTACACATCAATAGAAACTAAAGAAATTGTTCGATAAAATGCCAGGCCAAGAGACTTCCAGGTTGGAGACATTGTTTTACTCTGGGACAAGAGGCAAGAGCCTTGAGGAAGTCATGGAAAATTTGATTCTCTATGGTTGGGTCCTTTCAAAATCAAACACTTTACTAGAGAAAATTCTTTCTATTTGAACTATATGGATGGAACCTCTCTTCCATTGCCATATAGTGGGAAATACTTGAAGTTGTTTCAGTCCTAGGTTGCTAGGTGGTCCTTTGTACAATCTTGTATAGTTTTTATTTTTGGTCTTTGTGTGTGGTGTCAGTGGGGTATCTCTTCGTATTGTTCCATTCTCGTGACTCTATTTTTCCCAATGGATAAGGCACTCTTATGTTCTGGAAAATTTGAGATTTTGGAGTTCATACTATGTCTTATTATCATGATACTCAACCAAGTCATGTCCCTAGAAAGAGCCAGTTGTTATCACCTTCCCAAGATTTGTAAATTTTGTTCTCTATTTTTGAGATTTTTATGGGTTTGGTGACTCTAAATACCCTTGTAGAAGTCTCTTAAGAAACAAATCTAGTTCTAAACATTTAGTCATTTTTCAAAATTTTGAGTTTTGAGGCTTTTCCAGTCTTTTATGGGTATTTTGGCTTTTTCTGCCCTCATGTCCCAAGTTCATACAGGGCCGTCTATTCCCCGATTTTCCACTTTTGCCGATTTGTCTTGCTTTTTCCTTTGTAGTCGGCTATTTTGGCTTTACGCATCCTGGTTGTCCCAATGTCCTAAGTGTGGCTTGTGTCAAAAACTTCCGAATTATCCAATTTTCATATGTTTTGGGTGTTTCGGCTTTTCCTGTCCCACGTGTCCCGAGTGCCGCTTGACCACCTTTTCCCCACAAACCCACCTTTTCTCGATTTCTATTCCTTGCGGGTATTTCAGCTTTGCGCATCCTAGCTATCTTGATGTCCCTTGAGATAGTTGTGCTAAATTTTTCTACTTTTATCGGAAATCGGCTTTTTGGCTTTACGCATCCCAACTGTCCCAGTGTCCCATGGGACAATTGTGCTCGTTTGTTCCACCTTACCCGATTTCCATTGTTTCAAGGTCGGTATAAGTATTAATTGCCTCATTTGTTTTACCCTACCAAATTACTTGGGTTTAAATGCTTATAAGTACATCGGTAATCAACCATTTTCACCACCTCACTTGTAAATTGCTATCGACCATTCGTGTTCTCTCTCCTCCACCATTTCTAGCCATGGTCGAGTCCTGTTTCATTTTTAAAAAAATTGCAAGTGTAAAAGAAGATGTGAAATGTCAAGGTGTTGATCAAGGAACTAAGGAATATTTTCTCACAAGTAATCTTCTACTCTGGCCACAAGATGAAGATCAGTTTTAAAGGTCATGAACACATGTCTTCCTTGAGATGATTGTACCAAACATTGGCGATAGTGAAGCACAACACCTGGAGTTGGAAGAATTTTGGGCATGAATCAATTGTCAAAACCCTACTCCTATGGCTCAGCTGATTAAAGACAGTAGGATCATAGAGGAAGGGGGTTTTCCCATTTCAGTCTAATGTGTGCGATACAATTCTTTCTTGTAGTTCTTGTTTTGATCCTGATACAAAAGAAATCGTTGATCCTCAAGGTCATGTGGTGGCATGACTTGATGAAGATTGCATTCATATTGCCCTCAGAATTCCCATGGTTGAAAATTCAAATACTCTCACCAAGGATTAGGCCCAAACTCTTTTTGATCAAGATAGTGAAAAATACAAAAGCAAAATTTCCAAGTCTTGGTTCAAGAACCCTAGGAAAGGAGCCTCAAGGCTACCTAAGACAATGTTCATAGTTGATTTCCATGAAGAATTGTCAAACATCATCACTCTGTTGGCTAGGATAGCAGAATGCCCACCACCAATGAGTTTCACTATTGGATGTGCCCCTACATCAATATCATATGTGAGGGTAAGAATAATTTAAACTAGGTAGGAATCATTTGTGATAGCCTGATTGAGAAATTATCAAATGTTCAGAGAACCCAAACCTTCTACATGACCTCCTATCTAATGTACTCTATTGCAGCTTATAGAGAGTGGTTAGGTTTCTCACATGTGGATGACAAGAAGGATGCCCCCATTTATATGTTTGCACATAGTTGACCCTTAAGATTAGTAATCATCACTTCAGAGAGGGTGAATGATGCATTCACTATGTATATTTCTAGGTTACTAGAAGGAGATACTACTAAAATATTTTAGATGAGGAAAAACAATTGATCAACGTCTATGGAAACTTCTTCATCCAATTCAAGAATTTTTCATATATAATATTGGCTAGATTTGAGGGACAACCCCTAAAACTTCCCATGTATTGCAGTGATAAGATGACATTAGTAGAAATCTACAGACAATTAGACAATTTACATAGAACTTGTAGGGACAAGAAGATTGCAGGTATTCAATTCCCAATCACACTAGGTAATTACACTTACAGACTTCCCTAGATGCTCATAATGTTGATAAAACAATTTCTCCTCTCACTCTTCATTACTATAAGCCCAGAAATTTCTTTGACATTAAGGAGTTCATTTCCTCCAATTTCAGAATGGGTTATCAACATCTTCCTGATATTGAAGACTATTGGGAAGATTGTTTTGATGATTATGAAGCCAGGAGGTACTATGGGAGGTTATCTCTACAACAGATCATTGATTTTGGTATATTTGATGTCCCTAAAGGATTGGAAGATGATGATGAAGAGATACAATCTCTCTTGAGTATGAAAGATCAATCAAACATATTCCTATTGAAACCATTGATTGGTTTTTCAAGGAGAGAGATGATTTGAAGGAGCTAAATAATCCTATCCTAGTGAGAACTAGACTTTGGTTTGATAGGAAAATGAAGGGATTTAGGGAAATGAAATCTAGGTCTACTTCCTAAGATACCCCTACTCCTCATAAGGAAATACATGTGTTAGCTCCTAAGACAATTGAGCAATTTTCCCCTTCTCCTCCAGAATCCCCAACTCTAGTGTATACCAAAAAGGGAAAATCCAAGAAAGAAGATAAGGCATCTGATGTTATTCAAGAAGGTAAACCTTCTTCTAAAAAATTTGAAGTGAAGGAAACAATTGTGGATTTGGATGATAATGATGATAGTCAAGAAAAAGATCAAGAAAATCCTAAAGAGGATACACCTGAAGCAAGCAATATGATGGAAGATCAGCCAAAGGAAATGGTTTCAGAGTATGTAGAAATATATTCTAAGGAAGCTCTTGACTCCACTCTAACTGATAAATATGTGTTAGAGGTGGTTGTTGTGTAAACTCTGAGTGTTATGAGTGCCTCTACACTTGGGCCCATTGCTCCTTCCACTTCTAGTTCCTCACTTACCTGGGTACAACCATTACTAAAAAGCAAGAAGAGAAAGGCTACTTCAAGTGTTGTTGTTCCCAAGTTTGATGCAGTGGAAACTCTTCTAGTACTACTCCTCCCCTCTAGATAAAAAGGACAAGGTCACATCAAGGTTGGTCTCAGACTCTCAAGGTCAATAGTTCATGGAAATTAAAAACCCAATTTTGATAAAGATGAAAAGGACCTATCAATGGGTGATCTAGAGTTGACTAGAATTCCCCTTGGAGAATCAACTCCAGAAAGTGAAGTACATAATCTAAGGGAGACTGTGTCTAGGGTGATTGAAAGAGTTGAGAAGGGGAAGCAAACACAAGAGCAATTGGGAGCATAACCAAATTCTATCTAGTTTCATCAAATCCTTATTGGCAGAAGATAAGGTTCTTAATCCCACTCCCCTAGCTTCCATCCCACCTCTTGCTATCTTTTCCACTGATGAAGGTCAAGCCATTAAATACATATATAAGCATGTTACTTATGGTAAATCAATGGAAGTTGTGGTTGATGATTTAATAATCACATGCCTAAATTTTATTGAAGAGGCATTCAAGGCATATGAGAAAATTTCCAAGATTTAATTGAAGTTCTCTACAACACTCAGTGGTTTAGATAGAGAGTTGAAATTATGGAGTGAGTGCATTCAAGATCTCAAATTGATGAGTGAGACAGATGTGCAGGTCATTTTGGCTAATAAGTTTTTTTGATGATGTTAAGAAGAATCATCCAAACAGTGGGTCTTCAACATTGACTGGAAAATCAAAGTTCTAGAAGAAGCCATTGGAGAACTCAGGAATATGTTGCAAAAAGGAGAAGCTTTTAAAGCTTGTGTCATATCTACCTTCTTGGATATACATTGTCAAATCTTCAAAGAGAATTCAAGTGATAAATTCACTATTCAGGAGATCAAATCCTAGTTAAAGACTTTTGTTAAAGAAAATCTATTCAAGAAGGACACCATCTCTAAGGAGAAAATGAAAGAAATTTGCACACTACAGGATGCCATCACATATGCTAACAAAGAGTTCTTGGAGAATGCAGAGTTTGAGAAGGACATGGAGAAGTGTTTGGGCACTTGGACTCATGCCATTGCCAATACAACAATTCCTTAAGGGATGGACATAACTGCATCATTGAAGCGATTCAAAAATCAAATGCTAAAGGCAAAGGGGACTACAAGTGCTTCCACTAGTGTCTCGACTTCCTAATTCTTATTTTCCTTTCTTATTGTAGAATATCTAGTTAAGGTGTCTTTATCCCTTTAAAATCACGTGTTATGTAAGAAAGGGATAAATTGAATTTGTAATATTTAATTAGATATTAGCTTTTGGGATTTAGAGAAAGGAAACTGAAAAGGATCTTTGTAACCATTTCTTGAGGTTATTTAAAGCACTCTTCTCATCATTGTAAGGGATCGACATTTTGATATCCAGATGTAAAAAAGAACATTGAAATATTCAATACAAAAGAAATTTCACCCTCTCTCATGCTTCTTCTCTTTCTATTCTTTGTCTGATTCATATAAGGCTATATGTATTTGAAGTAAGAATTTTTTGTCTTTCAGTTGATAAGTGTATTTGGAAATTTGTGTCTATTACATGCATGTCTTGTGTTTCATATGCATAGTATAAATGTTGTTATTTTATCAAGCATAAGTAAGATATCTCTCTGCTATCTATATGTCTAAAAATGCTCTCCTATCTTCTATTTTTGAATATCAGTCCTAACTTTTCCTATTTTCTTCTGTATTGAAAACCTTTTTATAAAGGCATCTAGAAATATCAAAATATGCACCAAAATACTGAACAAATGTTTATATTGTAAATATGGTTTTTTGGCTTTCAATAAGGGAACCTCTCCCACAAAGAGGAGGGATTGTTGTCCCCTGATTGTTGCTTGTTTTCAAAAGATTAAATTCTACAACCAATAGGAAGTAAGTATTATTTAGTAGTAATGTCATACATTTAAATTATTGATGTAATTTACAACACATACATTTGAAATGTTGTACACTATAAGCTTCTTATATTTTATAATATCTTCTTATATTAAACATGCTTATATTAGGTATGGGTATATGCGTAGGTTTGGTCAGTTTATTAATATTTAGTGATTAACATTTACTCCTGCATACCAAAAGCCCAAATTCACATGAAGAATTTTTTTCTACAAACTAGAGAATGACACAAATATATTATTATTGACCGGTTTGGATTCTCATGAAACTATTAAACTATTTGTAAACACTTATTCTGATATGATTTTATTATTAGTATAGAAGCTGCAAAATTGATTTATACTTCTATTTTGTTTATACAAATCAATAAAAATATTGAATATAAGTATTTATGTTTTATGATACTATTACCTATTCGTTCAGTTAATTTTGAATATAAATCTCACCTCATATGTTATGGATGATTGAGTTGTTTTTAT
This sequence comes from Taxus wallichiana var. yunnanensis, assembly GCA_018340775.1. Lineage (NCBI taxonomy): Eukaryota > Viridiplantae > Streptophyta > Pinopsida > Cupressales > Taxaceae > Taxus > Taxus wallichiana. Next base: position 10,412,790 of record CM031237.1, read on the forward strand.
AGCTGAACATATTCCTAATTTTTAAATAATTTTTTTGTAAGTTGTTTCATTATTATTTGTATTATGGCATAATAAATGGCTTTGAAATGTAAATATTCATTTTTGATGTTATCTAAATGCATTGGTATTTATTCTTAAAAATTACATATGAGAGTAAATGCATTGCTATTTATTTTTTGATGTTATCTATTTATTGTGATTATTCCAATTTTATTATTCATGTACTATTTTGGTTTGATTTAGTAATTTATCTTTGAATAGACATAGTTGCGACTAGTTTTAATTTTTTCGTAATATAATTAATTTTAAACATTTGGTAATTTCTTAATATGATTGAGAGATCTTAGTTATGTTAAATGGAATAACATTAGAGTAAGTTTGATTTTTCTATACTCATTATATTTGTAGATAATGCTAATGTGCATATACCATTTGTATATAGAAAATTGTTTATTAGTTATATTTTTTTATGATGTAATTTGAAGCTACAAAAATACATGTTGTCATACTCTCACTCTCAATTTGGTATATGGGGGTAAGTGCCTCTACAAAGATAGGAAATGGGTACGTGTTGAAGGGGCTTTCCCTTTAGGAAGCCACATCGATATGACCAACTAGCATTGCGTGCTGAAGGGGCTTGCCCCTTAGGATTCTACATTGATATTTGGGTGGTAAATTGTGTTGCGTATAGGGGTCAAAGCACAATGTTGTGTCCCACTTTGTGTCCCAAAATGCGAGTAAGTTGGGAGGGATCGGAAATCGATGGTGTTTGAGCGAACACCCCTTTCGGTTTTTAAAGCCACGTAGGACAAAGAAACTAGTGAAGGTTTTAAAGACGCTTTCCTCACTCAAAATGCACCCTCCCATAATATCACAACCGTCCCTTTTGTAATGGATGATTGCGATATTATGGGAGGGTGCATTTTGAGTGAAGGATAGCCGTTGGCATTTATTCATACCTAAATTTGTCATGGATATTAGCTTTCTGAAATTGTGATTTTTTTATCATATTGGATGATATATTAGTTTTGTCATGTATCGTACTAACATTAATTGTATATTTTTATTTGCATGTGTGTTGTTGTATTTAGTTTCTCTTTTGCATGGTGAAAATGAATACACGAAGCTCTATTACTCCTAATCCCATAGGGATAACGTTGACAAATACCAAATTCCAAAGAGAGGAATCCTTCAGGAGGTCCAAATTTGTTCTCTACATAGACCATCATCAACAGAATAAGCCGCCAAAACCAAAAATTGCAGCCATGGCTAAGGCTCAACTCATTTTGTCGAAAACTTATGTTATTTATTTGTCTAAGTTCCACACTATAGGGCCCCATTCACGAGGATATGATCTAGCTTATGACACGATGGAGGATGCCCAGAAGTACGATCCTCCACATAAGTTGAGGAAGATGGGAGTTCCGATCATAAAACCAACAACAATCTAAAAAATTGTGCAAAAAAGATTGCACAAGGAAGCAACTCCAATTTTGCTACTAAAAACAAAAAAATAGTTACTGCTTTTATATGTGTTGTACTAAAAAAATTTGGACATGTTTGAAAAAAATCTATATAAATATTTAATTTTTGACAAAGGTTGATTCACACGAGCTTAAATATATTTCATTTTGTTGTTCGAATATACTCTTGATTAATATGATCTTAAATATTAAATATGTTTTGCAATGGATTAAATATGTTTTCCATAGTATTAAAATGTGTTTCTATGGATTATATTTTTAAAATTACTAATGTTTATATAATTTATAGCAAGTTTAGATTTTTTAAATTCATTTATGTTAAAATTATATTTAGGTAATAAATGCATAATGGTAACGATTTTTTAAAATCTTCACACCCCTCAAATGAAACGTCTTCAGGGTTATTTGAATCCAATGAGTGAAGTCTAGTTTAAAAAGGAAAAATTAACAAGGTCTTAAAATATTTAAATATTCATGTCAAATTCACTAAGTATGGGTTATGATCATTTGTCCAATTTAGGATTGTATTGGTGCAATTATCATTTCCAATCGTTTATGGTATTCATAAGGCCCCCTTTGATTATTTATTTATTTTTTAAATTATTTTGTGTTGTTTTAAGACTTTTGCTAGGATAATGCACTTGACAAGGAACGTAAATCCAAAAGGTTCTAGTAAACGACATGGTTATGAGAAAAGAGTCCCCATTCCCTTCCAAATTTATCCATGTCACACTTGGTCCACCTTCTTTACATTTTTTTATAGTTATATATTAGTTTGTTTGTTTGTGTGTCAATAGTGTTCTAATATGATTTCAATCTATCTATAATTGCACATGTACCCTAGTTAATCCACATAATATGGAAATTATAGTCCCTAATTACATATTGCTTCATCAACCAACCCCAAGCACGCCTGCACACAATCTAGACTAGTCTGGAAGCTCACCCGAGGCACGCACAGGTGCCGAGCCCCTCCTTTATGTGAGCTTCGTGAGAATGTTCTCCTTAACATGAGGGTGTTCACACAACTAAAGAATGAATGCACCCATTCTTGGAAACAAAATTTAAATACTAACTCCTAGTCTAATGCACCAGAACATAGAATAACATGATCATACTTCAAAGGAAGTAGAACTTAACTCACGATTAACATCAAGAAAATTAGTAATACACTCATGAATTTAAAAGGAAATGCACATATCAAGATCGATCACACAAGTGTCCCAGAATCATTCCATTATATTCATTAATCCAAGTATAGTAGCCAAGATTACATCAAAAAGAGTTCCGTGTATGGAGAAATTTACAATAGCAGAGCTTAAATACATTACAGAGCTTACCATTACACATTACACATTTTTACTATATCTCTTCCTCCTACTCTCATACTCGCATACCCATATATTTCTCTCTAAAAAAATCTCCTCCAAACCCATCCATATGAGGAACTCGAAGAGTCTCTTCTTAACCACTCATCATTACATGAGAAATCTTGAAGGAACATTTCATGATTTCCCTACCACTACCCAAGAACATGAAAAATTTCATCATGTGTTCCCCCTAATCGAGTTTCCTTAGCATGCATGTTCCAGCTAAACCATAACAAATATGATTCCTTACCCTTTCATGATAACCGTATTGATGCCTTGGAATATCCTTTCCTTGAGCTGCAAGTCTCCATAACTTATCCATATTTGTATCTGGTCACTTTTCCATTCGCTTCTTAAACGTGTCTTTACCTGTTGTCCAAAACTCACTAAGTCTCGGATCCATCCTATCTGGGCATGAGCCTTTGCGTATCTCCAAGAACTACTTCCGTGTGTGTCTTCGTGCCCTGCTTCTTACGTGCACCACAAGGCTTTACGCCTTAGGTACTTAGTTATTTTAGGGGTCCAATACAAATTCATTATTGTTTGAAAAGGAGTTAATTCTAGAGAATTCAAGTACTCATTAAAGCATGTAAATTTCATACTACATATACATTACAATGGTTTCTTAACGAATAAACTATAAAAATTATTGGAATGTCATTCACAATACTATATGCTATTGATGGACTTGTTAAATATCAAGAAAGATTAGTCTATCTAATAAAATGAAAACCCCAAAACATTTTATTATTTCCTTATGGTTTAAACTTCAGCATCCCATTTAGGGAAAGCAAAAGAAGTACATTTTCCCATTGATTGTAATGAAGTTTTAGAAACTTGAGAGAGTTTTGGACCCCTCGTGTTGAAAAATCTACTCGTAAAAAAATATTTTGAATTAAAGTGCACAATTTTACTTGGAATGTCAAGTGTATGGTTTAGGTATGCTTGAAATGTCAAGTGTACATTATACACTTTTTGGTTCTTATAAATGTAAGTTTTCTAGCTTTCCCATGTCTAATAAAAATCAATTTTACATCCATTTTTATCCCTAATCAAATGTTTATAGATATTTATATTGCAATTAGATTGAAATATATCTATTCATAACACACTAATCAATTTATTAAGTGATTTATTCAAATTTAATATTTACCCATAACATTTATAAACTCATAATTATAGGAAAACATATTTTTAAAAATTATTAAAAAATGTGCTTGTATTAATTATATGTTAGAAATATAATGTTATCTATACAGAAAATGAGTGGAATGGAATCAAACCCCTGAATGCGATTCCAATATATTCCAAAATATATTCCCCTTTAGTTTAATATACAATATGAAGTTTTAGTATTGTAAGGAATAGATTGTTTTAATACAATGTTTCCAAAAATAAGTCGCTCACAAACACATGACGTTAACTCATTTAGTGTGTATGTCCCTAGACAGAGTACTAACTCCACTAAATCTCCAATATGAAATCATTAGTAATGAACGAACTCAATAGCAAATGTTTTAGTGCCTTGTCATATGTTAAATTACAGATGGTTGTATTGAAAAATTCAAATTTGAAGTGTTCATTATGATTTTTTTGTTGTTCTTACGATATATGTTTGTCCATTGTAAAGGTAAACATGGTTTCCATTTGGAGATTGGAAATTCATGGAGTGTCGAATACCTCTAAAAATATTGCATGTTCATCATTCATATTATATGACCCTGATGGAAGAAAGATAGTAGAGAGAGGTACAATTGTGGGAAATGCCACTATGACCTTCCACTAGGTGAGTATAGGGCCTTGATATTGGGTCTTGAGGAAGCAATATGCCACAAAGTTTGGAACATTTGTGTGTTTTCTCACGATATGCTTGTTGTGAAATAAATGAATGGTGTATACCAATGTAACAATGTAAATCTTTCTATTCTTTGAGTTCAAGCACTAGAGAGTGTATCTTGCTTTGTGAAATGTTCATATGTGCATGTAAAAGTTAATAGAGGTAGTTTGGATGTATGTCAAGTGTCTAGGGACACTATAAACCAAGAAGTGGCAACTTTGTTAGCACTTGCCATGGATGACATTTCAATATGATATATGTACACATTGTATTTCCTTTTTTGTAATGGTAGACATACCTTTTTTATTAGATTATGAATAACTAATATTATGTGAATTGTCTCCAACGCATATATTATATATTTTGTGGATAATATGATGATACATCATATAGTGTAGATTAATAAACTAGGGGCATTGTGGATAAAAGGGAAGGATTCTAGAGATATGGGAAGGATGTGGAAGCTAGGAAGTATTAATAATAGTACATTCCAGAACCTATGAACATGTCTTGGGAATGAAAAAAGGATTTAGACAATGATAAGTTCATACATATTCAATGGCTCCTCATATTACCGTGTCGATCCATTTCATTGCTCCTCATAATACCATGTCCATATGTGTCATTGATCTTCATAATACCATGTTTCGTTTTGTTCCTCATAATAATATGGATATTTTGATACATATTATGTAGATGGATGATTGGAAAATCTGAGTATGGACACTCTTAAGAAGAATCCCAATGATGGAAGCTGATAAGGTTCATAATGCTGCGTAACGTTGTTAAATTATGCAACGTGTCCACCCCTTTTGATATTGGACCAAATAGGGCTAAACGGTTGACTTTTCATATTCTGAATGGAGAATGGTCCTAGAAAAATATGGAGTTGGCAGACATGGTTATCATGTCGGGGATGGTTGTTCATTTTCTGTTCGACCCTTGGCTCACAAGGAAAAATATAGTCACTGGAAGATGGATCGATGAAAAACTCCTTGCATTAGATTGACGACAATACCTTGGGCGGTACCACGACATCACATTGGTCATACATCCACCTCTAGATGGAAAATAGCCTAGCTTATCAACAAATGTTCTTGATTGGTGGGATGACATTGATCATCATCTAGAAGATCTTGATGAGTGGAGGTTTTAAAATGGAGAGAAATACATCACAACTTAGATGAGTGTGACAACGATTGTAGTGGGGATGCCTACAATGGCCTTTGTCACGTGCACTAAGTGATTATGTATTTTGTAAAAGTGTAATGCACTTATTTTAAAAATGTTACTTCTTCCATTGTTTGGGTTGATGTTTCATTTTGTATTACAAACACAACTTATGAACAACCAAACACATAATATAATTGCATGGGATGATACTTGGATGTTCAAATTTATTTTCAAAATGTAATGTTATTGTTTTGATGCTTTAATCCTATATTGTCTTGTAACACACTTGCAATTCACATTTCATGTTTACTTCGGAAACATCTAGAGTCGAGTATCCAATTTTGAAAAATAATGTGTGTAACTAACTTCATCACAAATGGTTTATTATGCATGATTTTCTCAATATGAATGCAAAATACAAATAAATAAGTTCTTGCACTATTTGTTTCAGTTTATCTTATTTTACAATGCATCACTTCAATGATGGTTATGACAACACACTTGACCAAAACATGGAGACGTTCTGCGACATGGGCCCATCCATGTTCACAATCCATTCTTATGTTTTCGGGAAGACATAAATAATGAGACAATAATATAAAACTTTGTGAACATTAATTGTTTGTCATAACAATGTACCTAGTGTCATTTTTGGGATAATAAATATGAAATTTTTATCTTTTCACACAGGTTTCTTCACATTCCATGATGGTAATATTCAAATATGTGAACATTAATTATTTTTCATAATACCTAATATTTTATGTTGGGCTAATATTTATGTATTTGTACTACCTAGATACATGCACCTTCACATCACATGGCACGTATGCGTTCCACAAGTGTCAGAGAGAATGCAAAGGGAGATGCTCCTCCAATAGTTGATGGTGCTACGTCAAATGGTCCTTCCAAGCCCATTCACTTGGATATCAGTGAGCCACCCGTAGAGTACATAACCAAACATGTTAATGGTTGTATTCATTATTTATGCCAGCATGGATCATGTGTTGTTAGTGGGGATGTTAGGTTTTAGGAGTTGCATAGACTTAATCGACATCGCTAGGTAGCACACAATATGCCCTTTGTGGAACCTCGTAAGCATATGGGAAAATGGTCACATATCCCTCAAGATAGCACAACATACATGCAAAAGAGAGAGGGGATGTGAACTATGTCTTGAGGAAACGATTATACTTCACATGCGGTGTGCAGAGGGTTATCAATCGAGTTTGCAAAAAAATGCAAAAATCGATTCGAGGAGTTAAACCAGAAGGAAAGAAGGAGGTGGATGTTGAAATGTGTGTCTACGATTCAAAGAAGATACGACAAGTGAGAGAGGAGAAGTGGTTGAGAGCGAGAGAAAAAATTAACTTAAATATTGGAACAAAGGTAAATTTAAGATTAGTATAATATATTATATATTATGTTTTGTTGGAAATCAAAAACTTAATATTATGTCATGAACAAGAAGATAGAGAAGAGGGTGGAACAACTAGCAGGAATGTTTACCCCCTATGAATGATAATGTAAGTAATTATTGGTCTTTCGTTGCTATATGGAATATAGTTTTTGTTTATTTTTGTATATACTAACTGTAGGTGTGCAGGATTATAAAATTCCCTTGTGTTAGTTCCTATGCTAGAGAGAGACTCGATTTGTAGTGCGAAAGGTAAAAACCAATTAACATGCACTTGAAAATTAAATGTTGCCTTATGTTGTTGATATTTAAATTATCTTGATGACTCGATTGTTGTAGGTGGATGTTTGTGATAAGACACCCCCTTCACAATCAGCTTGTGGTCTCGATCTTATTGGTGAGATAGCTTCACAAGAGGTCAGAGAGGATGAGATGAATATTTCTGGAGTTGCAACTTCTTTTCTAATCGAGGAGAGAGATGGTGATGAGGGGAGGCACGAGGAGAGGGGCACAAATGATGTTGCTGACAATATGAGAGAGTGTGGAGCTGGACTAGTAAGTTATTGAATGTTCACATTTGATTTTCTATATTCTTTTTTGGTGAAATTAAGATAAATTTATTAATGCAATTGAGATTTTCATTATTACAGACTTTTCCTCATGGGGTCGAAGTCAGGTTAATGTCAGATGATATAGTTGTTTCCAGAGGAGTGGTTTGTGATAGTAGCCCACACGCGAAGTTTCATGACATCACACTCCCCTAATTTATAGTGAAAGTCATTATTTCTGAGGCCATTATTCCCACTGCTTCATTGCCCTACCCTAATACATTTGCAAGCACTTTGACAGATTATGTCAAATGGTTTGCTATATGGGATCTCAGAGATATCAGACTAGACACTCCTCATGAAGAGACAAGTAGATGTAATGGATTATTTAATTTAATCATGTGTTTAATTGAGAGATTCATCTAAGTTGACTTATTTACCATATGAATGGCTATCAAGATGATAAGGTACAAGTTGAGACAATGTTCCATACTTGGATAAAGACATCTGATGCCCCACCTGTTCTTGGCATCACACCTAATTTTTTTCATAGAGATGAGAAGAAACATATTAGATATTATGATGGAATATGTTCTCTCACTAACAATAGGCAATGAAGGAGATGAAAACATTTATTGTATAACATTGCTTATGAGGAGTCAGATTACTATATATGTGTGTATATGATGATGTTGTTACTTTAATGTGTTTGAGGTTTACGATTTAGTATTGCATTATTGATATATTGAATATGGTTTGTGGTTATGGGTTACATAGAGTTATCCATTTACGTTTTATTTATAGTGCATTAGATGGTTTTTATTCTTGTTATGTGACATTCCATTTATTGTATAAATGATGATGTTATCACTATGTATCTGGTTAATGTATTAATGTGACTATGGATTGTGGATTACAATATATATGGTATATGGTTACATAGTTGCATTCTTCTTCCATGTATGCCTACTTGGGTTTGACGTGTTCACTAATTTATTGTAGATAATTCACAATTTTGCTTTCAAATCTTGTGTATTATGGATTACGGTTTGTGGTTTATGGTTACATAGTTGCGTTCTTCTTCCATGTATGCCTACTTGGGTTTGATGTGCTTACTAAAATTTCATATATATTTCATCCATGATAATATTTTGTTGAGTATAAGTTAAGTGCATTATTTTCTTTGTAATTATGTTTGAATGGTAACATATATTAATCGGTTGTTTAAATACAAGTTTAATTATATGGCAAGACAAAATAAGGTTGGAAAGTGCAAGGCTTCACCAGTATGAACCGAAAGATTATGAAACATTCGATAGTGCCACTTATGTGTTTGGAAAGAATGCAAAGAGCCCTACAAATGAAGATGTCGGTGTTGTTAGACAAGAAGATGAGTCTTCCCCATCATTCCGTATGGAATTAGAAATGAAACTTGTAATGAATAAGGAATTTTTTTATAAAACCAAGTGTGAAAGACTTACATTGCAATATTTATACTTTTCGAAAAAAAAGGAATTATTGGACCAATTAGGAGATGCTTCCTCGAGGAAGATGGAGTTGGAGCTTGAGGTTCAAGAGTTGGAATTAGAAATTAAGAATTAGGAGACAACGGGTGAATCGAACAAAAAAGTGTTCAAAATCACGTAGCAAGATTTAATTCTCATTAAAATACACGAAGGTCACAAGGAAGTATGGAAGAAGATGTACATCTAGGCCAAGGCATCAACTAGGAAAAAGTATCAGTCACTCCCACCGAAGACACAAATAATAAATGAATATATGACTTTGTAATAAAATGACATTGTCCATGTGACCTTTGACATCAAAAGATGTTGGTTAAACATATATTTTAGTTTTTATAAGAGTAAATAATAATTAAACAATAAAAACATAATAAAATATTAGAAGGTGTGAAAATCAGATAGCAAGATTTAAATTGCAATAAGATTTAGAATGTGTGAGTATTGTGAATCTGGTAGAAAGATTTAAATCGCAATAAGGTGGAAAAAATAGTGTGGTTTGAAATATGTCGAAATCGACATGGCATTTTTTAAATATTTAAATATTCATGTCAAATTCAGTTAGTTTGGGTTATGATCATTTGTCTAATTTAGGATTGTATTAGTGTAATTATCATTTCCAATTGTTTATGGTATTCATAAGGCCCCCCTTTGATTATTTATTTATTTTTGTAATTATTTTGTGTTGTTCTAAGACTTTTGCTAGGATAGTGCACTTGACAAGGAATGTAAGTCCAAAAGGTTCTGGTAAACGACATGGTTATGAGAAAAGAGTCCCCATTCCCTTCCAAATTTATCCATGTGACCCTTGGTCTACCTTCTTCACATTTTTCGATAGTTATATATTATTTTGTTTGTTTGTGTGTCAATAGTGTTCTAATATGAGTTCAACTCATCTATAATTGCACATGTACCCTAGTTAATCTACATAATATAGAAATTCATTATTGTTTGAAAAGGAGTTAATTCTAGAGAATTCAAGTACTCATTGAAGCATGTAATTTTCATACTACATATACATTACAATGGTTTTTTAGCGAATAAACTACAACAATTATTGGAATTTTAATGACAATACTATATGTTATTGATGGACTTGTTAAATATCAAGAATGATTAGTCTATCTGATAAAATGAAAACCCCAAAACATTTTATTATTTCCTTATGGTTTAAAATTCAGCATCCCATTTAGGGAAATCAAAAGAAGTACATTTTCTCACCGATTGTAATGAAGTTTTAGAAACTTGAAAGAGTTTTTGGACCCCTCATGTTGACAAATCTACTCGTAATAACATATTTTGAATTAAAGTGCACAATTTTACTTAGAATGTCTTATGTAGTGTCTGTGATTGTAGATTCATTCACAGGAGAGGATTTTGATCCATTCTTCCATGGAGCACAACATGGAACATCGTCCATCCACATCCTAGGACCAATCATCCATTTTTCATATTTCACTTTTCTTAATTAAATCAAGAAAATTTAAAATTTATTTTGTTATTTGTAAATCAACTCTTCTCCACTTGGTAATTACTTTTTATGCATTACATCAATACATTAAGGAAGAAAAGCATCGTGGTTTGCACCTTGTCGAAATCAACATGACATTTTTCTAAGTGCTAAAACATTGTGTTTTTCAACTTGTTGAAAAACACGCTCTATGTTTCAGGACTTTGAAAAACATGACCCTTCTCCTCATGGTAGTTATTTTATATGAATTGCATCATTACAACAAGGAGTAAAATCATCATGGTTTGCACCTTGTGGAAAACGGCGTTGAGTTTTTCGATGTGCTAAAAAATATAGTGTGTTTCTCAACATGTTGAAAAACATGCTCTATTTTTCAACATTTTAAAATTATCAACCCTTCTCCTCATGGTAGTTACTTGATATGCATTTCATCATCACAACAAGGAGTAAAATTATTATGTTTTGCACCTTGTAGAAAACGAGATTACGTTTTTCATATTGTTGAAAAACACAGCGTGTTTTTAAATGTGTTGAAAAACACGCTCTATTTTTTAGCACTTTGAAATTATCAACCCTTCTCCTCATGGTAGTTACCTGATATGCATTGCATTATCACAACAAGGAGGAAAAACATCATGGTTTGCACCTCGTGGAAAATGGCGTAGAGTTTTTTGATGTGATGAAAAACACAACATGTTGAAAAACACGCTCTATTTTTCAGGACTTTGAAAAAAGCAACCCTTCTCCTCATAGTAGTTACTTAATATGCATTTCATCATCAAAAAAATGAGGAAAAACATCGTGGTTTGCACCTCGTGGAAAATGGCATTGTGTTTTTCATATTGCTGAAAAAACATAGTGTGTTTTTCAACGTGTTAAAAAACACGCTCTATTTTTCAGGACTTTGAAAAAAAGACCCTTCTCCTCGTGGTAGTTACTTGATATGCATTGCATCATCACAAAAAGGAGGAAAACATCTTGGTTTGCAACTTGTTCAAAACCGCATTACATTTTTCATATTACTGAAAAACATAGTGCATTTTTCAACGTGTTGAAAAACACGCTCTATTTTTCAGGATTTTGAAAAAATCAACCCTTCTCCTAGTGGTAGTTACTTTATATGCATCTTATCATCACAAGGAGGAAAACCATGGTGGTTTTCACCTCATGGAAAATGGCATTGAATTTTTTATATTGCTGAAAAACACAGTGTGTTTTTCAACGTGTTGAAAAACATGCTCTATTTTTTAGGACTTTGAAAAAATCAACCCTTCTCCTCATGGTAGTTACTTTATATGCATTGCATCATCACAACAAGGAGGAAAAACATCATGGTTTACACCTTGTTAAAACCAAATTGTGTTTTCAAAGTGTTGAAATTAACATCATTATTGAAACTTTCGGGAAAAATCATATTATTGAAAAAAAGAGTGTGTTTTTCAAAGTGTTGAAAAACATGCTCTATTTTTCAGCCCTTTGAAAAAATCAACCCTTCTCCACCTAATAGTTACTTGATATGCATGAAATCAATACAACAAGGAGGAAAAACATCATGGTTTGTACCTTGATAAAAATTGCATTGTGTTTTTCATATTGCTGAAAAAACACACTTTATTTTTTAACACTTTGTAAAAAATCAACCCTTCTCCACCTGATAATTACCTTATGTGGATCACATCATTACAACAATGAGAAAAGATATCATGGTTTTCACCTTTATAAAAACCACATTGTATTTTTCATATTGCTTTGAAAAACACAATGTGTTTTTCAACGTGTTAAAAACACACTTTATTTTTCAGCACTTTGAAAAAAAATCAACCCTTCTCCTTGTGGTAGTTACTTGATCCACATTGCATCATTACAAGGAGGAAAAACATCATGGTTTGCACCTTGATAAAACCATATAGTGGTTTTTCAACGTGTTGAAAAACACACTTTATTTTTCAGCACTTTGAAAAAATCAACCCTTCTCCTCATGGTAGTTATTTGATATGTATTGCATCATTACAAAAAGAAGGAAAAAAATCATGGTTTTCTCCTTGATAAAAACCACATAGCATTTTTCAAAGTGCTGAAAAAAATAGTGTGTTTTTCAACGTGTTGAAAAACACACTTTATTTTTCAGTACTTTGAAAAAAATCAACTCTTTTTCACTTGATAATTACTTGATGTGGATCACATCATTACAACAAGGAGGAACAACATCGTGGTTTACACCTTGTCTAAATTGACATGAGGTTTTTATAAGTGTTGAAAAATACAGTGTGTTTTTCAACGTGTTGAAAAAAACACTTTATTTTTAGGACTTTGAAAAAAATCAACCCTTCTCCACCTGATAGTTACTTGATATGGATCACATAATTACAACAATGAGGAAATAAATTATGGTTTGCACCTTGTCAAAACCAACATAGGGTTTTTCTAAGTGCTGAAAAACACAGTGTGTTTTTCACATGTTGAAAAACACGCTCTATTTTTCAGCACTTTGAAAAAAACCCTTCTCCACCTGATAGTTACTTGATGTGGATCACATCATTACAACAAGGAGGAAAGACATCATGGTTTGCACCTTGTGAAAAACCAACATGAGGTTTTTCTAAGTGTTGAAAAACACGCTCTATTTTTCAGTACTTTGAAAAAAATCAACCCTTCTCCACCTGATAGTTACTTGATATGCATGGCATCATTACAAAAGGAGGAAAAACATCGTAGTTTGCACCTTGATAAAAACCACATTGCATTTTTCATATTGCTGAAAACCAAAGTGTGTTTTTCAACGTGTTGAAAAACACACTTTATTTTTTAGCACTTTGAAAAAAATCAACCCTTCTCTACCTAATAATTACTTGATGTGGATCACATCATTACAACAAGGAGGAAAGACATCATGGTTTCCACCTTTATAAAAACCGCATTGTGTTTTTTATATTGTTGAAAAACACAGTGTGTTTTTCAAAGTGTTGAAAAACACACCTTATTTTTCAGCACTTTGAAAAAAATCAACCCTTTTGCACCTGATAATTACTTGATATGCATGACATCATTACAATAAGAAGGAATAGCATTGTGGTTTTCACCTTGTCAAAACTTGACATGGGGTTTTTGTAATTATTGATAAACATAGTGTGTTTTTCAACATGTTGAAAAACACATCTAGTTTTTAGAACTTTGAAAAAATCAACCCTTCTCCTCATGGTAGTTACTTGATATGCATTACATCATTACAATAAGGAGGAAATTCATCGTGGTTTGTGCCTTGATAAAAACCACATACCATTTTTCAAAGCGCTGAAAAACACTGTGTTTTTCAACGTGTTAAAAAACACAGTGTGTTTTTCAATGTGTTAAAAAACACACTTTATTTCTTAGCACTTTGAAAAAATCAACCTTCCCCACCTGATAATTACTTGATGTGGATCACATCATTACAAAAAGGAGGAAATATTTCATGGTTTTCACCTTGTCAAAACCAACATGGGATTTTTCTATAGTCTTTGAAAAACATAGTGTGTTTTTCAACATGTTGAAAAACACGCTCTATTTTTCATCACTTTGAAAAAATCAACCCTTCTCCACCTAATAGTTACTTGATGTGGATCACATCATTACAAAAAGGAGGAAAGACATCGTGGTTTGCACCTTGTCGAAACCAACTTGGGGTTTTTCTAAGTGCTGAAAAACACAATGTGTTTTTCAACGTGTTGAAAAACACGCTCTCTTTTTCAGCACCTTTGAAAAAAATCAACCCTTCTCCACCTGATAGTTACTTGATATGTATGACATCATTACAACAAGGAGGAAAAGCATCATGGTTTGCACCTTGATAAAAATCGATTGCGTTTTTCATATTGTTGAAAAACATAGTGTGTTTTTCAACGTGTTGAAAAAACACACTTTATTTTTTAGCACTTTGAAAAAATCAACCCTTCTCCACCTGATAATTAATTGATGTGGATCACATCATTACAACAAGGAGGAAAGACATCGTGGTTTACACATTTATAAAAACCGCATTACGTTTTTCATATTGCTGAAAAACATAGTGTGTTTTTCAACGTGTTCAAAAACACACTTTATTTTTCAACACTTTGAAAAAATCAACTCTTCTCCACCTGATAATTATTCGATGTGGATCACATCATTACAACAAGGAGGAAACACATCGTGGTTTGCCTTGTCAAAATCGACATGGAGTTTTTCAAAGTGCTTAAAAACATCAACGTGTTAAAAAACACATTTTATTTTTTAGCACTTTGAAAAAAATGAACCCTTCTCTTCATGTGGTAATTACTTGATGTGGATTACATCATTACAACAAGGAGGAATAACATTGTGGTTTACACTTTGTTAAAATTGACATGGGGTTTTTCTAAGTGCTAAAAAACACATGTGTTTCAACGTGTTGAAAAACACACTTTATTTTTCAGCACTTTGAAAAAATCAACCCTTCTCCACTTGATAGTTACTTGATGTGGATCACAACATTACAATAAGGAGGAAAGACATCGTAGTTTGCACCTTTATAAAAATTGCAATGTATTTTTTATATTGTTGAAAAACACACTTTATTTTTCAGCACTTTGAAAAAAAAAAACCCTTCTCCACCTGATAATTACTTGATATGCATGACATCATTACAATAAGGAGGAATAACATCATGGTTTACACCTTATCGAAACCGACATGAGATTTTTCTAAGTGCTGAAAAACACAGTGTGTTTTTCAACGTGTTGAAAAACACGCATTATTTTTCAGCACTTTGAAAAAAATCAACCCTTCTCCACCTGATAGTTACTTGATATTCATGGCATCATTACAACAAGAAGAAAAAATATCGTTGTTTGCACCTTGATATAAACCGCATTACATTTTTCATATTGCTGAAAAAAATAGTGTGTTTTTCATATTGTTGAAAAACACACTTTATTTTTCAGCACTTTGAAAAAATTCAACCCTTCTCCACCTGATAGTTAATTGGTGTGGATCACATCATTACAAAAGGAGGAAATACATCGTGGTTTGTACCTTTATAAAACCGCATTGCATTTTTCATATTGCTAAAAAACACAATGTGTTTTTCAACGTGTTGCAAAACACATTTTATTTTTCAACACTTTGAAAAAAATCAACCCTTTTCCACCTGATAATTACTTTATATGGATCACTTCATTACAACAAGGAGGAAAGACATTGTCATTTACACCTTTAGAAAAACTGCATTGCATTTTTCATATTGCTGAAAAATACAGTGTATTTTTTCAACGTGTTGAAAAAAATACACTTTATTTTTCAGCACTTTGAAAAAAATCAACCCTTCTCCACCTGATAATTACTTGATGTGGATCACATCATTACAATAAGGAGGAAATACATCGTGGTTTGCACCTTTAGAAAAACCACATTGTGCTTTTCATATTGCTGAAAAACACATTGTGTTTTTCAACGTGACTTTATTTTTCAGCACTTTGTAAAAAAATCAACTCTTTTCCACTTGATAATTACTTGATGTGGATCACATCATTACAACAAGGAGGAAATACATCGTGGTTTACACCTTTATAAAAACCGCATTGCATTTTTCATATTGTTGAAAACACACTTTATTTGTCAGCACTTTAAAAAAACAACTCTTCTCCACTTGAGAAAATGACCATCAATTCCTCTCTTGACCAAATAATTGTCCTAAACAACATACTATGTAGCTCGAATGATGATGGCTATTTTTCTTTCACCACAGCAATGAACACCTTTCTTGCATGTTGGAAGAGATATCTTTTGGATAGGTTTAACTCATTCCAGATTAATATTAGTTCCATCCTTAGACATAATATGCACGAGCACTTAAGGAAATGCAAATCTTGTCGACATGATAATATACTTGATGTGGATTACATCATTAAAATAAGATGGAAAAACATTGTGGTTTGAACCTTGTGGAAAATGGCGTTGCATTTTTCAAGTTGCTGAAAATCACAGTGTGTTTTTCAACGTGTTGAAAAACACACTCTATTTTTCAGCACTTTAAAAACACAATGCTTCTCCACCGGATAATTACTTAATGTTGATTACATGATTGCAATAATACAAAAAATCATCATTACTATGGATTACATCATTACATAAAGGTGAAACAACATCATGGTTTGCAACTTATAGAAACCGATAGTTCATTTTTATAGTGTTGAAAAACACAGTGTGTTTTTCAATGTGCTTAAAAATAAAGTTTTTTTTTCAACACTTTGAAAATAGAAATAAAAATTCCACATGATAAATAGTTACTGTGGATTACATCATTCCAACATAATTGCATCAGCTTTCTTTATGTTAAAATATTTTCTACTATCCATATATTACATGAGTTGTCCTATGTTGGCTAACACCAACAAGCACCAACGTTTAAATACTCTCAAAATCATCAAAAATAGGCCCATTGTACATTCCATGTTTATGTATTTTAAATATGTGTAATCTACAATTTCATATATATGAATTTTAAATGTTTACAATTCTAAAATAGGCCCGCTCTACATTCCATACATTTACTTTCCATAGCTCAACCTGCTCATTTTGTAAGATACATCTCTCTGCATATCCACTACATCTATAACACAATGCATTAAATATTAGACAAGATATAAAAGGCTTTGTACCTTACATATAATAAAGGAATGTATTGAAATTAAGGACATTCAATACACACCTTGCATGCAGACACTAAATTGTTGAAAGATAAGTGATGACACATATATGTTTCATCTGCATTTGAACCACCTCAAAATAAATGATCAATATGTTAGTCTTCACCTCGATAATTAAAATTTCTTACAAATTCACATTCACACCAATAATTCAATGTTTTTACCTATAGGTTCCACTTGTGTGGTTTCTCTCCTCTTTGCATGATTATCGTCTGGAAATTGGAAGCATTCGTAGTCTTCAAGCGTGATTATTCAAATCTTCTACAATGATTGGCCTCTTAGTCACACTACGGTGATGTTTTTACTCACACTAAACCATGGACACATGCGGGTGGTGGTTGTCTCATTGACATCTCCTTTGAAAGTCACATCTAACATATTTGATGCTTCTAGGTCTCTCCTAAACCTCTAAACACATTTAAAGAATGTTTTTTCTGTTCATTTGTACTCATTCGTGTATCCAACAATGACTTCAAGAATTCTTTGGATGTGTGTTCCATAAAATTTGAATCACTTTCTATCATCAACCCACCAGCCCTAACTACTTCAGGAGTGCCTGTGACGTATAAGACATTATAGAAATTTATTTATTTATACAATAGGTTTTTCAATATAATTGTATAATAGAAAAACAACCTCATACCATCCATGCATGTCACCCATCGTTCGGTGGACAGGGGAATATTTTGGCTACAACACCCATTCGTAACATTTGATTGAGAATACACATTGTTGCCTACACATGAATACACATTGTCACCTAATCATAAATATGCGTGATGAACATTATCATTGGCATCAATTAATTGATTAAAGACATTTACAACTAACCATCAACTGTCAGTGGGTGTTGAGGTGGCGAGGAGGGGCCATCCCATAACATGTCTTCATTTACCGTGTTTGTCTCCACATGCATAGGTATTGGTTCATGCACGAGAAAGGAAAACAATTTCAACACGATGCTTATTTCGTTATGAACTTATGCTTAACAACCTATATCACTACTTTCCACATATGATGACATTGAATTACCTTCCACTTTTGGTGCTAGATATGGCGATGAGGGGCCATCCCAGAATGGGTATTCATTTACCGTGGTTGTTTCCACATAAGTATTGGTTCCTGCACGTGAATGGAAAACAATTTCAACAAGATGCTTATTTCGTTATGACTTATGCTTAGTAATATACATCGGTAACATATGATGACATTGAATTACCTGCCACTTCTAGTGCTTGATATGATGATATCAACACATATCGCTTGTGAATTTCCAACACCTTCAACACATGCTTACATATGTTTCCTCTGATAGCCCAAGCACATTCACATATGTCTAAGGCTCTACATTGCCTTACCAAATACCATGTGCTTTTAGTTGTTTGGCTCCTCACCCATAATTGATTGCAATCAAGCATTATAACAAGACAATCTATAATAGGAATACTCTTTTCTCTCTCAACCACTGATCAATAGTTGTCTTTAATTTTTGAAATTGGTCAAGAACCCAGATTGTTGCAACTTCCTCTTGTGTTTGTAAAATGGCTCCACCTGTACACAAGTGTGTAGAAAAAATAGTCCATCCAGTGTGTGCATTTTTAATCTATCACACAAGTAGTTAGTCTTCAGAAAGCAATGGTAGGACTTGATGGATGCATTTGTTTCCTGATTTGCATGGGATAAGTTTCTAAAATTTGTTGCCCACATAGCTATCAAGTGACACGAATTGAATATCAGTGACACTATAACCCATGTTTAATTATTTGAGATGAAAATTAATAAGGAAACACATGAAGGCTCATACTCACCAATATGTTCTTCATTCTTGCACCATGTCTTCCTGAAGTATTCGAGGAACTGAGTTTCCTCTCTGAATTCATTAAAAATGTCTTGAATGATTCGAAAGGTGTGCTCACCATGCATCCGAAACCATACATGATGGTACCTAGTCTCTCAAAAATTTTCCACCTTGACTCCTTGCTATAACACATGTGCACATTTTTCAACCATGCCCTGCACACATTCCATATGCATAGCAATACACAACAACCAAAAACACACTTAATAACATGGAGTTTAGCCAACACATCATCCATAATGAATGTATTTATCTTCCAATCGGGACGAAGAATTTTTCCCCATTTCTGGACTTCTTCCAACCACCCGTAAATGTCTTCAATCTTATTCCTCGATGCAATGGCCCATGTTACGGGTTCCCCAACCTCTTTCTCGTAAAAACAAAAAGCAAGGTGTATAATTGGTACTACAAGGAACATGACATCAAGAGTTAACATGGGGTCTAATATAACAGAAAGGGAACATTATTAATGATACATAAATCACACATCATTTCAAAATTAATTCTAATTACATACGTCATATTTTTTCATAGCAAATGTCGAATCCATGGAGATTATGGAATTGTGTGAATGTTGAACCATTCTCTTACACATCCATGGTGTTTGTAACCCCATAATGAATGGAACGATGGTTCCATTTGGGCGTTGATAGTAGAAAAAATGTCTCTTTCCTCTGCATGCCATAAGTTCACACTCATGGCATCATCAACGTGCTTTTGAGACCTTTCGGAGTGAACCCTTTTCCATGCATTCACCACATCCTTTCTTATCAAGTATTGGTCCTTCTTGCTCATTATACCTACATTGGATGGATCCTATATATATTTTTCATACATCATTTCCATGGTGACACCCATCAATAAAAGACTCTCGATATAAGATTTGTATTCATTTGATAAGTACAGCCAACAAGTGACACAAGGATCGTTAATGGTATTTTCGTTCTTACCATGACAACACTCACCATTTACATCACAATGGAATGAATTTTTGTATAATATTATCACCATTTTCGGTCTCCCATAAAAAACCTTCACATTGAAATGACATTGGCAACCCCTTTTAATTTGACACCTACTCACTTTTTCACCTATTGTCGGCTTATTTCTATTGTTGTCTGGACCATATGAACACAAGTAGCTGTGATTAAAAATGGTATCATCAAATGCTATACATATGTTTACAAAAAAACACAAAAAAGAATTGTTAGAAAAGGTCTGAATGTAGTATATGACTTCATTGTATGAGGTTTAGGGTTTGCTATATTTTTTGACTTGTGATTTGTGTGGGTGAATGTAGTCTCAAAACTTTCGTTAGAACCTTCCCCCTTTACAAATGCCTCTAGTCTTGCAAGTGGTATGGCGACACAAATGTCGATGTTCGGCTCATCCCCGATTGGTGTCCATTCTAGGTCTTCATATGAAAACTGACTCTTTTCCTCTATTACCTCTTGGACATGAAGATCAATCATGCTCTACCATTTGGGTCTCCTTCCCATCCTAAAAATTATTACATGCAGTTTTGCATCATTAATGAATCAATTATTTCATACTTTCCAAAATAAATTTTGAGTTGTGATTGATCATCATCAACATGAATACCATCTTAAAACATTGGAAGCATTTGAATTTTTGGCTAATTCAAAAGCCACTTGTATAAAAGACAGTATTGAAATGCAAGGAAAACAACAATTTATAGGACTACCTACTACTTCCAAGTGCATAAGCATATCACAATATGGTCATCTATAATGTGACAAAGAATGCGACATAATAAATTTAATTTGACAAAGAATGTTACAAAATTAATATTATTTTAAATTACATTTTTTCAATGTTGAGAGAAACTTCCATAAAAAAATTTATAACTAAACTTATAAATTTACTATTAGAACCATCTTTATATTATATTATAGAAAAAATAATACAAAGTGTTACATAGTAAGGGGGCGGCCGACATTGGTCACAACCTCAAAAAAGGAATGAACGAACAAATGCCATGCAAGAAGACAAAAACAAGCCACGAGGGTGATCAAAAACATGCCACGAGGGATACAAACAACGTCCAATAGGTGAGAACAGGCACCAAAAAACTATATCATAGTAGAACTAGGAACAAGGAGCTTCAACACTTGGAGGAGGAGGCAGATCATCCCATGGCGGAAATATGTCGAGAGAGCGCGACTCGTCCACAGGAGGGTTGAGCAGCCAACCATCCTGGTTAGAAATTTGAACACTAAATGGCTCCATGATTCCCCATCCTAGGGGTGGCGAGCCACCAAATTGAGAAGCCCTACCGAGTGGAGAGCCCCAGTTGGAAGAGCTAGCCATCACCTTGCCACGAGCCGACAGGATCCAGCCAGGTCCAAAAGAAGATGGTCCTGGGTGAACCAGCGACGGAGATGGTCGGGTGCTTTTGGAGTGACTGCGAGATCGTCCATGACATCTGGGAGGTGGTTGAGGTAGGCGGGGGGATGCTGATTATCATCTACGGAACATGGCTCATGGTACATGGTGCATTGCCCAGTGATCGAGCAACTTGTTGGAGATGAGAAAACTCTAGCACTGCCACCTTCTGCTTGAGCCTGGATCTGCATGCAAACAAAATATAATATTGCCACCTTCTTGTTAATGGTTATCTCTCAGAAATATTACAATGATGAAATATGGTAGTATTTCTAGCTTTCTAGAGCTGGAACAGAATAACATAATGAAAAAGATGCCAAATGGAAGCAATATATGAAGGTCAATTAGCATAATCACCAAAAAAAGCAACTTTCCAATCAAAAAATCATGATCGAAAGGGAAAAAAAGAGTGAATCCAATGCCAAACATGTTGGGCATGCAGGAAGAACCAAAAACATGTTTGAAGGACTCAGGGTGACCACAACAGCTACTAAAAAGGGTTAGGAATGCCAATATGACTTAATCTTTCCCCTAAAGGAAGACCTTGATAAATCAGACACCAGAGAAAAAAATTGAGCTTCGGATCAAAGAGAGGATTCCAGGCCCATTGGAGACACTTGAGCCAGTTCTAGGAGAGGATTACAAGGACCATATAGAGTTAAGATTAGTTAAGGTAGGAAAGATAGGAGATAAAAGAGAGTAGATGAATCCCAAATTATAGTGTAACAAGGGAATATCCACATTCCATCGTCAGTATTTCCACCAAGCCCAAGGAGGGTGGAGACCTAGTTTTATGCAACATAAGGTCTGGCATAAAAGACTGAATGGCCAAGATTGAAGTCAAGTCAGAATTGGCAAGGTGATACTTTTTTTCATCACCATCCAAGGGAGCCAATCCCAACAAGAAACCAGATTTTGAATAGTGGAGATGCCTTTGACGAGCCAATCTTATTGCTTTAATGTTGGGCCTTTCCGCCAGCAGGAGATCATCTGGAGAGAAGATAGGTGACCACCATATATTATGCACATTGAAAGAGAGACCTATTCTGAAGCCATCACCGACCCACCGCATTAGAGGCTTAACCATCTCAAAGGCCTTCCAAATGCTTTTAACCACAAAGGTTTCAAGTATTTTAACTAGAACTCTATTAATTAGAATAGTATGAAACTCAATGTTTTCCAACATTTTTTACCATATGGCGCTCCTAAAGAAATACAATTCCATAATTTTTTTTGCTAAGCTTGGTTTCCCTAGATATAACTAACAACCCATTTAGCACATAGAGAAATACTCTTCCTGTAAACATCAACAATGCCCATACCACCCTGATCACGGGGAAGAAAGCAAACCTCCCAAAAAACTCTATGAAATCCACCCTGCTTATAGCTAGACCAAAGAAAATCCCATAAGAGTTTAGCCATCTTATCAAAAGAATCCCATGATGGACACCAACACGTTACATAATAAACTTGGGTAACAACAATAATTTTAGTGCAAACCTTGAACTTCCCGACCAAAGACAATGGATGAGAGACCCATTTCTTCACTTTCTACTCAACCCAGTCAACCACAAATTGCCACAAAGTGGAGGATTCACTATCAAACACAAAAGGAATTCCTAGAAAGTGGAAACGTTCTCCTCATTAAATCCATTGCCAAGGATAGGTTGCCAACCATTCAGGCATATTCCATGGACTTTGGCGAAAACCCAACGACTTGGCAAACTAAACCTTGAGCCAGACAATTTACAAAATATATCCAAGCAAGATAACACTTCCTGCATATTTTACTCCAATTCAGCCAAAGTGAGGAAATAATCATCTGCAAAGTGGCCATTGATGAGTTGGGTTTGATGATCAGGAAGATAGATGCCTCTTAATCGACCTTGCACGGCTCTATTGGAGAGAAGGTAACCGAAAGCATCAACATCAATAACAAAGAGAGTAGGAGCCAATTGGTGTATGTTAATGATGAAATGGTGAGACAAGAAGAGGCATCAACAAAAAGAGTGCGAACCACATTAAGGAAGAATTCCCAAAACCTAACGCTTTAAGCATGGAAAGAATAAAAGACCACTCAATACGATCATATGATTTCTCAAAATCATTTTGAGAAAAACCACCTTCTAAAGAGAGGAGCGAGTCCATTCCAAACCTTCCCAAGATCATAATAAGATTATCCAAGATGAAATGGCCTTTGAAAAAACTAGATTGTTCAGGTCGAACAATTTTAGGAAGCAAGAAATCCATACGAAGAGCCAAAGCCTTAGCAAGAATTTTGTAAGAAACATTAAGGAGTGTGATGGGCCGCCAATTGGTTATAAGCTCTGGGTTTCCAAACTTGGGAATAAACTTGATATTACCTTTATTGATGTATTTCCCAAGAGATTGCGATCACAAGGCTTCCTGATAGACCTGCAATAAATCCGGCCCAACAAGATGCCATGCTGCCTTGTAAAACTCACACAGGAAACCATCCAACCCTAGTGATTTGTCATTCGTAAGATAGAGAAGGGCATTATAAAGCTCTTCTAGAGAAAGAGATGCATCACAATGCTTCTGATCCTGTAGGCTAAGCTTACGAGGAACCACGTCAATGAATTGTTACAATGTCGTCATAGACTCTCAACAGATGGTTCCTGGGCTTGAAAAACTAGGGTATAATGATCCACAAAAGTAGAAGAAATCTCATCGTAGGGAAGTGTCACGAGAGTGAGCCAACTGAATAGCTTTGATTTGTTCCTTGACATTCCTAGCCTTGAGAATTTGGAAGAAACTTTTTGAGGCCCTGTTACCAGTCTTTAACCAGTGCAACCGAGCCTAAATTTGAACACCTTTGGTTGTGTTGTTCAATCACCTTGAGTTGGTGTCTAAGTTGAGAACTCAGACCTGAATAGCGGTGTCAAATTCCTGGGACTTGAGCAATCGATTCATGTGCTGTAACTCCTATTAGAGAGCCTCGTCGACATGTTTTCAGACCCTAGCCACCTATTTTCCAAAGTGGCGAAGGAACTTGGTTGTACGTTGAATCACATCATTCCACCATGAAATCCATCTGGCGGCAAAGGGGGGAAGTGGCACCATATTCCAGACTTGGGCAATGAATGCCAAGACCCCGGATGACTCAAAGTAAGAGACACTCATGTAGAATTGCATGCTTGGCATTTTAATAGAGGCTCCATCCTAGGTAAGTGTAAAAGAGATCAGACTGTGATCTGACAAGAGAATTTTAGGCCACGTGGTGACAGATACTGACCATTGGAAGCCATCTCAAAACTCGGGTGCTTGAGATAACATGACATGATCAAGCCGTTTGAAGACACACGCCGAGCCTTCTCAAAAATTGGACCAAGTAAACCAATTTTGAGAAGTAAAGTCCCACCACCTTTTAAAAAGAGGTTCTTTAATACCCCACCTGCTTTTGAAATAAAACCAAGCTTCACGCTCTCCAACGCACCATCACATCGACAGAAGACCCACTTTTTCATCGGGATGTTCCACCATATTAAAATATCCGTAGAACAACCAATAGGAAAAAGGAAAATTATCTCCTAACCATCGCCATAACATCATCCTTTCTGGGCCATTATTAGAGGCATAAAGATTAACAATTCCAAATGAAAAACCATTATCATTAAAAAGCACCCATACTGCCATGTTTCCAGGATCATAACCTGTGGCAGAGATCATGGCAAAAAATCTCGATGACACAGAAATAGAAACACCACTTTTACCTTCCAAATGAAAAGAATAAAAATGCAGAAAATTCAGCGCAATGCAAGATAAGGAAGTCTGAAGCAAAAAACCAAGTAACCTTCACCTCTTGTAAACAAATAATATCAATATTACCAATAATTTGACAAGCATGTTTCACAAAATATTTTTGAGATGATTCTGTGAGACCTCTAACATTCCACGAGAGACAATTCATGAGAAGATAGACATGGAATGTTCCTCCCCTATCCATCATGCAACATATCCTCCAAATATAAAATGTCAAACTCTTTGATAGAAAAATAGACTAGTTTGAATCAAGTGGCTCCATCGGCACATAACGATGCTTAGGCCCGTTCAATCCAATGTTCTCCTAGGGTCCCGAGGGGGCCTTCGGGAGCGATGTTGAGAAGACGACGACACCGCCATCTTCCTAGAATTCTGTTGTAACAGAGTGATATGGCTATGCATGGCGGGGCGGGTTGAACAGGATGAGCATGGAATAGAAACGAAAGGTTGAGGAGACAAAGGCTGCTTAGGAGGAGGCAGAGTGTCTCAGAGGCAGTCTTACCCGTCACCTTCTTGTTAGCAACCTAGGTCCAACCCTCAGCATTTTCTGCCTACAAAAGATACACATTTTGCACATTGGAAGGCTTATCATGTTGGGTTAGCAGATAATCACGAATATGGTGATCAGATGCTTGACAATGGAAGCAAGTGTTGGGTAAGTATTTAATTCACATTGTATAATAATATATTTTATGGTGCTTATTTTATTTATAAAATAATATTTTTCAAAAATGATGTATATAAAATAGAAATTATTACATTTAGCTAAAAACAATAAAAACTAACAAAACAAAACATATTTATTTAAAATAGAAGTTACAAATTAGAAAATTAAAATATTAATAACATCTTTAATATATACACACACACACACACACACACAATTATGCATGCCAAAACATAATAATTAAACAACAATAAAATAATAATCTTCGCAACACCCATGTACCCTACTTTTTGAAAAAGGTGAACTTACAAACTAAAATTGAAGAATATAGATATTTCAAAAAAATTAAATTGAAAAATGTGATTTCTCCACAATGAAATTTATAAAATATGGATATTCCAAAAAATTATTTTTTGTCATGTATGAAATTATGAATATTATTCATGATTGAAAATTTTTACCTTGTTTAAGGATTTATCATCCATGGGTAAATTATAATAGCGTAGACTATCTACATCTATAGTTTTACTTATATTTTGTTAGTGTATATTATTAAAAAATAGAAATCACTAGCATATTAAATTTCCCACAATGCAAGGTATTTCAAATTTTGTGGATAATACAAACTAAATATTATAATGTGTAGAATTTTCACACTTTTATTTGAAATTTAGAAATGGTGCTAAACTTTTGAATCGTAATAAACATTATTTACTATACATTTTGAACAACTAGTATTCAATGGCATACTAAATTGTCTATAATATACATATAATTTATAAATTGTTAATAAATTGAGGACTATTTTTAGGAACTCTTGCAGTTTTCTGAACTTTCTATGTGAACTCCCTTCATCTTCAGTTTACGTGTAGGCTCGTATTTTTGTATGTCTTCATTTTACAAACAAGATAGGAGAAATTAGGCTCCTGGTATTCATATTCACTACACAAAAGAGTAACTAGTACACAAAAGAAGCATATAATTAATGTTAGTATGATACATGACAAAACTAATATACATCATCCAATATGATAAAAAAATCACAATTTCAAAAAGCTAATATCCATGACAAATTCAAGTATGAATAAATGCCAATGGCTATCCTTCACTCAAAATGCACCCTCCCATAATATCACAACCATCCATTACAAATGGGATGGTTGTGATATTATGGGAGGGTGTATTTTGAGTGAAGGGTAGCCTTTGCCTAAAAATTCTCTTTAGTGGGTAACTTTAAAAACCTCTGCGCAGTATAGTTTACCACCCAACTATCGATGTAGAATCCTAAGGGCAAGCCCCTTCAACATATAACGATAGTTGGGCGTATCAATGTGGAATCCTAAGGGGCAAGCCTATTTAGCACGTGCACCGATTCCTGTCTTTGCAGAGGCACTTGCCCCCATATGCCGAATTGAGAGTGAGAGTATGACAACACATAATTTTATAGCTTCAACTTACATCAAACATTCACAACCTTACAATTACCAATATTTAACAACTAATAAAAAAATTATACATACAAATGATCTACACATTAGCAATATTTACAACTATAATGAATCCAAAAATTAAACTTTTCCTAATGTATTCCATTTAACACAACTAAGAGCAATGAAATTACAACTAAGAGCTCAAGATCACATGCATATTTAAATGAATTTTTTTATATTTTCTTACGATAGTAATAGATCGACATGCAAATCTAAAAATTATTTATACTTATAGATAATATTAAGAATCATCTCAAACACTTATAACATTAAATGTGTTCAATTTGTTTAACTATAACTATATTAATGTTTGAGTTATAACTATAATAATGTTTGAGTTCGGATTTCAGACATTTATTATTAAGGTTCTTGTTAACAAATATGAATTCAAATATTAAGGTCATACAAGTGTGACTTCAAAAAATTAATTTTGTAAATGAAAACGTGTGGAAAACCATCGTTTTTTTCAACGTGCTGAAAAACACATTGAGTTTTTCAGCATGTTGAAAAACACACACAATGTTTTTCATCAAGATGAAGAACATGCTTGTGATTTCCTCATGTTAATCACCAAAAATTAATTACCTAGTTGTTACATGGTTGTAGAAGTTTTAACCACTACTTTTTTTATCATAAGTAATTTGTACTTACATGAATTTGGAGCCCATGAAAACAAACGTCTGGATATATTTTTAGAAGCCCGAATATGAGGAGGTTATTGCATGGTTGTTGAAATTTATTAGTAAATTCTAAAAGTGCAAATGGATTTGAAATCTCTAATGAAATCCATAGATAGAGAACATAAATTCATGTGCAAACCCTAGTGTATGATATAACATAGATCCGTGAGCATTGGGATCTAATTTTAGATACATGCAAATAGAATTACGAGACTTCATAAAATAGAATTTTCCTTGAACTATAGTATGGCATAAGAATCAGATTGGGAGTTTCTATTTCTAAACATTTCATATATGGATCGAGAAAGGGAATCCCCTATAGTGGAGTATGCACTCACCTTGGAGGTATATAAGGGAATCATCTAAGAATGTTCATCCTTTTCCCTTTTCTTGAGATCTATTAAGAGGTTCAATTCTACTTCTTAATACCCTAACATGTTATATTACATATACTTCTACCTTGGATATGAATACGATAGAAAGTTATGGTTCTCTATATTATTACTTGCACATGGTTATATGCATTTGTAGATAAGTTGTTCATGTGTATAGGTACATACTCATGAAGTTTCCAATGTATCTTGATTGTTCCTTTTGTATAAGGTTGTGGATGTGCTCTAGTATTGCTATTAGGTGTGCATTTTGAGTGGATGTGTTCTACAATTATTATATGTTATATATGACATGAATACACCTCAATTATTTTGAGATGAGATATCTATAGTATATCTCACTCACCTCAAAAAAGGGGGAATTCAATGTGGTTATCACAAAGAATAGAAATGCAATTTAGAGACACATAAAGATTACAAACTTTAGAATACAATAGAATATGTTATAGGGACATACTTACATGTACAAATAAAAACCATTCATAGATCTTTGATCTAGATGGAATCATCCAATAGAGGGTGAAACCATTGGATTTTGTTGTCCCAAATATATTTTATTTTCCTAAGTTGCTGCAAACATCCAGAATGTCTACAAAAATACGGGTTTCTAAAGGTCTCTAATATAGCTTTAGGGATAGATACACAATTTCAACATAGATTTTACTACATCTTATGATAGAATGTAAGAGTCATACTGCAAGAGGATTTTGTCAAGATATTTACAATACATCTTATGAAAGTTCTAGGTGAGTTATGAAGAGATATTGACTAGCTTATGTAGGCTTCCATAGGTAAAATGTCAGTTCAAGAATGCCCCTTAGAAGATTAAATGACACATATAAGATAATCAAATTGAAAATACAGTCGTTGGAAAAAGGGGTCAAGACCATAGTCCTCTATGACATGCATATATGTATCAAATATCAAGTGGCAACTATTTGTTTCCATGTTTTCAATATGTATCAACTACTCTTTGTTTCCACTTCTTCTATCATTTATTACAAGACTTTTATACCTTTAACTTTTTTATCTATACCAAATGAATATACATTTTTATTTCCCATATTTATACATTCTATAATATTATATACTCTATCCTCTATCGAACAATCTATTGTAATTAACATTTTGTCTCATCCCACAACAAAGAATTTTTATCCTCAAAATGCCTATCAGTTTCCTTCCTTTACATGAAGGTGCATTCCTTTATTTGAGGGTTCATTACTTTACCATAATCTACATAGCTCTTAGAATTTATATAAATTTAATTTCATCAAACATTTTAATGATTTTGATTTACATCAATTTGGTGTAATAACTTAGGTGTTGGCACTATATGTTTCATAACCCATTTTAGGCATCCTAGATTATGGTGTTTGAACAACCATGTAAGAATATATTGTTGATATATAATATGTTCCACGAATATTATCCCATGGGCACAAAGGACACATTAGACCCCTAGTGTGGGTAAGAAACATGTAAAGCAAGCACTTGATGACAACCTAAACTCTTCTCGACCAACCCTAAATTTTATTGTTAAGCGACTAAAATTTTCCTACGGGCACATTACTTTGCGTGAATTTAATTATTCAAAGGTTTCACTTTTGAAGAACCCGTTGTGATTTCCACATGTTAATCACTAAACATTAATTACCATTCAAATTTGAGAACTTGATTTTTGTGTGTAGAAGCTTAGTTGTCATTGATGAGTCAATATGAAATTGATCTTGTCATATAGACATTTAGTTGTTAGTCAATGGAAATAGGACTTTTCTGTCTATATATGGAAAAGGTCTCTATGACCATGCTAGGAACCAATAACCACGATAAAACATGTTAAAGAAGAACTACTTTCAAAATAAAATGGCATAAAGAGGAGTTCAATTTAAATTAGTAATAGTGTTTAATGGTCAATCACAACTTGTCACATAGGTTGTAAGTTAACGAGACACCATTCATATATTTTACGATGTTATAAGTCATTTAATTGGTACTAAGTAAATTCAAAATATACTTTTCACTGTAATCGAAGAGTTCCAAAATAATAAATTAATGACACAATACTCGTATTATTTGATTTTTTAGTACAACATATAAGTATTATTTAAAAAATTTACGAATCCATTGTGTTTTTCAACGTGTTGAAATACACGGTGTTTTTCAACACATTAAAACCACAATGTGTTTTGTAATAGTGTTTAAAAACACTAAAATTTTCCACACAATATACACAGTAGTAGTTATGTAATTACCTGTGAGGCAGAGTTTTGGGTGAATTAGCGTTTGAAGGAGATATTGTAAGTACGGCTAACCTAAACTCTCGCTAACTAGTAAACTCCTGAATCCCACTTGGATATATTTTGCCTCCACATAAACCATGTGTTTAATCCTGAGGTCGGGCTAGGCGGAGTGTTGGTTGTGTGGCGGAGTGTTGCCTTTGTGAAATGGATAAGTTTTCTTTGGCTCTGTGAAAAATGGTAGCCGTTGGCTATCAATGTTTACATATTATTTGCTAGGCCGCGCCAGGGGAACCGGATGGCCAACCGGATGAACTGTTTACGCGGGTAAGTTCTCACCTCCCAAACAATGGCATTAATGCGAACTAGTAGCGATGGCGATACGGGTGATTCGGCAGAATATTTGGCACCAGCGTGACTCCTCTGACACTGACAAAAATTTCACACTGTCCTTTCTCGCCACGTATGACCCAAATGTATGTGTTGCATGCGAGTTTTATGGGAGGTGCACCATACATAGGTGCAAAATGAGTGAAGGGTAGCCGCTATCTGTTGGGTGACTACTTAATAAGAGTCTTCATGTCACCCGGAGGAATCTGGTTCTGGGAGATTAATTGTTTTGGGTTGAGAATGGGATCATGTGCATCAGTGAATAAAAGGGCTAACGAGGAGCAAGACTCTTCGTGTATGCCTAATCTCAGATGGAGGAAGAGGCATTTGGAGGCTTTGAATTATTATTCTGCAGAAGATGGTGATCCTAATTTTCCCAAGAGGATTTGTTCCAATGGCGCCAACAAGGTTGCATGTGTTTTCACTCAAAAGGGCGTGAAGCGGGATGCCATGGTGGTTTGGGAGGTGGGTTAGTTTTTCCCCATTTTTCAGAACAATTGCAGTTAATTTTAAAAGGAGAGTTATGCCTGAAAATGAGCATTAGAATGACATGATTATTGCTGTGATACTTCGGTTATTTCATCCTTGTAGCTCAAACCCACTCGGGAATATAATGGAATGCCCTAAATTTTCCCATAGACAACATTTCCAACGTTTTTCCATCCATTCTATCCCACATTTGGATGGACTAAGTTGCCAACAGTGGAGTGCATTTGGACCGTTCCATTCAGTAGTGAAATGTGTTCTATTAGCCCATTCCCAATAATTTTGAGTCTTTTCCGATGAGCCCTTTCCTCTGATAAGCCCATTTCATGTTCAACCCTCTCCTCTGTTGAGCCAGTTTCATGTTGAGTCTGTTCTCATGCTTTTGGAATCACGTGTTTTGTTTAGTTTCAGATAATATGAAAACACTGGGAGTGGTGCCAACCAGTCAATAAAGGTGCTGATTAATTTGAAATTATATGGGTGTGGATTAGTTTTAGGAGAAAGCCCAATTGGATGGAAGCATTTAGATGAATGCATATGATGAATTGGGTTTTTAATTCATTGTGGTGTTTTGTTTTATCTGTCGATGATGCTGGTGTTGAGATGATTTGATGGTGCCATGTCAGAATCCTGCCTTAAATTTTCCCATAGTCAAGATTGGTGTTTATTTGGACCTGAGCATTAGTCCATAGACAACATGTGACCATTCACAATAGTTTTGAGCCCATTTCCATGTTTTTGGATTCATGTTTTTAATTTAGTATCGGATAATATGAAAGCATTGGGAGTGGTGCTATTAAGTAAGTAACATATTTTAAATTATATGGGTGTCAAATTAGTTTTAAGAGAAAGTCCAAATTGGTTGGGAGGATTTGGTGTGTGAAAGTATATTAAGAATTGGGGATATAGTTTTATTGTTGATGTGTTTTTTTGGTTGATGCTCGGTCAGTATCATTTTTTAAGGAGGTTATTTATCTACTTTAATTATTAATAAAAACTATTTGGGATATAGTGCCGCATCCGAATTTTATCTTAAATTTTTTTATAGACAACATTGTCAATGTTTTTATATCTATATGACATATTGAGATCGCTTGCAGGGTGAATACAGTTCATGTTGGGTGACTACTTCATAAGAGTCTTCATATCACCCGAACTTGCTAAAATTTACACAGCAAGTTCACCCGAGTGCTAAACCAAAGTGACATGAAGACCTACATGTTGTGCTCACGTTGATGTTTTGCTCACCGTCCCTAGTTGTCATGTCGTTGAAGCTTTAATAGTGTAGGGGACTGGTGGCTTTACGCCATTCCTCTCTTTCGAGAAGGATGGCATTGTTTTGGTCTAACCGGTTTGTGTTGTGGTGGTTGCTTGGTTGAGTCTGGGGGCTTACACGTGGTTGCAACTATCATTCCCAACTAGCCCTAACCACAAGGTATTGCATGTTTCGAGCGATCTCACAGGCGTTAAGAAGCACTTCTTCCACAAGCACGAATGGAAGTGGAACCAAAAGACCCGTTCCAAGACCTTCCCTTTCCCCAAGTAAGAGTAAAAAAAATAGCGTTGCTATAGCGGAATCCTTTTCCCCAAGTAAGGAAATGATATAGCGACTCGTTATGAAGTGAAGTTAGTATTTCCAATTGTTTTCGTATGTCAATATTTTATTGGTTTTCTGTTTCTATTAAAGATTATAAGAGGGTGTAAAATGATGTGCAGGTGGTATAACTTTGTAATGCGTGAGGTTTTCTACGATGCACTTCTAATGCTCTTTTATTTCTTCATCACAACCTCTTTTTACATCCCAGTTGGGGACAAACACAGATTTTGGATGGAAGAAATGACAGATAAGGCTCCCATTATGGTTTAGATTAGGACCCAGGCTAACACTAGATTCATCCATTTCATTAACGTCATCATTATTCGATGCTCCTTACAGAGCTATTCATTTCCCTTATTAATGTGCTAGCACAATTATTATTTTTGTGTGCAATGACAATGTGTTATATTGGCCATGTGTGAGCTACCATAGTTATTGTTTTCTGAGTAACAAAAATGCGAGATGTTATGGTTGTTTTATCAAATCATTCGTGTTTTTGGTAAGTCATTGTTTCTTTTGCTTGAAAGTTAAAGTTGTAAGTGCGGCCATGTTTAACTAGCTAACATGACAAATTAGAGATTTCCATCTGTTAGAACAAGGAGATGTCCTAATATATGTGCAATTATAAGTATATTGTATATATTTACATACTCAAGTGGCTACCAATTGGATGTGTCTATTTTACCATTCTCCAACACATTTTACCAGAAGGGTTGTGGTTTGTTTCTGATGTAAGTGCATGTCAATAATGATGGCCACCCATGATTAACACTTGTCATTTTTATTAATAATAACATAACATTATTTACTTATTAGCATTAAAAACATTAGAGTGGGGACGTTGTTGTAATAGTTCAACACTTATATTTAAGTAATAATAATGGTTCTATTCATTTCTGAAATAGCAAGTTTTTTTAGGTTCTTTCACACGTGTGTGATTTATGATTTTTAAGAATGACAACATTAATTATTTTATTTCTAAGGACTTCTAAATTAATTTGAAGTTTTTATTTCTCAAGCAATTTTTTTTTTTTTTTGACTAATTAAAATACTTTGTTTTCTATAAAGTTGTTTTGATAAGGTTTGGGTTAGGTCATCGAAGCCTTTTATGCTCCCTATGATAAGCATAAAGAATTGGAAATGTGACAATATTTAATTTATTTCTGTATTTAAATTTTTGGTTTGTTTGGATTAAATATATCATTGATTATCTGCGCGCAATTTGATAATTCTTGATATGATATTTAGATGTTAGATATCAGCCCTGTTTTTAATTTTTCTTTTTATGTTTTAAAAATGTTGATTTTGCGTTTTGTCATAAGGTATGAGATTAGATACATGAGATTAAGAATGATGAATTTCTTCCATTCTTTTTTAGTAAACTTTTACTTTATTTTTTAAGTGGTAAATTATTTACTTTAGTTAAAATTATAAAGTCCATTCTCTTACCTGAAGTATATATCCATTCAATAAAAAAATGGGAATAAAATATTCTTGCGAATAAAAGATTAATGGGTGAACATTGGTTGTTGCTTTTATTATTTTGATATAAATTAAAAAATAACCAATAATTTATTTAAATTATTATTTTTGGGTTTTTTAGTTAGCATCTAACTTTTAGACATTTCAAGATGACCATCATAGACATAAATAGTCATTAGTAAATAGAAATGTTATAATGATATCTTTTTGACATCAATCATAAGAAAAATGGATCCATCCAACATGTAGGGAACATCAACAACATAGTAAGGAAAGGAACTATCATATGTAATCTTAATGCCATATAAGACTTTCACCTATCAAGATTTTTTTTGTTTTCTTCAAAGGCTTTTGGGTATGCAGGGGAGCATCAATAGTGATACACTATTGTGGTTCCATTCATTGCAATATTTTGGGGAGGAGAGACATGTTTGAACTTGCACAACACGAGAGCTTAAGAATAATATTGGATTGCAATTTAGTGGCCATATAGAGGGGCCGGGTCACTCAATCAACACAATAAACTTGTCTATCATTTGTAGGCCACCGAAAACAAGAAAGATGTCTGATGGAAATGACGATTCTTTGTTTCATGACAATTATAATATTGATTCTTTGATTCATTTCTTGTTCGATAGTAATTTTACCATCATTCCTTCTACAACGTGGGAGGGATGTGCTCAGATTGTGTTGAAGAAACTTGTAAATATTATAAAAATGTTTAAGTAAGCAAAGGGAAGTCAAAGTGCTATGTGCTCGCATGGTAATTCTCGGTAATGGATTGGGTGAGGTTACTTTTGAAAAGAGAGTTAGAGAAGCTCTAGATTTACCTTAATACAAATGTAAAAAATATCAATTACCTTTCAACATGTGTGGCCATCGAGGAAAGAAGGAATTATCACTGTGTGGATGTGGGCACACATCTATATGGGTTCAACATCAACAATTGGTTCAAAAAAACATATCTATACCAAAACCACACTTTCAACGTCTATGTAATTGAAGAACACAAGTCCTTTTATGGAGATTACTAGAAACTAAATAAGGTTAATATTTTCCCTATTAAGTGTAGTTATAAGCCGAGAACCTTATTTTTGAGATTAACAAGGACACGAGCTATTTCTTGAGAGCCATCATAATCTACAGGGAATGGATATTATAATCTCATAGAGAGGATTGAATTCGATTTGTTTCCGTGGATGATGGATGGAAACATAGGCTATTTGCGTAATTTTTGTTGGAATCTAGAATGCCATAAATCGGGAAATATTTTTTCTATCAACATTAATGTTTCAATTATTATTTTTCATTTTTTCGTATAATAAATATTTCTCTCAGTGTTTGTGCTTCATTGTGATTAGTGGGCACCATGTATCTTTATAAATTTGTAACAAAAGTCCATCTTTTCCCTTTTTTACAATTCCTTCCACTTTTGAAACATATTCTTCATGTCTAAGTCCATGTAGATGTCTTGTGTGGTGGTGATCCGCATCTCGTTGTTCCCCTAATAAGGCTTCTACTCGATCTTGTACTATTTTTCATTTTTTGTTTGTAGTATGGAAGGATATACATATATCTGTAATGATTGTCTAAAACAATATTTATGTATCCTTTTGGGTAGTGAATATGTATACATAATTTTTCGTTAATAATCTTTGAGTGACTTTAAACATTCAATATTGTAAATATTGCAATTCTAACAATTTTTTTGATTGGTTGTCTCTAGATTTTTTGTCCCCTATGTAATGATGCTACTAACATATATTTTAGAAAGAATATTCTAAGTTATGAAATTTGATGCAATCCTTAAAAATACTAGATGTGATTTTTTTTTTTAATATAATTTTTTTGTCACTATTTGATGTTTTTATTGTTCTTGTTCATTCATATGGTTAAGTGTCTATTAAATTGAAATTATATTTAGGTTTATTATAATAAGATTAAGACATTATATCGATTGTGAAGATCAAGTCATGTCTTTGTCTTATATAACAAATTAATTGTTATCTAATTGAAAACCTTAACACCATAGAAAATAAAATTAAAAAAATTAGCAAAGCCCAATTTCCTCATATTTTCTCAAAATTTACACTTCTTTCAGTAGTGTAAGGGTCAGTTATTAGTGCCCTAGATTGGACAATTTTTTTTTTGTTGAATTAGCAACCCCTCTAGATCACTTAAATTAAATATAATACAACATTATTCTCATGATAGACACCATTTTTTTATCAAGTTAACTCAGCTTACCAATACTAGTTTCATCATATTTCTACACTGGCCTAAAAAGTGATGACTATAGTAAAAAAGGAAATGCCATATATTAATATATTTCATACATTTTGGTGTTTATCTTTCCCATCTCGTATTTCTAATGTGTGGAAATTGTTTCCTATTTGGTGCTACATCGATATCTCCTGAACTACTTTATTATTAACTTTCTAATATAACTAGCAATCGCCTGTATGCAATTGATGACATAAAAAACCATAAATGTGGAGTTTACATTTCTAACATATGCAGAGTTTCATATTCAAACATTTACAAGTTTCCCTTGAAATTTCTCATCGCCCACACCTTACTTTATGAGATATCTCCAAACTGCATTGCCTAAATGACCTAAACAATGCACCTCATTTTATCTACAAACAATTGACAAATGGAACACATTCCATATATACATGGTCGTAAGATCAAATAGTCATTCATTTCTTCCCCATCATTATCCCCACTCTTTGATTTCTCCTCCCCAAATTTCTTCTTCATCGCTCCTCTTCCTTAGCTAAAATTTTCCTCCCTCCATTTTTACTTCAACGACACATCCCCTTTGGTGTTTCCATCGCACAATTCATGTGTGATTGCTAGTTTAAGTTAGTCTTGTCTTTTGTGTTGTGTTTTTGTTAGTTATAGGGAGGAACACACATGTGCGTGTGCACATGCCCCACACATACACATATGTACGCATGTGCATGCACGCACATGCATGCACACATATACATGTACACCCCCGACACATATGCACATGCACACAAACTACTTTTTCTATAACAATACTTATGTAAGTTGTTAGGGCGATGAATATACACACACATGCTTTTCCCTCTTAATCTTTGAGCAACACTGATAATTCATTTTGTAGATATTGTTCTGCCATTTTTGCTTTAGCAAGATCAAGAGCTTATTTTTATTGGTTGCATGTCAAAAATTAATGTCCCCTATGTTTCGATGTATGTGTCCTATATTTTAATAATAATTTCTAAATTTATCGAATTTATTGTGACCCTTACGATGTGTCGAATTTTATTCTTAGTATACCATGTTTTTCCTATTTTAAAGTATTTTCTATTTTCATTACATTATAATTGTTGTTTATATTCGTTTGATGCTTGTATTATTGAAACACATAATAATGTAACTATATTAATCTCAAAAGGGTACAAAGTCATTAAAGAGGCAAGCTTTCTAGGTAGGCAGAAATTAAGACAGATTTAATACTCAACAAACATTGCATTAAATAGGACAATTATTTGTATTAATTATTAATATCTAAATTTTTTATGGTATAATTATGATTTAATTTAATATAAATATTAGGGTGCTCATGAGGCCAAATATGGCTAATCAAAATGGAAATGTTAAAAAAGGAAATAAATAATTTAAATTAAATAAAAATAAATGTGTTTTGCTTACAAACTTTAAAGATAACTTTTTGATTGTTAAGTGTGCATATGTCTAGACATCCTTGCAACTCATGTTTATATGTTTACACATTGATGTAATGTCATTGGGATGACCATCTCCCCTTCTTTGTCCTACTAGGACCCCCTTTGAATCAACTCGTGTTGTGATTGCCTTGTGCCACACGTGAGAGGCACACTTTGAGGTCCCACATTGAAATGTCACCTCCATACAATTTTAAGTCCCTTATCAAAAATAGTTCCAAACAATTTTAGGTACCATGTTTGAATGACAACCGGTATCATGAATAGCCACAATAATAGTGAATCCATTTTTGTCATTAATTGTTGAAGGAAGAGTAATGGTATATAGGATATGGACCGTTGATCTCAATGTCAACAACTTTTCTCTTGTATCCTTCACGTAGTCCACACCCCTTTCTCCTTTGAGCAATTTACACATATGGCACATAGTTCATATGTGACTTAACAAAAGAAAGAAGAGGATCATAGATGATGAAGGAAGGATTTAAACTATTGGGGGATTTCAATTGGGTTGACCATCTCCCTTGGCTTTCCTGGTTGCATCCCCTTTGAATACACTCACATTGTGTGTGCCTCATGCCATGCTTTCCATGGCTTCATTTAAAATATAGTCCAAGCTGCAAATTCTCAAGCTTTACACCAACGACTTTATCATTGTTTATTGTCAAATGCCCTGAAAAGATGTCAATTCTTTCTTCGACAAATTTATCAAAATTATATGGGGTTGGAAATGAGCCCTTGAGTTTGTTGTGTTCTCACATAATCATAGACCCCCATCTTCATCACTCTTCTTTGTCTTGCATTGTCTCACCTTTGTTCCTTCCGTTCTAACTTACTTGATGCCTCCCTTCCATTGGCCCCATTTTTCTTCCCTTGTTGACTTGCATTTACAAGTGGCTTTCCCCATCATAAAATGATGTCTTTTGGTAACAGGTTTATCATTCTCATTGGAGACCTAGGCTAATGATTCCCGCCAATGATATACCTTCGTATGTAGTAAATTTGTAAGGAGTGACCCTTGTGAGAAGCTTTCAAGTGTCTCTCACTTTGTGAAAAATCTTCCCCCAACAAGGATCCAACACAATGCGACAATCCACAAAGCTCATCAACTAACATTGCACAAAACAACTATAGAAATTGGATGTGTCGAACGACATGAACTTACTTTCACATTTGTCCCCAAAGTCTGCTTCCTTGATGAATGACACATTTGCTTGCCTTTCTCATTCCAATGCTTGACAAAGACGACTTGAGGTCCATATGTCAAATTTGGAAAAATAGAAAAGGTGCACCTACAAGCACCCCAACATTTCTCCACATACTAGACATTTGCAACTCACCTCCGACGCCCCAACATTTCTCTGCATGCTAGACATTTGCAACTTATGTCCACTCATAAATAAATCCTCTAATTATTCAATGTTTCTTTTCCACATTTTGTTCCCATTCTTAATACTCAGTGCTACCCTTATCGATGTCTTCATTAGACACGTGTACAATTGTTAGTGTGTTATTAAAAAAAGGTACATTTAATAGTAATTATTTTGTTTTACACAAGCTCAATCTTATTATTGCTCATTACACTATGTACCTAAAACAAGGCTATTACATTATTAAAGTAGTCTCGACTCTTGCCTACATCTCTACATGCATTAACATCAAAACACTACAATACCTATCAAAGTAAGATCCATGTACGAGCATCTGCAAATACTCTATGCATTTCCATATGGGCATCTAAAATGTGGAACTTTGGTTGTCATACATCCCTTCGATATTGCATTGGTATTGGTATTGCGTACGTAAAATCTGATATTGTAGTTGTTAAAGTCGAGGACGTTGATGTTGCACTTCCCATGACAATGGTTCTGAGACTCTCCAATGCTCTTCCCACATCTCTCATGGTTGGCCTTTCTGGGGGAGATTCATTTATGCAAAGCAGGCCAACGCGTATGAATGAAATTAGGCATATATTTTGTTCCATATTCAAAGTCCTCCACAACCTGCTGTCAACAATGTCCATTAACCTATTTGGAAAAGCTGAACTCACCCAATTTCGCATGTTCATATCTCCCACAAACATGGCATCAGTTGGCTTCTTCCTTGTAACCATCTCTAACAACAAAATGCCATAACTATAAACATCCCCTCTAGAAACTCTCCAACCCAATCCATACTCTGCAATCAAGTTGGCTAGAGTTAGTGATTATTTTTTGATCCTATTATTGTTAAAGAGAGTGAAATTAATTTTAATTCTATGTAAGAAAATAAAAGTTTACCTGGGGCAATGTAGCCAATAGATCCTCTTAAGGAGAATGTTGTACTTAAGGAATCCATGAAGTTTGTAGAGCTAGTTAATCTCGATATACCAAAATCAGTTACAAGGGCTGTCATATTGGCATCCAGAAGCACATTGCTCGGTTTTAAATCACAGTGCACAACTTGGACAGGACAATCATAATGCAGATATTCCATGCCATGGGCCACATCTATGGCAATGTTCAAACACTCACTCAGCCCCAATCTACAAACATCCTCTTCATGGATACTATCAGGATACAAATATTTTTCTAAGCTCCCATTGGATGCAAACTGAAGAACCAATGCTTTGAAGTTTAGGTATGAACATGCACTGATGACTCTAATGAGATTGCGGTGTCGAATCCTCCCCAAGACTTTGCACTCTGTTTTAAAACTTTTCTGACCTTCTTCCTTGGGTGAATTGAGAACTTTGATGGCAACTACCTTCTCATCCCTTAAAGTCCCTTTATAGACTGATCCAAAGTTACCCACTCCAAGCAAATTTGCCTCATTAAATCCATTTGTTGCAGTGAAAAGATCCTGATATGTAAACTTTGGATACCCCAGTCTTCTAGACATAATGTTTGATAGATCAAAGTGTTGTCTCAAAAATTTCCGCCTCCACATTATTCCTAAGATTAAAGAGCTTAGTACAAATGCAGTGACTCCAGCAGCTGATAGAATTACTTTTTTTAATAGTGAATGCTTTCCTTGTCCCTGTTTCTGACATGCAGGTAACACATATTTGGTTGGACCACAGAGTCCAGGATTTCCTATCAATAATGTAGTTACAGTTTTATTGGGGAACAATCCCTCTTCTGGAATCATACCTGTCAAATTGTTGAAACCAAGATTAATGTAGTGAAGGGCTTTTAGTTGTTTAAGGGACATGGGTATTGTACCTGATAGGAAATTGGAAGAGAGATCAACACTCTCTAGATTTTGTAATTTGCTAATTGCATCTGGTATCAGACCTGTAAAAGCATTGTGAGAGAGATTAAGATGCTCTAGTGCGAGGCAGCCTGCTACTACACCTGGAATCGCCCCTTCAAGCTCATTGCCAGAAATGTCTATTGCTTGAGCACTTACAATCTTACTTATCTCTCCGGGTAGGGGCCCATGTAAGAAATTCCATGACAGATTTACATAGAATTGAATGTTTTGAAGACTGGCCATAACTTCTCCAGGTATGTTGCCCCTCAATTCATTGTGAGAGAAATCAAGCAGTTCTAAATTGGGACATCTCCTCAAACCAGCAGGTATCTCTCCTGAGAAGTGGTTGTGATGAAGAAAAATCCTCCGGAGCTGTTGGAGTCTACCAAGTGAATCAGGAATGCTTCCAGATAAGTTATTGTGACTAACATTTAACAACCCAAGACTTTGGAGCTGACCAATCTCATTTGGAATGCTTCCTTCTAATCTGTTTCCACTCAAATCTAATCTTTCCAGCTTATGCAATCTTTTAATTCCATATGGAATGTAACCTCTTAAAAGATTGTGGCTTAGGTCCATGTAGGCCAAGTTGGTAAGATTGGTAATGTCTTGAGGCATGCTTCCACTTATCTTGTTGTATGCTAATGATAAGATAGATAGATTGGAAGAAAGTTGGCCTATGGATTGGGGGAAAACACCGCTCAGATGATTATGTGACATTTTTATCACTTCCAGATCGGAGCAATTCGTTAGTGCAGTGAGAAAAGCCAATGAGATTTGGCTGCCACTGACAAGTTTATTGCGACTTAAATGAATCATTTTAAGCAAGACCAACTTACCCAATTCCATAGGCACTGTTCCACTTAGCCGGTTATCATTTAGAACAAGCTTCTCGAGTTTGGAACAATTTCCAATGGAGTTTGGAATCTTTCCGCTGAGCTCATTTCCCCACAGATAAAGGAATCGCAAATAGGAGAGCCTGGAACAAAGTTCCCATGGAATGTGTCCACTTAGTTGATTCTGGGACAAATACAACCCCACAACAGCGGTACAGTTCAGGAAGGAAGTCGGGATTTGTCCGGTGAGCTCGTTTTCATCAAGGGAGATATTTTTAGTTTTGTAAGCCTTCCCAATTCAGCAGGAATGGGACCTGTGAGATAATTTGTTGACAGCTCCAAGTCAGTCAAGGAAGTCAGTTTTCCTATAGAGGAGGGGATGGTGCCTGACAACTGATTAGTATGAAGGTAGAGCGTCTGTAGCTGGGTGAGGTTGCTCAATTCAGCAGGAATGGGGCCTGTGAGAATATTTATTGACAGCTCCAAGTCAGTCAAGGAAGTCAGTTTTCCCATCGAGGAGGGGATGGTGCCTGACAACTGATTAATATGAAGGTAGAGCGTCTGTAGCTGGGTGAGGCTGCTCAATTCAGGAGGAATGGGGCCTGTGAGATTATTTACTGCTATATCCAAGTCAGTCAATGCAGATAGGTTCCCAAGGGAGGGGGGGAGTGTACCTGTGAGATAGTTTGCTCCCAAGTAAAGGATTCCCAGATGTGGCAACAGCCCGAGCTCCGTTGGAATATTCCCCTTCAGTCGGTTATAAGAAAGTTTCAACTTCACTAAATTGCGGCATCGGCAGAGACTGAATGGAATATTTCCTGTGAGAGTATTTCTATACAGCTGCAAGTCAGTCAAGGCAGAGAGGTTTCCCATAGAGGAGGGGATGGTGCCTGACAACTGATTAGTATGAAGGTAGAGTGTCTGTAGCTGGGTGAGGCTGCCCAATTCAGCAGGAATGGGGCCTGTGAGATTATTTGTTGACAACTCCAAGTCAGTCAAGGCAGAGAGGTTTCCCATAGAGGAGGGGATGGTGCCTGACAACTGATTTGTATAAAGGTAGAGCGTCTTTAGCTGGGTGAGGCTGCCCAATTCAGTAGGAATGGTGCCTGTGACAACTGATTTGATAGAGTATGTGTAGCTGAGTCTACCCAATTCAGGAGGAATGGGGCCTGTGAGATTATTTATTGCCAACTCCAAGTCAGTCAAGGCAGAGAGGTTTCCCATAGAGGAGGGGATGGTGCCTGACAACTGATTTTTATAAAGGTAGAGTTTCTGTAGTTGGGTGAGGCTACCCAATTCAGCAGGAATGGGGCCTGTGAAATATTTGTTGACATGCCAAGTCAGTCAATCAAGTCAGTTTTTCCTATAGAGGAGGGGATGGTGCCTGACAACTGATTACTATAAAGGTTGAGCTCTGTAGCTGGGTGAGTCTCCCAATTTGGCAACAGGAGCTGTGGAATTTGTACTACACCCCAATTCAATCAATGTAGAGAGGTTCCCAAGGGAGGGGGAGTGTGTATCTGTGAGATAGTTTGCTCCCAAGTAAAGGTTCTCCAGATTTGGCATCAGCCCGAGCTCCGTTGAATACTCCCCTCCAGTTGGTTGTAAGAGAGAGACAACTCAACTAATTTGCGGCATCCGCAGAGAGGAATATGACCGTGCAGGGCAGAGAGATCGAGTGTCCGAAGAGCAGAGAGATTCCCAACCAGAGGAGAGATGACGCCCTCCAAACCCGAGTAGGAGAGATTTAACCCAACAACTCTGTAGTGCATATGTGGAGTACTTGAGCAAGTAACGCCAGTCCAGTTGCAAAAGGAGATATTTGGGGACCAATTCCGCAGTGAGTTATTGGGATCAAAAG
The DNA here is from genome assembly GCA_018340775.1 of Taxus wallichiana var. yunnanensis. NCBI lineage: Eukaryota > Viridiplantae > Streptophyta > Pinopsida > Cupressales > Taxaceae > Taxus > Taxus wallichiana. Next base: position 10,457,432 of record CM031237.1, read on the forward strand.
TGATGCCGGATTTGAACGCCAAGAGCGAATGTTGGTCCAAAGCATTATTCCATGCAGCCGCTGATTTTGAGCAGCACCAGCAGTCTTGTGAACACAAAATTTTCCATCTTTTTAAGATCAAGTATTAGCAAAGCCAAAGGATTGTCTATACCAGTAATAATTTCTCAGAGTTCATGGCGAGGAATGGAAGTCTTGAGATCTCAAAATTTGTGTGGACGATACTTTTCAACTCCCATAATTACGTTGATACCCGTGCATTCTACGGGGGAGTGGCTAAAGCAACGGGTTAAATTTGTGTGGACACTTTAACTGTCGACAGTCGTTACCCTTCAAAAATATAAAATAATGTTATTTATTTACTACAGATAAGATGTGTAGAAGACTATTCTATTTATAATATTATATATATAATCTCTATATATATATATATGATACTTATGTTTTAAATATGTAAGTTGCATATGATGGTTATTTCAAATATTTGTAAGTATTTTACATTTAAAATCATTAAAAACGTTTAATATCCGTCAAATTTAACTCTTGATTAAATTTGATAGCTGATAGAGAATCAATGACCAAGGATGTTTTATGCATTGAAAGCATTGTTAACTGTTAGTCGTCCATGTGGAGGTACTTTAAACTCCATGTCTGACAACACCGCAAATCTCATACTGCAAACTGTAATTGATGTCTAATAGGTCTGACACGCCCTGCATGAAAAATGATGGCTTGCACAAAATTTCGCATTGACATTGTTTCAATAAATGCAGCCAGTAGGTTTCTAATTAGACCAGTTCACCTTTGTTACCTTGCTATCTCATTATGTGTCCAAAAAGAGTTTCAAAACATGGCATTGACCTTCGTCGAAGCACTATGGGGAAGGAATTTTGGCTAGATGATTAAGTTGTGAGTTCCCCCGTAAATATATCTACACTAGCAATCACACTCGAGTTGTGCAATTGGTACGCCGAAAGGGAGAGATGCTAAAGAAGTTCAATTGGAAGCAAAGACCGCACTGGATGACACAAGGGGGCTTGATTGGGGGAAGATGTACCTAACATGGAGTTGTTGGGAAATATACTTTGTTAGTGCTCCCATTTGTATGGATTGAATAATATTTGTAATATATTATTATTATATGAGTTTATAACTCAATAATAATAATATACATATAGTGTGTGAGTGAAATAGTATTGTTAGTATATTATGTTATATGGTTGTTATATAAAACAACATATAACAATTATTTGTTGGTGAGTTTTAACCACTCACGTATATAGAGTGTGGGAGATATTCGTGGGAGAAGTAGTTAAGGCTACCTCCTAAAATATAGGAATTATATGTCCTATATATATGTAAATGTATCTGAATGTAAGATATGATGTGAATAATATATTCGGTGTTTCTGCAGTGCAAACTTGTGCATTTTCATGATTTGGTATCAAAGCAATATCTGATCCTTTGCAATGGAATTCTAAGGATAATGAGGGACAACTGCATTTGTCCCTGTGCATGGCGAAACTATTATGTGAGAATATTTAAGTTTATTTTGTATTCTTTTAAAGTTTAGAATAAGCCGTCAATTCACCGAGTATCTTTGCTGCTTGCCTAGTTTTCAAAAATAGAGCGAGCTCTTTAAATGCTTCCATTGTAATCTCTGGAAATGACATATTACATGAAGCTTGCGTTCAGATATACATCTATATGCATCACTTAAACTGGTAAATATTTTTATGCCTATAGTGTTTGGACATATCATTTGTGACGTCATCAGCGAATCTATCTCCATCCAGGTCACACTGATATAGATCACGGTCTTACACCTGCGTTTGATCAACTCCAGGCTTTAAATATTTGTTTTTGTGCAATATTTTGCATCCATAATTTGCCTTGATGCCCTCATAAAAGAATATTTGTTGAAGTTTTGATCAAATCATTGGCAGAATTTGTGTAGATCTAGCATCGATTCACATTTGGATTTCTTTTCAGCGAATGTGTCAGACTCAAACCCTGACTCTCATTTCCTGATAGAGCTACGTTACTCAACTCACCATGTGTGCATTCACGGTTTGTCCAACCACGGTTCATTATCCAACGAATTGGTCTACGCAAATTGATGATTGTGTGTTGTGGTAGATTTTCATGCGAATCATTCTACTTGGTGGCACAAGAGAACTACTCCCGGTGGTATTCTAAATATCAAAATTCTGTGTCAAATTTTGGTTGGATCGGCTTCTAGAGTATCAAATCGGTACCAACATATGAAATTCTATATTCTTCTCTCCGCGTGTGAAATATCAGAGATGCATGTGAATTTTCTATATTAAAATAGTGAGTGTCTGTCATGCCAAATATTTTACTAGAATTCGGTTTAATTTAATCTCTAGTCTCTCCTCAAAAGTCAGCTTAGTCTAAAGTTTCATTAGCGACTAGGACTCATTTTGTTTACCTTAATAGAAGGTATTAAGGTCCATATTGCTCATTATAGTTTAGTGTTTTTAAAAGTCCATATTTATTGTTGAGTCAAATCCAATCGTTAATTGGATTTTATGTTTTTAAACGTTGTTCATTAAAGTACATTGAGTCATTAGTTTTTTGGGTCATCTTGTTCAGTTAAAAGAGTCAAAGTTTAATATTAATAATGTTTATATATCATTTTGTAGTCTTTTGTGTCTCATCATTGTCAAGATTAGTCGAAATTTGTGTTAATAGTCAATTATCGTCATTTAGGTGATTATTAGGAAAATTGTCAAAATTGTAAAAATAAAAAAATTAGCCTCACGAACGCATTTTCGGTTGAACCCGACGTTCGATTTAGGCATGTAATTGAGCTTCAAATTCACATTCCGCTGAACTAGCAGCGTCATACCGGAGGCAGGAGGCATCGAGGTTGGAGGTCATTCAGCGACCTCTCGTCAGTTGCCAACGACGGGGCCACATACCAGCTTTGGTGACATGTGTGTGTGTGCAGTTTAATTTTAGTGCTTCCAGTGTGGTATAGTTTGCAATTTTCAATAAGTGGAAATTTCACATTGAGGGGGGGAACATGATCCAATGTTCCATTTCCATTATGTCGTTTTTTCTATGTATGTACGAGAAGCAGAATTCAACAAAATTTCCTATGTTATTCCCTGCAGTGAGATGTGATGAGGGCTGATAATAGTACTTGGCACATCATGATGTGGTTGTAGGTAAACCACTTGAAAACCTTCATTTGTGGTTTGTGGTAAACCAATAAAAAAACCACCATTCTTGGTTGTTGGTAATCCATTTGCAAAACCATCACTTTGTGGTTTGTGGTAAACCAATTAGCAAAACCACCATTCTCGGTTTTTGGTCAACCGTTTGCAAAACCATCCCTAAGGTTTGTGATCATCCTGTGAAAATCACCAGATCATGAGCAGGTGCAAGTATAAGGCAGGTTTTCCCCATGTTCGCACTAAGGGGGGGAATGTTGGGAAATATACTTTGTTAGTGCTCCCATTTGTATGGATTGAATAATATTTGTAATATATTATTATTATATGAGTTTATAACTCAATAATAATAATATACATATAGTGTGTGAGTGAAATAGTATTGTTAGTATATTATGTTATATGGTTGTTATATAAAACAACATATAACAATTATTTGTTGGTGAGTTTTAACCACTCACGTATATAGAGTGTGGGAGATATTCGTGGGAGAAGTAGTTAAGGCTACCTCCTAAAATATAGGAATTATATGTCCTATATATATGTAAATGTATCTGAATGTAAGAGATGATGTGAATAATATATTCGGTGTTTCTGCTGTGCAAACTTGTGCATTTTCATGAGGAGTTGGCACGAGACGTGGTGCCATTATATATGGCCCACATTTTGAACCATGGATCCTATGTGAATGCTCTCGAAGTGGTATTCACATGTGAAGAAGACGGGCACGAGGCGATACTTGATGTATGAGATGTTGACCGATCAAAGTGGTGTGAATGCAGGTTGGAGGAAAAAGAGAATCATAGAGTGGGTTGTTGATGCTGGCATAGGGAAAAGGATATGCTATGTCGTAGGGCTGCTAAGTAGTTGAAAGGAGGTGTTGATAAGAGGAGGGAACAATCAGAGTTGAAAGAGGGGAAGTGAAGCATTATAGGAGGATGAGAGGTGATGAAGTTGTAGGGACTCTATTGGAGGGAATGTAACGGGCCTAATTTATATGATATGAATATATTATAGCCAACATTATAACTCTCATGTGAAATACAAACCACTATCACGAATGGGCATTTAAACCAATAATAGATTCTCCATGTAATGATAATTATGGGTTTTAAATTAAATTAATTTAAGTCAAGGAAGAATGTATTAATCTTTTAGGCACCAAAAACTTTTTAAGAATTGCCTTAATTTTATTAAGAATTAATATTATCACAAATTTTGAAATTTAAAAATAGTAAAATTGTAGGAATAATGTCAATAACACAATTTGCACTTAAAGAGCGCTAAAGACAAAGGAAAATCTAATAGGTTCCAGGTTCGAAACCCAACAACAAGGCTTGCATTTCCTACTATTAGTAGGGCTCCTTTTCAGTTATAAGCTCCAGTAATTGCAAGAAAATATGTTAAAATCACATTTCTATCAGTTAATATGTTAAATTGTTCACATGTCATGTGTGTAAGCTCATATTTCAACATAGTTGTGAGTATGCTAAAAGAGGTGAACAGGTTAAGTGGATCCCTATTGCATGTGTTTGGTGAGACATGAATAATGACATATTATTTTTATCGATCGAATTATAATTACTTTCTACTGATTTAAAAACAAGTCGTATATTTTAGAAACATACTAAAACTATTTCTAAAATATTTTTTTAGAAGGGAAAAAATTATTTTTGATAAAAAATGTATGCCACACTTCAAAATATAAAATATGTTATATAATAATGGGAAAGAAAAAAGAATTAATCATTTTAAGTCAAAACCATATAACCTACCCCGGTTTGGGTAATAAAGAGTTGGCTATTAAAGTTATCCCTCACAATTATGTGTAAAAATTGTGAAAAAAACAAAAGGATGAGTAGGTAAAGGAAAGACTTTGGGATTAAAAAACCTTGCTCAAACAAGTTCACTAAAATATTAATTGATTTTGAAATGCACGCAAGTTAATGAACTTGTTAAAGAGCTAGCGGATAAGTTGTATTAGATGTGAGAAAATTCATACTAAATTGTCATTTTCTTATTACGTTGAAAGGCATGTTTTACAAGGAAATTCCAAGGGGCCACTGACAACTAATTTTAATCACTATCATTCATACGAAAGACCATATCAACGTCGCTGACAATAATTTGAGTTGTTAATTTAGGGATTTTCATGTACATTGAAGTTGAGCAATGCTCAAGCAAGATAATGTTGAAAAAATGTGAACCAGGTTGGAGACTTTTTTTTAACTTTTCATTTTCCATTTTAGACCCTACTTTTTCTAGTTCAACTCATCTGTGAAGATCCATGACTACTATCATGTCTGTACATTGAAGCGTTGATGAAATATATCTGACATTGATCACTTCCCATGGTACAATTTGATGGCACTTTCCTGCCACCGCTGAGTTGTCATCACTATCTGCTTCACTGGTTGTTCATCTTATCCAGTCAAGTGTCATACAAGCCTTTACAAGCCGTGTGAGTTTAGATATCATCCAGGTGTCTTGTAGCTAATACCAGGGTAGGTGGTTGTCCATAGGCATCAAATAAGGTATCCCAGTTGATGCAAGAACAATATATACCGAATTGTAAAACTTGGTCGATGATAAAATATCCCCACGATTCATGAAGGGCAATTACAAAACTCTCTATACAAACAATATAAGTTTCTAGTGGAATAATTTTAGCTATTTATGTCGAAAGGCGTGTTTACGGTAGAAATCCTGGGGGCTCTGACAACATATTGTAATTTCCACCGTACATATGATAGACTATATAAACGACCCTGAGATTAATTGGAGCCGTGCACTGGGATTCTTTCTATCCACCCAGGCCTGGCATGTAAGAGATCAATTCGTCAAAGGGCATCGTGGGATCATACATTCTGGTCATCAGGGTAGAGAGCACATGTTTTGTCTATCTTTTTTCTTTTGTTATGTTCCATTCAATAAATGAACAAAAATTGATTAGACCTAAAAGAAATGATTCAAAAGAAATAAATAAATAACACTCACATGCAGAGCCATGCGATTGTAAACTGCATTCTAGTTTGGCCCCTGATTCTTGTCCCCACCCTCCGTGGAGATTATACAAGAAGCTCCTATTTTCATCTATAATTGCTAGCAGAAATGTGGTTAAGCCTCTACAATGTTGTTTTGAATCTCTTCGAGTCCCGGGTGTGTGTGTGGAGCCAAACCAGATGAAATCGAAGTGGCACAATCCTCCCTTCCTACACCACATTATCTGAAAAACAAATTATATCAAATTCTCCTTCTTACATAAACTTTTTAAAAAAATTCAATTTATTAATAGTACAACTAGAATTTTTGGAATATTTATTTATGTGTTTATCTAACTAACCATATAATGTGATGCTTTTTTAACCATAAACTAAGTGAAGTAGCTAAAAAATATTGAGGAAATTTGTAAACAACAAGTACACATATAACACAATAGTTGAAAACATAAACAACAACTATTGCCACTTGCAATTTTGATCGACCACTCTTTGTGTTCTTAGATATCTCCAAAATACGTTCCCTCGATCCCTTGCACACCATAAGCAACATTTTTTTTACATATTTGAGCTCTAATTTTAATTTGAATATTATTAATATATTATATATTTTTAGTGACCGAATATTTCATGATTATAATTTGCAAGACATGAACTGCACTTAAATGTAGACAAAACACATCATATCTTAAATTAAGAAAACAAGAAACCTCTTTCCACCTATACATTGCATAGTACCCTTTTATGGTTTTATTAGTTCAAATCACTCTTTTGAATGGAAAATAAAAGCCACCTTTGTCTCATTTGACCAACTGCTTGAAGAACCTGATTATCAATGATTTTGTGCGTCCTCTATTCTCATGTGTTTGCTTGAGCTTGAAACTAAAAACGGAAGTGGATCACCATGAATTAGATTATTCCCACATTAATAATATTTGTTATGTTCTCCACTTTTTCATCACAATCTCACTCGCATTATGCACTTGAATGCAATATACGTTTAAAATGGCCAAAAAAAGAAAAAATGAAAAACTCAATAAATATTCATTCTTAGTTTCAAGCTCGAGTACTTATAGAGGAATAGGTAATGCAAGAGTAGATTTCTACAAAGTAATTTGTGGAATAAGTGTGGGACATGTAGGTATTTAATTCCCACTTTTTAATATAAAATCCCTCTTTTGAATGGTAAATGAAAAATATCTTTTGCTCAAATTGCATTGATTTGAATAATGTGAACAAGATCGAGATAAAAAGTGGAGTACATAACATTCCTTAAGCATACATTCTCACTTTTTTATTTCTATCCTTCAATTCATGTCTTTGTCTTCCTTGAACATTCATTTTATGTGTCCTGACCGCATGATCCCACAGGAGTAATTTCAGTTGTCAGGTGTCATCGCAATAGACTTCCCTCCCAAACATCTTGCTCACCTAAATCACATTACATCGTCTTTCACACTTCCAAGGTTTCACCTACATTGTCTACACTTAGAATAACTACGTGCCTCACAAATTGAGACAAACCCAATTATTTTCCCTAATGGCTACAAAGAAACCCTATTCACAATTGTGTATGAAACTCCTAATCTCATTATTGTATGAAACCTTAATGAAAATAGTGTATAAAGTTGAGAAAGTAACAAATATTATTTTGGTAGGAATAATCTAAGTTGGGGAATAAGTGTGGGACATGCAAGGGTTTAATTCCCATGTTTTTACTAAGTCATGGAGTAGGTGTGGAACATGTAGGTATTTAATTCCAGGGTGTACTTCATCTACATTTTCCACATGTGTAAAATTTGTGTGCTTCATTTTTAGAAGCAAAACCTATTCTTTTCCCTTATAGCTACATAAAACCCTTATCCAATTTTGTATGAAACTCCTAATTGCAATTGTGTTAGAACCCTTTTCAGATTTATGTATATGGTAGAGCACATAACATATATTATTTGGGCATGAAACCCCTAATCGCAATTGTGTATAGAACCATTTTCGCATTTGTGTATAAGGTAGAGCACATAACATATATTATTTGGGTAGGAATAATCTAAACCAAGAAATACATGTGACACATGAAAGGATTTAATTCCAACATTTTTACTAAGTCATAGAATAGGTGTGGTACATGCATGCATTTAATTCCCATATTTTAATTTAAAAGTCCCTCTTTCAAATGACAAATAAAATACATCTTTCGCTCATATGGCCAACCACTAGAGTGGTTCAATTATCAATGATTACTCCTCCATCAACTACTTCATATGTCCATCCCTAGATAATTATCAATGATTTCTCTCCATCAAAACTTCACTATAATTTCTCGAGCTAAAAAAAAAAACATTCCTACAAAGTTCTACAAGAAGCAAACAATATAGTTGGGTCTTAAATTAGGACACTTGTGAAGTCTCAAACATTTCCTCTTATGGGTTTCAAATCTTAAGGATCAACTTGAGAAATAAGAAAAGTGAGGTTTGACGGGCCTCACATGCAACCGAAATGGGAAAAATGGGAAAAATTGGAAAAAGCGTCTTTGGATACACTACTGGTCTCCATTGATCCCCTGGTGCACAAAGAATTCATGAAAAGATAAAAAAATCAATAAAATTTTGGAAAGGAGTTGGAAATAGTCATAGAGCTCCCCAACAGCTCACCGAGTTATTGGGTGAGCTGGTTACATGGGTTGGCAGGCTGCGAAAAGTGGGAGGTACTCAAGTAGCTTGCCGAGCTACTCAGCGAGCTAGGTTAAACATGGAACTCGTGCGAAGGATGAAGGTCGGGGTGTGAGGTGACTTAGGTTGCATGAGGGGAGCTCGGTCTAGAGGTGAGTCAAGTTGGTGGTTACAGTGAGGCAGTAGAGCGAGGGCCAAGCTCCCTGAGCTTGGCGAGGTAGAATAAATGGGGGCTGACTCGACGGGGTTGAGCCCAGGGTCGGTGGGATACACAGGAAGGGAGCTCGGTGAGCTCTCCCAGCTCACCGAGTCAAGCTAAACGAATTCAAGAAAGGAACGAACATGGAGGAAGTTGGAGCCCATGGCGAAGGTGAGTCAAGCTAATGCATCGTTGAGCAACCAAGTCGTGGGGTTGAGTCGTGTTTGAGTGGGAAGCATCAAATTTCAAGCGGGGCATTACTTAGATGTAATGCCCCGTAATTCAATGAAAAAAAAAGTGGTTCCAAAGACCGCAGTAAAGCGAAGTGAGCGAGGAGGAAGTAACTCGACACTCCCGAGTTACTTCACTTCCCAAAGAACAATGAAGTAGTTCCCCCTTCATTCGATGCAAACATAAGCAATGTCCTTCACTGCAAAATAGGGCGAGATCGTGCGACGAGAAGTCATGCAAGGGGAGTAAGCCGAAAAAGGTTGCAGTGTTTTGGGGGGATATTGGTTATAAGTAATGCCCCCCTCAAACGATGAGTTAAAGTAATCCAAAAGCCCGAAAATGAGCAAGTCGAATGACTACCCCAACAATGAAGCAAGTGGTAAAATGGGGGCCCATCAATTCAATTAATGGCCACCTCAAACATCGAAGTAAGAGCAATGCAGAGGACCACATAGAAGGAAAATGGGTCAAGCGACGATGACTTAAGAAAAAGGGGTCGCATTCGACACAAGTATAAGTAATGCAAAAGCTCAATAAAGGGTGAGCTGAGGAAAATCCTGAGTTGGGAAATTTTAGTGCTAGGCGGCGTTTGGAAGGGGGATGACTACTCGAGCAAGTAGGAGACATTGCAAACACCGACAAGTAGGGCGAGCCAAATGGTGAGCTGCGGGGATGTTGGAGGAGGAGTCTTGAGTTGCGAAGGGCTCATTCATCGAAGCAAAAGTAAATGAGAAGACCAAGTTGGAGCACGAAGGAAACCCGATGAAATGCAAGGAAAGCTATGTCATGAGCTATAAAGCGAGTTGTGAGGCGAGCTAATGGGAAAGTTGACCCACACTCCAACATAAGTAATGAACTCCCTAAACACCACAAAGAAGACAAATGAGTAAGAGAAGTAGTGCGGTAAATTGAAATTATTTAACTTCTCAAAACATGAAGTAAAGTAGTTTGAAAGGTCTGATGGGCAAGTAGAAATAATTGGGGGTCGGATTCCCACAAAGTAGGGAAGTAGTAAGAAATGACCCCTGGTTTCCCGTAGAACTGGAGATGAAGAAATGACCATAACTTTTGACTGGGAGCTCCATTTTGCACAAAATTGGACTTTCTGGAAAGGTCTCAGAGCCTCTACATAGTAGCAAATCAAATTTTAAATTTTGGTGAGGGAAAAGTGGTGAAAAATGGAAAAACTTCTTTTGTAATCCAATGCATTGTACAACCAGCTACCACCATTAATGGAGCATGGAGACCAATTTCTTCTCCAATAAGCAAGAGTATAAGAGGGATGGGTTGTGCAGGTGTCCCATAATGTTTTCAAATTAATTATAACATTTGGTAGGTGGATAGAGGCATGCATGCAGGAATTTAACTTTCTCTTTCTTATCCTCTCAACTTCTATAAATTGTAAAGCCCCTTCATTTATAGAATGGGGATTCTCATTATAGCGAAGCTCTGCCAAAATTGCTTCATGAAAGCCAATGTCTTGCAGGCATCCATTTTGGACATCTTGCATGATGATCCTGGCCTTTCTCTTATAATGTAATGAACTATGTATATCAATGAAGCAATATATTTGAGTTTTGGATATCTTTCTTCCCTTGCTTCTGTCTTTGCATTCTCCTACCTCTTCATTTCAACTATAGCTGTATTGTGCCAATTTTATTTGTCTTGTAGGGTATGTTATTGTTGTTCCTTCATGAAAAATGGTGGGTTGAGTGTTGTTGCTAGAATGTGGTGATTATTTCCACCCTCTTTGCTATGCATTTTCTTCCATTTTCACTCATTGGGAGACTCCCTACACCCCTCTCTTTGTGCTATCACCTCCTTAGTGTATGTTTTCTTCATTTTCATCCTTGGTCCCTTGGAGCTGATAGGGTAGGATTAGAAAGTAGTTTTCCTTTCATTAGAGGTAGTTGTTGCATTAGTTTAGGAAGAGTAATCGACCTTCTTTGGAGGTCCATCTCAAGTAGCAGGTCCCACAACTTGAGAGATGTTCCAATGTTATCTAATCACACCAAATGCCTTAGTCACAAAAGCTAGCAATTCATGGGGTGCTTTGATTTGGTGATAACAGTGACAACCATTAGGGAGGATACTACACATAACACAAGGGTGGTGATGGATGATGTGCAGGAGGTGTCACATTTAGAATGCAACTTGTAATTTATTAAGTACAACATATGAAGTGAGGCCAATGTGGAGGTAGACCAAGCCATCATGAGATGGCACCTTCGTGAGGAATCTTGGCCAAGATGGGAAAGTACAACATTTAAGACTCAATTTCATAAACCATTTTCTCTCCGATAAATTCTCATTACAACTCACCCCTTCAATAAATATTCTTCAATCCTTCAAATTTAACTTCATTGTTGTATCCATATTAGAGCGTATGCACAAAGATGGGGGCCAAAAAGCGGACACAAATATGTTTTTTTGCCATTTTGGCCATAATGCACTCGCGTTATGGCTCTGTCACGCGTTATAACACAAAAAGGGAAAATATAGGTCGTGTTATAACGTGATCGCGTTATGACTCGGTTTTACAATCCGAAACACATTCGCGTTATGGTTTTCTATGTGTTTTTTCACATTATCCCTCCCAAATGGATAGATTTTGCATTGGAAATAGGAACATGACCGCATTATAACGCGCTCACGTTTCATCTTGTTGGGGTTTGGAATACCAAATCCAAAGGCTTGGATTTCCAAACCAGAGGTTTGGACTGTGTATTACCTGATTAAAACCGTGTTTCACTGAAAAACATCAAAATTTCACATGTGCATCCCAATATCTCATACATTAAAACATAATATTCAAAAATAAATTATACTATAATGTCAAGCTCGTTTTTACCTTGATGATTATATAATTCTTTCTAAAATATGATTAGTTTAAGGCTTTCATCCATAATTTCTTTTACTAGTGCCTTGTTTTCTTACAAAAACCTATGCATACGTTTTGGTGCACAATTTATGATTTTTTCATCCAAATTAAAAAAATGTGATTTTTTCTAAACTCCATTCTAAACGCACTAAAAAAAAAAACTAAAAAAACTTTTTTCTCAAAATTATAGGGTGCACACACAAATATTTCATTTTCGGGATATGTGCACTTTGAAAATTAATAAAAATTATCTATTCATCCAAAAATTATGAAAATTTAGTGGGACCTCGTACATGGTCTTAGCTAACTTTCTACCAAAGGGATTTGAAAAAAATTTTATACAACTCAAAAATGGGGGTTGGGGAGGGGGGAAGCGCACACACACAATAGTTTCTCATCTTTTTACAAAAATAGACATACTTTGTGTATGCACAACATTTGAGCCTCTTAATCTCAACCATTTAAAAAAATAGTAGTTTAGAAACTAGATTCCGAGCTCTACGGTACTTATTCTTATCACTTTGTCAAATTTTTAGCATAGGCATGCCGAATTATTCGATGAAGTTCAGGTTTTGTTGATTTCAAGAAAAAGGTTTCCCTTTTTGACCCCTTTTTGGCCCCAATCTTTGTGCACTTACCCATTAATGTTTCCATTGCACATCTTTAGTATGATTTCTAGTATTATCGCTGACATCTTAGAATTTATGTGAATGATGGTGTAGTTTTCTATGACAACTAATCATAGATGACCTTTGAGTGTGATGAGAGGAATATTCCCTACAATCAGATTCAATTATGGTGACAATTATCTAACATTTCATGATAACATTGCCCCATCCTAGGGACACATATGTATGCCATCGATATCATGACAGTTAGGTTTATAGACCAACATTTTAAATATTGTTGACTAAACAATGGATATCGAATGAGAATTGAGATGGAAAATGAGTTATCTGATGTTGGTATGAGAAAGGAAAAAGGTGATCTTTGAGGATATTGTGTGGGATAGTGAAGTAAATTATAGTAAATGTTACCTATGACACCATCGTAAACAGAAATTGGCTGGAATAATCAGCGTGACATGTGTTAATTAAACATCTATTGCTTCCCCTACTAACACGTTCAAACCAAATATAAACAAACAAGAAACAAATCTCTTTCCAAATGTAAAAAATGGCATTGGATGTTTAAAAGTGAGTTTAGATATCTATGTATTCAAACAATTTACATATCATTTTGATAAGCGGGGGAACAAGGAAGTCATATTATTGAAGACTAAAATTTAGGAGCTGTAGGTAAATACATTTAATCATCTAATACTTCCCACATATAATCGCTTGTAATGCTTACTTTACAAGAACAATAATGAAACTACATCTTCCGAAACAAAACAATTTAAGTAATTAAGAAAGATAACCAAATTCTCTGCATATAACATAGTGAATTCTTGTAGCATTTGTGACTAAAGTGTTGTCCAGTCCATATGATACCCCACCAACCATTCTATTGCCTTTGACATGAGTTGCAAGCTTTGCATTTCTATATGTTTCACTATTGCTCCTTCTTTCTTCAATTGAAATTTGTAATTTTGAAGTTAGTAGTTTTTGCAGAGCTAAATGACCATGTGATTTGTGTTCCAAAAATGTGTTTTCCACTTTTATTTGTAAATACATTTAATCATCTAATACTTCCCACATATAATCACTTGTAATGCTTACTTTACAAGAACAATAATGAAACTACATCTTCCGAAACAAAACAATTTAAGTAGTTAAGAAAGATAACCAAATTCTCTGCATATAACATAGTGAATTCTTGCAGCATTTGTGACTAAAGTGTTGTCCAGTCCATATGATACCCCACCAACCATTCTATTGCCTTTGACATGAGTTGCAAGCTTTGCATTTCTATATGTTTCACTATTGCTCCTTCTTTCTTCAATTGAAATTTGTAATTTTGAAGTTAGTAGTTTTTGCAGAGCTAAATGACCATGTGATTTGTGTTCCAAAAATGTGTTTTCCACTTTTATCTGGAAAACACATGATAGAGAACTAATAAACATAGTGTGTTTATGACCTACACTTTCTTCTTCATGACTATACCCTTTGCTGCAAATATTTGTATTCTTACACCATATGAATGGTTGCGATATTCTTCTAGTGTAATTTTGCTTTTCCTTAAAAGTAATTTTCTAAAAAAAGAGTAACATTAATTTGCTTTCACTATTTTAAAATGGCATATTGTTTTCTTTCACATCACCTTGTATCTTGGTTGAAGATTCCTCTTATGATAAAAATAATCATTACTAGTTGAGAAGGTTTAGTAGAACAAGTCTATCGTGCCCTATGCCACCTTACTTTGGACAACGATTGATGTAAGGTTACATTCGTGAGTTTCTTTAACTCAAAATTTATAAATGTCTTATCGAACACCTTACCGGTATTTTGGTGTAGATTTAGATTCATAAGTTAATCGACTCGAAGATGTATTAACAATATAACATAATTATATCATATGAGAATTTAAGTGAAGAAGAATATATATATATATATATATATATATATATATATATATATATATATATATATGATATAATTATGATATGATATAATTATGATAAAAGGGGTGGAGTAAAAGTAGTCGTTGAGATTGATTATGCATTGATGAGAGATGGAGGGTTAACGACTAGTAGGAGTGTGCATGCCTTGACAAGACAACTAGCCCAAGGCAATGGCTAGTAGGAGGTGGAGTGTGCAAGACTTGACAAGGCATTTAGCCCATATATATATTCTTCACTTAAATTCTCATATGATATAATTATGATAAAAAGGGTGACAAGTGGTGGAGTAAAAGTAGTTGTTGGGACTGATTATGCATTGATGAGAGATGGAGGGGCAATGGCTAATAAGAGGTGGAGTGTGCAGGCCTTGGCAAGGCATGTAACCCCAACCCGACCCGACCCGACCCTCCACCCCTCCCCACCCCTCCCTTCACTTAAATTCTCATATGATATAATTATGATAAAAGGGGTGACAGGTGGTGGAGTAAAAATAGTCTTTAGGACTGATATGCATTGATGAGAGATGGAGGGGCTATGGCTAGTAAGAGGTGGTGTGTGCAGGCCTTGACAAGGCATGTTGCCCCTCATTAAACATGCAAATGTCCTTTCACCTTAACTACGGTGGGTGGGGGCTGTTCTCAAGATGAAGCTTCCCACCAAAAGTCTTTATTCACATGCACCTTATGATGTCCTTTCACCTTAACTACGGTGGGTGGGAGTTGTTCTCAAGATGAAGCTTCCCACCAAAAGTCTTTATTCACACACACCTTATGGTGTCCTTTCACCTTAACTGCGGTGGGTGGGGGTTGTTCTCAAAATGAAACTTCCCACCAAAAGTCTTTATTCACACGCACCTTAGCATTCATTGACATACAAATGTCCTTTCACCTTAACTATGGTTGGTGGGAATTGTTGTGAACATGAATCTTCCCACCAAAAGTCTTTATTCAAAGTCACCTTAGGTAGCATTCAACGAGGATATTGAGTTGGAATTAAGGAATTTATGTTTGAAATTGTGCTTCCTCGCGTGATCCTTCCCATCATGTTCAATGCAGAACAAAAGGATTGGAATTTCAGTTTTCTTTCGGTGGCAATGTTGGCAAGGGAGTTGGGCGAGTAGCTCGGCGAGAAACTCAGCAATGAGCTCGGGAGGAACTCGCTGTTTTAAAATAGAATTTGATATTGATTCGAGCCTTACCAGACATGTGCATGACATCGTTTAAATGGAGTTAATGCATTTCGAATTTGTGTTGCCTCTGCATGCTCCTTCCTGGCCGTGTGCTTGTGCCGAACGTTAATGGCTTCTTGGCTCAGTCTTGGAATCACACCTACGGGAATGGTGACAAGATACGCTGAGAAGAGCTCGGTGGGCATAGAAATGAACATGGTTTCCTTTCGGCCATATCAAACATATGATAGGTATTTTGTCTTATAACGCATTTGGGTGGATGTTTTTCTTGGAGGACTCTGCTCAAGGTACTTGGGTTTCAGTAATTGTGTTGCCACTCATGCTCCTCCTCACCTTATGCTTTGTGTCGAATTATGTTTATAATAATATCACAATTATTTTCATTGATAAAATCATATAGATAATAAATTATTCCCATATATAATTTAAATTAGTGCTGCCAAAAATAAATTTAATTAAAATTAATAATAAAGTATATTTGTTTAATGTAAAATTATATTTTTTCATAACTCAAAAAAACATCATTTTTTAGTGTTTTTCTGTGGTGGCTTTAAAAATAGGAAAAAACGATGATTGCTCTACAAAACACCATATCTAGTAACGATGTCTGAAAGGCGCACAAATGGGTTTTTTGAAATGACTTGGAACCTTTCAAGTAAATGCATTTGGCTGGTGTAAAGCTACCCTCAACCTTTGCAAGCATCCTTCAAGCCTAGAAATGAAAGTTCTAGAACATGGTACAAGAATCAATCAAACGATAATGGATGGCAAGTTTTTGAAGATAGTTGCAAGTTTCTGTAATGCCCCCTCGATTATAGACATTGAGCCGCCTTTGTCAAGGGTGGCAGGTGGACGGGCATGCACCCTGTCATTTTCCTTGCATAATAATACAAGCACTTTATTTGAGGTCCGAGAGATGTTACCCACGATGGAACCCAAGTTAATGTATGAAGTTAGCAATAATTGGTTAGTTACAACGAATTCGAGAATGTTATGGGAACTGCAAATGGAGCCCCAATCGTAGTCGCTCTTTCAATCGGTTCCATGATGGGTTTAATCAGTCCTACACAAGTTGATAAAGCAAAACTTGAATATCTCCTCACATTACTATACACAAATTTGACTGATCTGGATCTGTATATGCATCTGAAGCAAGATATTTTGTCTTTCAAAAGAGGTTTTTTCCCCTGTCGTGGTTTTTTTTTGTGTATGTTGAAAAAAAAGAGATTGAGGATCATGAAGCACTTCATGAGAGCGTATCATCTGGATATATTGATGTTCTAAGTAGTGCTACGTGCATTGTAACCTTGCTGCACCATTCTCATGGTAGACAATAACTACTCCTTCATTTTCCTACTCTTTTTCTTTTATTTCGAGTCACTGTTGAGTTGATTAAGGCATATAAAGTGCCTTTCCTGCCATCCCACATATGGATCTAAAATATTTGTCTCTTTCACCTTCCATGTGCCTAAATAATAGCTTGGAACAAGGCATGGGTATCCGTCAACACATAATGAAAAGGGGGTTTTTGTTGTTGTATTTGCAAGTTCCCTAGTTGACATGGATGCAAAATGTGGGAGCATACACATGGCACATGAACTGTTTGACAGAGTGCCACAAATAAATGTGTTTCATGGAATGCATTGATTACAGGGTATGCTCAAAATGGGTTCATTGAAAAAGCCTATGAACTATCAAAAAAATTCTTTTGGCAGGTTTTAAACCAAACTCCACAACCTCTTTTATCACCTCCTTAACAGTTGTCAGAATGGGAAATGTTGGGTGTGAAGCGGACGCCATAAAAGTTTAAGATCCTCCCAAACCTGGTAAAATAAGATCTTGGAACAATGAACAATTACTCTTCAAATCGCAGTGATAAGGTTGGATCTGTAGATGACTTGGTATTAGTAGAGAAATATGTAAAAGTGTGGATTTATGCTCAGCACGTGAACTATTTGACAAAACGCCTCGAAGGAAGATTGTTTTATTAAATGCCATGATTGCTGGAAGTGCTCACAATGGTGGTCGTGATGAGACTTAAAGGTTGTTCAAGAATTATCCCGGCCAGATATTATCCCTTGGAGTCCCACACCGTGCGTATGTGTAAATGGGTTTGTTGGAAAAGTTTTAGAAACTTTCAAGCAAATGCAAAATGGTGAAATTGTGGATGCATGCAAACCGCTTGATGAAATGCCTATATGAGATGCTAAACCAAATCCCACAATTTCGACCGACTTCGTTCCTCCAGGCATGATAGGCTCTATCCCTTCCTTGATATGTTTCTCCATTTGTTATTTTCATGTACGAAATTCTGTATTAAGCTTGTTAATGCTAAGTGGTTTTGGGTGTTAGTTATTTTGTATAAATCTGGAAATTATATCATTTTATCTTCGTATATGAACAATCTGGTAAATGAAATACTATTTCATTGATTCAGTATGGTATTTATTTAGAGGGTTTGCTTGTAATGTGTTTTTATGGCATTATACTTGAAGCCGTTAAGTTAAACACAAACGGTCTGATGTTGGTATGAACTTAAACTCGAGGTTTGTTTTATTGGGGCTTATATCTATGTGGGTATATCGAATCCCTTCTTCTTTGAGGGATCTGTGTATGTATAGTCGATATGGTTTTTAATATTATGAGTTATATTAAAACTCTGCGAACTTCATTTAGGTATTTGATACAACTGGTTAAAGCTTATTACTCCTCACTTTTATCATGGTGTGATATCTAATGTATTTGGGTATATCTTCTATTTCCTTAGTTGTGAAAGTCGGTTAGAGGGTTATATAGCCATACCCAAATCTACTTGTAAAGTGACGGCTATATACCGGTTTGAAAATCAAAGTCTTGAAGATTTAAATACCCAGATGTGGTATCCGACCTGGACCTTGTCATAAACTTTGTGACATGTTGGGTTATTGGGGAACTCTTTAACAGTTGTGTTTTATGGCAATGTTGTAATATTCCGATAAGCTATAAGTTCTAATGTCTGCGGAGTCAGGTCTCATCATTTTTGTTTGAAATCGTGCTAGTTATATGACACTATTGGAATGCAATCATATCAATTTCGTAAGTTAATACTTAACTTTTGTGGGTATTTCTCCTTATAATGATTACTCCTTGACTCCTCCAGTCGATTAAAAATTTCTAGTTTGACTTCTGTAGACCAACAACTGAAGGAACGTTTATTCGATCTATGCTCATTATGTCGGTCTAGCTCAACAGTGACTTTTTCACTTCGCCAACTCATGAATGATTAAGGTAAACCGAGCTCAAAGATGTTTGATTAATCAGGAAACCAAAAATAATAGTATGGAATTGTATGTCAATACATCTGTATGCTTGAGCATTATTATACCTAAAACTATGTCGTCGTATTATTAAGGATATCCATTGCTAACACAAAGAATGATATTCCTTTTATTGGACAAATACGTAGACTATTCAATACCCTAGAATGAAGACCGTATATTAAAAGATACTTGTATAGTTATAATGCTTGCGTATTATTCTATATTGTTATATATAGGAAGGAATAAGACTTGTCTGTCTTGTAGTGTTATAATGCTCGAGTATAATTCGATATTGACAGATATATGAAGGATACAAGAACTATTTGTCATAAATAGTTATAATGATTGGTATTAATCAATGTTAAAAATCTATTTGAATAATATAAGATCAATGGGATCTTGTAAAGGTAATGTGAGAGATATAGTGTATCAAGAATTTGGATAATGATAAGTTATAAAAGTAATAATATTACCTATTTGTTCAATTTTGTAATAATGATTGATTGATTGACCTAAATGGTTATGTTATTTGTATAGAATTAATGCATGAAAGTAATTATATTTAAATGTTGTAGTTAGTGATGTACATGCAAGTAAGTTCAAGAAATGTCGCAACCATGATCTGTGTCCTTTTTGTTAGCTATGTGATTTTAACTTAATGTAATATTTCCTATATGCAAATACTAGATGACGTAAGTTATTATAGGAGGTATAGATCTTATCATGCCAGTTCTTATGAACTGACAGTCACTAATAAATCTTGCAGATGGACTACTTGAAAGATGAAGTTTTAAATGTTACATTTATTCTATTGATTGAAGAAAGTTGACTTGTATTACTTGTTGTATTCATCAATAAATGAAGTACCATTGTATTATTTTGATTAATGAGGGCCAATTAGCCTAGTTATATGAATTAATTCCAAAAAATGAAATTGTAAGACTTACATTGTATTCGGGAAATATGTTTTATCTCATTTTAAAGAAATGAACAAGAGGCTTTCATATAATCACTTTGTGTGTTAAATTGCATCAGATGTTGCAAGGTAGTTTATTAAACTTAGTTGCATATATGATTGTAATTAGGAGGAATCACACATTAATATATATGTTAAATGTAATTGAGTTTGACATCTTATAGTGCCCTTTTAGGGTGAAATTGATGACTAAATCTCTGCGTGTTGTGTTATTTTCCTTGATAATGTAGAAAGAAAATCTAAATAAAGCAATCAACCCTGTATAAAACTCTCACATAACTACCTTCTCGCGTGATCCTTCTTAATGCAAAAAACTAAAACCATAGGGTGAACCTAAATCATTAAACTCAATGGAAAATTCTAGCTTAAGGAAACAAAATCCCAAGTTAGAGATTATCACCTTAGCTTGTATGCTTAGCGACATTGTCGTGAACCCAATAGTTAGGAACGACATGGTTAAACTTTGTCTTGAGTATGAGGTTCCCTCCTAGGATTAGTAGTCATGTGTGTTGTAAGGAGAATGTATTTTCTTAAGGTAGTACTCCATGGGAAACCAACCTTTAATATAATAAAAAAACCTCTTGGCCCGACACACGTGTAGAGTGAAGGGTGTTAGGTGTCAAAGATCACCAAGTACTATTGAAAGTCACCTTTAGCAGTTGGGATTATAAATGAACTCGACACCCAATTTTTATTATTGTTTGGGAGTCTATGGTACAATGTTAAGAGTTAATTGTGGAACTTAACAACATTTTAATTTATGATTAGTTTGTGGAAGGGTAACCATGAGATGGTATGCTAGGAGAAAAACAAAATTTGATCTTTCTTGTAACGTGTTTAAATCATCATGTTGAGAAAACAAAATCCATGGCAAGTAAACTTTAATGTGAACCTTAATCTTTAAACGAAGAGTTACTCCCTCTTGTTCTCCCACTTGTCCCATTGTGAAATGAATGTTTGATGTCACACCAGGTAATCATGTTCTTGAGGCATTCCCTAGGACGAGAGCTAGTAGTCTCATGAGCATGCAAATGTTCCTTATTATCAAATGAGTTACAAAACTAATTTCAAAATGCTATTTAAATCAAACTAAGTGAAAGTATTTTAAGATAAATGTAAATAATTCGAGTGGGTCCTATGTTTTAGTTACCTACACATGATAACTTGAGTGTGAATCCCCTTTAACCCCTTTCAACATAAGAGTGTCACTTGACAAGAAATATCGAATTTACCTAGAGTTACATGAAGATTTTTGGAGATAAGGTTGTTTAATCACTCTAGTTGTAACCTTAGTAAGGTGTGTAAAATTTATAAATGAATGTCTCCTTGTAACATGCATCTAATACTTAATTTCTCAAGAATCCAAACTTGGTCGAGTGTGAAATCATACTCCTTGGGACCTTTATGATTAAGAATTTAAGTGAAATAGATGGGATATATAGTTGGTTGTAATAACTTAAAAACAAAATAGAGAAAACCTAGAAATTAAATGCTAATATGAAAACAACGCATCATATATTTACCCTTGAACTAATAAACTTCCTTTGTTTCATGTGAACCTTCCTTGTTGCAACTGAGATAAATTACAAATCCAAACGAACATACAACTTAGAATACAAATCCTTAGAACAAACACTAGTAGCCTCATGTATGCTCATATGTTCCTATCAACAATCAAGCTACATCATTCTATTGCGATAAGATAAAAGAGAAAAGTCGATGGTACCATTGCCAACAAATAGTTAAGGAAGATAAAAACAATGTATCCTAGATAAAGAAGAATGAAGGGCTCCATGACAAGTGATTGTCAAATAAGTAAGGTCAATAACAAAATATGACTGTAATAAATGTACGAACTAGGAAAGTGTTGTGTTAGGGATGGTGCCTATATGAGAGTTTATATTGTAGTGGAATTATTGTGTTGTGCCTTATCATTTGGGAAAGGTGGCCTCGATGTATTTCATGTGTGTTTCATGTTACCTATGTGGGATGATGGTTGTGTAAATGTCTCATGAATAAGTGTTGTCGTAAGAAATCCCTTGTGTTGTCATGTATCAAGAAATGTAAGTCAAAATAAATAAATTATTCTGGTATTTTTACTGTTGTATTTGCGTGTCAAAATTGTGGGCATTACAGTTCCCTGACATACATGTATGCAAAATGTGTGAACATGCTCTTGGCATGTGAATTTTTCGACTAAGTTTCTAATAGAAATGTTTCCTTAAGGACTTCTTTAATTGTAGGATATGTATAAAATGGGCATGTGTTTCTTGCAGGTCATGTGCAAATGGGAGATTTGTGGTGATTCATGGCTATCACATACTCCTCTTATGTAGTCCATCTGTTGGTGAAATAATTTGTTGTGTAGATGATTGGTTTTCACCAATGGTCATGACTTAAGCCCCTCCCGGTATGGGGAGGCTACCATTTATTGAATGAAAAATAATTAGAATTGTGGGGTGGCCATTAGACTGGGGATCACTTATGAATATTCCACTAAACTTGTGGCAAATTGCTTGTACAATGTACAAGGGATGAATTTACTTTGAAGAGATGTAAATAGGAGATGGGGAAATAGAGAGGGGGTTAATGTTTTGAGTAGACTTACAAATTTCACACACATTAGCTAGAGTAGGTCCACATTCAATAGGAATAAATCAACCATGTAAGCAATAGAAAGACTAATAAATCAGAGACACAAAGTTCTATGGATTCATTAATCAAAGACACAAAGTTCCTTCTTGGTTGTACAAGATTGCAATACTTGCAAAGTTTGAGGGTAGAGAGAGAGAGAGCGTAGAAAAACATAGGTAAAGAGATAGAAAAAATATAACTTTATTGTTTACAGTAATAGTGATATAAAAACCAAAACTAACAACAATCAACAACTACTAACCCTTTGGAATGGAGAAGCCATTCCAATTTATAGCTTACAAATTATCTTTTCATCTCCCCTCCCACATGAATTTTCACATTCCCATCACTTATGACCTTTCATATTTTTAGGGAATAAAAACGAGCATTTTTATTATTGATGAAAGAGAAATCTTACAATGTCAAATTAAATGTCACTTAAGTGAATAAGAAAACATAGTGAAAAAGTACATTCTTAGTGAAGAATTAGAATTTTAGAGAGAGATGGAGGGGGAGAGAAGAAGAGAGAGAATGAAAAATCTGAAGACAAGAAATCCTCTTGTTGATGAAGGATCTGCTTCTGATGGACCTTTGAGGAAATGCTTCATGAGTGAGATTCTTGGATTTTGACCTCTTATTGGACTGAAACATTTTGGTTATAATCTCCTTTTTCTGTGAGGTGCAAACACATTATAAAGCATTTAATAAGTGTTCAAAAGCACTATTGTGGTACTTCCACTGAGTGGCCTTGTGATGACATCTTGATCCTGAAACATGATGGTCTTGGGTACCTCGATATCCTATAGTTCAAGTGACAATATTTTACACACACTAGTTCATTTTGACTCATTCCTTGCCACAATGTGATTAAAATGATGTCTCTCCTCTTGGAAAGATATTTGAACACAAGGTCAAAGTTGGAATATGGATATCATTACCTTCCTCCTTGTGACTTCTTGGAGCTTCACAATTCACCTTAGTGATAAAGATATCTCCTCCTTGGATGGAATCAACCTCAAGAGACCAAAGTACCTTCTTATTCACTTGTTCCATATTGAAAATGTATTCTGCTAAAAATGAGGAAAGAAGAAACTCCACATTTACCATCATACTCATCAAACACATTCCCATGCTAGATTCTTGAGAAGATGATTGAAAATCAAGGCTTACCTTTGCAGACCATATTTGATATCACTTTCCTTTCATGGTCCACATCACTTAAACATGATGATGCAAGAGCATCAAGAAGTCAAAGAGTCATGTTTGTAGGAAGAGTGATTTATTTGTGTAAAGAGTAATTATGCTTCTAAATGTAACAACTAGGTGTGTACGAGGTTGGAATTAGTTGTTTTCAAGCCTTATTTGGATATAATGATGTGTCATAGAGTTGTAATAGGTGTGTGAACAAATTAAGAGTATTGGGGGATGTGGTTTCATCCTAATCTAATTATGGTATGTTGTTGAGCTCTCTAAGGAGCTAGAATAAACCATTTTTAGTGGTCTAGTTTGAAATATAAGAGATCATTCTACGAAGGTCAATCAAAAATATAGAGGAGCAAGATGTAAAACAGGTTGATAATAAATAAAGGAGTAATGCAGTGGTTCAGAGGTTCTTGACTGAGATCAGTATAGTGTTGTCCCTGATAAGTTTAGGAATCTCAATCGTGTTTATGGGAAGCAAATCAATCCTTGAAGCCAATTTATTTGTGTGAATGATTACATGTATGAAAATTTTGAATTAATATAACTATTATAGACCACTTTGAATAAAATATCTTGTAGATCGGGTCGCAGAGAAAATTTAGAGGTTATTCATATGAATTCAAATATTAGAAGGGCTTTGTCATAGTCTAATCAATTCTCCAAGGTTAGAAAATTTGTAAAAGTCCTTGAATTTAGTAAGATTCAAATGTTCTTATGCCTTTGTTTAGACACAATCGTGGAAATCTGCAACTAGGGTTTGCAAATAAAAATCTCATCATTCTCTCAATCTAACCCACAAAAAATCTTGAAATTTTGAGGATAGGTCTATCTGGGATTGTGCAACTATTGCAAAAAGAATTAAATTGAATGGTTCCTGAATTAAATAGAACGAATTACCAGATATTTGGAGAAAATGTGGTAGGCACTTGAGATAACGTTTTTTGCAAAATTGATAGAAATATCACAAATTGGAGGATTGTGTTCTTCAAGGGAGTCGAGGTAAGTGTTGTAAAGCATGAAATTGTGTTAATATAAGCAAGAATAACCTTCTATGAGGGAAATTTAGTTATATCATAACAAAGAACATAAAAGGGACATAACAGAGTTGGAGAGATCAGATGGTTAAGAATGTATAAGACGCATTTCAATGAATTTGGGCTTGAATTTAACAAAAGGATTGATTAAACATTTAAACAAGACTGTCATCAATCTTTCAAGGACTATAATATATCTTGAATCATCCTAGGAACAATGAATAGTAAGGACAAGCCTATAAATTTAAAGTCTTACAAGTAATTCTTGACAAGAGTTGAGTTTTAGAGAAATTAAAAAAGTTGTAACACATCCACCAATTAGTGGTATCAGATCATTGAGATCTTTGGGAAATACTTAGATTATTTGAATAACTAATATTTAGAAAGTTTGTAAAGATTGTATGCATATGGTTCTAGGTAGACAAGAGATGAAGAAGAGTGAGATTGAGAAGCAAAGACAACTTAAGCTCCAACAAGAAGCTAAGTCCATAAAAGAGGACCTTGAAAAGATGATGTAAAATATGCAGGAAGAAATGAGAAGCTTTATATTCAAGGTACATGGATAGAATATTCCCATTAGGAAGTTTTTCAAATGGCTAGTGCAAGAACTTGTAAAAATAAGGAGAAGAAGGAGAATAGTTGGTTTGGAGAAGAAAAATGAAAGAGATGAAATGTTGCCAAGAGGAGAGCAATATGAAGAGTTGCCTAGAGAGAAACCAAGAAGGAAATTACAAGAAATGCAACAAGAGAGAGAAGATATGCTAAAGGAAGAGGCATCCATGGAGGCCAAGGGGTTTCAAAATATTTCTTCTAACTGTTTCTCTAAATGGGTGATTGCAAGAACAAAGGCCATAGGGGAAGAATTCCAGTTTGAGGCATTGAACCTTGAGGATGAAGAAGCATCAAATTATGAATTTGTTTACATCAGCATGGAGCAGCTACTTGAAGAATTGGCAACCCTGGAGAATAGCATAAATGAATACAAGTGGAGTGAGGCTATGGAGTCTCAAAATGAAGGATATAGTACACACTAGGATGATTTATACAGTCAACTACAGTGGAAGACAACCAAGGAGGCAGGTGAACTCTCAAAGGATGCAACGATGTTAGACTTTAGTATTGAAGATTTTCATTTCATTGACAAAGTGAAACAAGCCTACCAAGAGGCCAAATGTGAAGAAGGAAAGAGAATGATACTGGAACAGGTTGAGAAGGTAATCATGCATTATATTTCTGTATATAACAATGCTTGTGATGATATGATAGCAAACAACCATGAGGCATGCAGGGTAGAAGTAAAAATCATGGTGGAGAACATAGAAGAACAAGAAACCAATAGAGAGAAAAAATAAATGAAGGAAAAATGCAAGTGCAGATGCAGTAGGAGGACAAGAAAAAAGGTAACCAAGTGTAACAAGCATGTCAAGGTGGAAAATCAGGAAAGATTGCAAGAAGAAATTGGAAGGAAAGAAGGAAGAAAAGTTAAGCATGCATTTGAGTAGGAGCTCAAATTTTCCCACCAGGGGAGCCCGATGCGGGAGCATGAAGAAGTTAGAGAATCATGTTCATAGGAAGAGTGATTTCTGTATGTAAAGAGTAATTATGCTTCTAAATATAACAACTAGGTGTGTAAGAGGTTGGAATTAGTTGTTTTCAAGCCTTATTTGGATATAAGGATGTTCCATAGAGTTGTAATAGGTGTGTGAACAAATTGAGAGTTTTGGGGGATGTGGTTTCATCCTAATCTAATTATGGTATCTTATTGAGCTCTCTAAGGAGCTAGAATAAACCATTTTTAGTGTTCTAGTTAGAAATATAAGAGATCATTCTACAAAGGTCAATGAGAAATATCGAGGAACAAGATGTAAAAGAGGTTGATGATAAATAATGAAGGAATAATGCAATGGTTCAGAGGTTCTTGACTAAGATCAGTATAGTGTTGTACCTAATAAGTTTAAAAATATCAATCATGTTTATGGGAAGCAATTAAATCCTTGAAGCCAATTTCTTTGTGTGAATGATTACATGTATGAAAATTTCAAATTAATATAATCTGTTATAGACCACTGTGAATAAAGTGTGATGTAGATTAAGTTGCAGAAAAAATTCAGAGGTTATTCATATGAATTCAAAGATTGGAAGGGATTTTTCATAGTCTAATCAATCCTCTAAGGTTAGAAAATTCGTAAAAGGCCTCAAATTTAGTAAGAATCGAACATTATTGCGCCTTTGTTTAGACACAGTCATGGAAATATGCAACTAGGGTTCGAAAATGAAAATCTCATCATTCTCTCAATCTAAGCCACAAAAAATCCTGAAATTTTAAGAATAAGTCTGCCTGGGGATCGTTCAACTATTGCAAAAATAATTAGGTCGAATGGTTGCTTAATAAAAGAGAACGACTTACCATAAAATTGGAGAAACCGTGGCAGGCATCCGAGATAACGTTTTATTGCAAAATTGATAGAAATATCACAAATTGGAGGTCTGTGCTCTTTAAGGGAGTTGAGGTAAGTGTTGTAAAGCATGGAATTTTGTTAATAGAAGCAATAATAATCTTCTATCAGGGAAATTTAGTTATATTAGAACAAAGAACATGGTGTCACCCAAATTTCATCCTGAAATCTGCGACTACCCTATCCGAAAAAAATTTTCGTACTTTTAAAATAATGGGTCGTTTTGTGTTTTTATTGCCTGAAAGTTCTTGTATTGCGTCAAGATATTCCCAAAGAGCCATATTAGCCTTTTTCGCCAAATACCCAGATGCCCAAAATTGTTATATTCTGTCGTCGGGATTTGTCTCATGGGAAATTTGTATTTAATTATTTTGAGCCCCGTATGAGGCTATTTGCACTCCATTTTAACTCTGTTATGATCGAACATGTCATTATTCCTATGTACTAGAAGGGTTTTAACTTGGAATAAGTTTTGGGCTTTATTTGTGACTTTTGGCAATTTTTCGTGTTTTTGTGTTGTCCCGTTTCGTTTTCTGTGAAATTTCTCTAGAACAATTCCTTTGCCGGGTAAGCCCGATTTTTGGCTTGGAGCAGCTGGAAAACATATATGCACATTATGCCCGGAGGAAGTCGCCATTGGAGGTCTGGATCACTGGGAAAAAGCAAAGTCGTGCACGGAAAAGCCCTGCGGGGTTGGCGCATTTTGGAAAACAAAGGATTTAAGCTGCAATGGGAAAAATAGAAGCAGCAGGCAAGGTGGAAATTTTGTACCTGCCTAGCAGGGTACTTTTTCCCGTGATATAAAATTCACTTAAGTTGCAGTGGGAAAGTTAGAGGTCATGAGGCAAAGGGAATTTATTACTGCCTTTACTTGGGTAAAAATTCCCATGATAAAATAAAAGGAAAGTGACTTAAGTGAAATCATGGGATTTTAGTGCCTGCCTTGCAGGGTAAATAATCCCATTGTCAAAGTCAAATCACTTAAGTGGATCATGGGATTTTAGTGCCTGCCTTGCAGGGTAAAGAATCCCATTGTGAAAAATTCTTAAAAATAGAATTATATGTGCAAAAAAGTGCGCCCCCTTTGGTGAGATGATGGCAGCCTTTAAGTGATTATTTTAATTAATCTATTCTTCTAAAAAGTGCGCCCAAGCTTGGAAGAAGTCAACAAGTCAAAAGGGGAATAAAAGAAATGGATTAAATGCATTAAATTTAATTTATTTAATGGTTGCCCCCTTCCTTTCAAAAAGTGCGCCCCATTTGGGAGATATTTAATGATTTTTAAGGCATTAAATCATTAAATTAATTTCTATTTTCAGTGGCTATGGTCAAGGCACACTGTGAAGCTTAAGTGAAGTGAAGTGTGAAGGATTAAATTGGATTAATTTAATTTATTGGATGGTTGTCCTTAAACATGCTATTTTTAAAAGAGAAGAGCATGATTTTTAATTAATTAATTGCCTTTAATTGTTAGGGCAATTATTAATTATAGAATTGTGAAGGTTATATAAGCATGGGCAGCCATATGGGTGAATTATTTAATTCACAGGTAAAGAATTGCAGCCAAGAGGAAAAGTGCGCCCCCATTTGAAGAAGGATTTTGCTCAGGCAAGGTGGTAACAAGGCTAAAAGCTTCCAGATTTGGCGCATGCTTTGAAGGAGGTTGATCTTTGTCTGCATAATTGTTTGCATAGGTGTTACAGGTGCTCAGGTGTTGTTGAAAGGATTCATGCTCTCTTTATGTGCAAATTAAACACCATTTTTGGGGCAGCAGGCTTGAAAAGTGCAGATTTTTACAATTAAAATTCACTATTCATGCTCCGGTGGCCATTTTTGTCTGAATAAATTGCAAGAATTCATTACAGGTGCTTTACAAAAGAAAATGAGCTTTTATCAATGTCCAATACATTGCATATATCCTCCGAATCTGAAGAATTGTCCAGATCTACACCAGTATTGAAGAAATCCAGCCAAGTAAGAAGAAAAAGAATTATTCAGACAAAGATAGACAAAGCCATGGCGAAGAGAGATGAAAAAGAAAGCACGATGGAGTCATGCATCACTTCCAAACTTGCAGACATAGGAGACACAGATCTAGGCCCGAACCTCTTTCTCGATTTGATTGATAGATCCAGAGCGGGAAAGACTTCACTCATGCGTGCGGTTAAAAGCAGTGGAATTATCCGAGCTACAACTTTTCCATGTACAACCCAGTTGCCAGAGTTTGTTAAGGAGTGTGCTAGATCTTATCATCCTTCATCCAGGTCAGTGTGTGATGCTACGGGAAAGACAATAATTTTTTGGACACAGAGTTCATCAATTATTGTCTGAAGATTCCAGTACGAAAGGTGGTAACTTCCATTAGCATTCAGGATGCCGGCAGTAGATGGGAGAAGCATAGAGCTGATTGCATGAGCATAATGAATAGCCGATACATGAAGAAGCCTAGATCTCCTTCAAAGTTCCCGAGAACTCTTCCGCGGTCCAATTTGGTGCAGGAGGTAGATGATGTTGTCAAATTGCTATGCAGGATGAATGGCGAGGCGAATGCTTACACTTTCCGTACATGGATGTATGCTTTCATCAGGACCATTGAAGTCAACAAGGTTGATTCTATAATCAATTGGTCGGAAATTATTAGCAACAACATTGGTGAGCAACTCCGGAATGTGAAGCGTACTTTCAACTTCAAAATGACTTCCTACTTGGTGTATGCTTTGCAGCTTCACAAGGCATCTTTTCCAAGTTGGATAGATGTGGTGTTCTTTTTAAGGACCCCATTTTCGAGTGCTACCCACAACTTACTGTACCTGCATATGCGAGAAAGACTTCAAAGTGATCAATGATGAATTCTTCTACGATTTCATCTGCAGGCTAGACAAAGACTTGAAGGCCAACAGGGTGAGCAAGGAAGCATGGGAAGCTGTGTCCAAGATTGGCAGTCTATTCATTCAATTTTCAGATTTCACATACCTCAGGGTTACGGGCTTTTCTAGAGAACCAATAAAGATGCCCAGGTATCCGAATGATAGATTGATCGCCATGGAGTTGAGTAGGAAACTTGTGGAGTTACACGACCTTCAGTCAAAGTGGCACAAGTCTACGGGCTTCTTCCCAATCACTGTGGGACATTACAACTGCATTAGCATTCATAGAGCTCGAGGGATGGAGGCATAACTGTTATCCGAGTATGAGCAAGAGTTCTTCCCTGCACGGTTGAACTTTGATCCATTTGGAGTAGCCAGGAAGACGATCTCCCAGGAGTACGCACATGTGCCTTCATTAGAAGATTTCTAGATGAAGTGTAAAAGTGAGTATGAGGTTAGAAAGAGATATTTCAGCAGGCTATCAGCAAAGCAAGTGTTCATCTTTGGACTAGCGCGGATACCTGCGGATCTTAAAGATGATGGGAATGTGGTACTTGACACTTACCATCAAATGGGAGGAGATAAAGCCATACTGCAGGATAATGTAGGAGGCTTCCATTCAATTGAAGAAAGATCTGGAGTTGTGTTGGTGAATACTTCAAACTGGCTGCTGACGAAGGGATATTGCCTTGATGAAGCATTGATGAATCAAGTCACGAGCAACTTCAGCGCAAGAGATTCTCTCAAGTGGAAGCATGAAGGAGAAAGCAACAGAAGGTCCGAGAAGTTGAAAGTACATAGAAGATCTCAAGAGAAAGAGAAGATCACTTCTACGACCATGGCTTTAGCTCCGGATTCTCCAGCACCCAGTACTTCACCAACTATTGCACCAAAGTAGCAAGACACTTCCATGCCTCTACTGAATTTGGTGACATTCATCTTCTCTCCTCAGCCACTCTGTTCAACGCACCTTTTCCAGAAGAGATGTTGAAGCTATAGATGGCAGAGTTCGAAAGAGCTTTGTCCTTGGATGATTTAGAGGATGACAGCCATAATACTGTGGCACTTTCTGATGGAGAGGATGTAGAGCGGGAGATGGTAGTGCACTCAACAACTTCTCACTCTCCGAGAAGTAACTTCTTGGAATGGTTGGCTTCACAGTTGGTTCCAAAAGCGAGAATGGAGATGAACTTAGAGGAGCACGACTTGCAGCTACTCCAGAATCTGGGCGGAAGAGACAGAAGGCCTAAAGTTGCCAAAGCAACTTCTAGGTTGATCATCAAGGATTCGGGAGAGAAGTTTGTTGAGATATCAATTCCGGCAGAAGGAAAGCTAGAAGAGGAGCTCACGACAGAAGATGTGACAGTAACCAAAGTACCCCTCGGTCAAGCCACCACTGAAGGATTGAAGTAGGACACGTAGACATTGATAGATGCTTTATTCCTTAGGCTTGACAATGAAAAGGCGGAGAAAGAAGAGCTACAGCAGAAGCAAGTATCTCAATTGTGTGAGATCATAGCCAAGGTTGCTAAACCTTCCATTCAGCCCATTTCAGAGCAGGTGAGTGATCATCTTATGCAGGAAATGGAGGATGCAAGCAATCAAGTAAAAGCTATTGATGAATGGAAGGATTTGATTATTCGTCAAGCTTCTGTACAACTTGGAGAAGTGCCAGCCCGCCTAAAGGTTATGAATGATGCAACAAATCAGCTGCAACAACTGGTGACAAACATCGTAGACATGAACACAGTTGTTGAGAGTAACCTGAGTACTTTGGCCGAGATCAACAAGCTGCTCGGGAGATGTATTGGTTGTAGAACAAATTGTACCGGATGGATCAGTTGAGAAGGGGAAGCAACTAGAATTTGCAGTATCTTTCCGTTTGGAAATCTGTAGAGTTTTGCTGAAGAGGATGCAGGCACTTGAGAGTAGGACATCATCCTTACCAGACAGTATCATTTCTTTCACTGAGGAAAGAGTGGACGGAGGTGTTACTTCATACGTGTGGATCATTTCTAGCAAGGTGCCTAATTCCTGGAAGGGTCTCTTCTGATGGTACAAAAGAGAATTGATAAAGCTACCAAGCCTTTCACGATGAATTCTATCAGTAGACTGGTGGCACTGTGCAGTAGACATTGCGAGGTTTGGGCCGAGCTTGGAAGATGTGGAAGCGTGCATCAAAGTGTTGAATGAAGGGTTGTTGCAGTTCAGGACAGAGAAGGAAGCAGTGGCTAAAACAGATGGAAGGATGCTGAATTACATGTTCGACAAGTATATCCGATATCAGAACAAGAAGAAGACATAAATGTTACAACTGACATGACTTCTTCTATTCTTTCTTCTTCTATTTTCTATGTTCCCGGATGAAATTGTAAAACTTCTAAGTTATTGGTTTTGCAACCATTACTTAAAGTCATGTGGAACCATTCTATTAGTTAAGTGATACATGTGTCACTTAAGGAGAAGTTAGTTGAGGATGATTGCCAAATGTCATCTTTACTTGTTGTTTATGTTTTAGTTCAGTTAGACTTCCCATTTGTACTTTCCCTCCTACATTCTATAAGTAGGAGAAGAACCTCTGGGTTAATAATCAATCATAATTTGTAAGCAGCAATCTTGTGTTCTAGACTTTGTGCTAAACCCCTGAGAGCAACTTGGAGCAAAGGAATATAAAGGAGCAGGTTTTCGAGAACTTTGTGTCACAGTGTACTGTGTTTCTTGCTTTTAATCTTAGATCTCTTGATAAACTTTGTGTTATTTTAGATCTGGATCTAGAGCTGCCTTTGTTTTATATTTCGTGTGTTCATATCTATTATGTTTCTTCTATGTGCATGCAATTAGCTCTACTATCTACTAATTGAGATGCACATCTTCCCCATTTCTTCTCTGTATTTCCTTTACTTCCTTCTTCTATAAAATACTTCCTTTCTTAAACAACTACTTACTTGCTGCAAAGCTTCTTAGTTATGGTTCATGAACTAAGTGGTTAAAGTAAAACCCCTGATAGATAATAACACATTTTTATTGACAAATCTGACACGGGAGCCTCACCGGTTAAATGAGGGAGATTTATCTCATGAATGCCTAGGTTTTGTGCTATGCAAAAAATCTAGCCAACAGAAAAAAAAGGGACAAAACTGAGTTGGAAAGATTAGATGGTCAAAAACGTATAAGACATATTTCAGTGAATTTGGGCTTGAATTTAAGAAAAGGATTGATTAAACATTTAAACAAGGCTATCATCTATCTTTTAGGGACTACAATATATCTTGAGTCAACCTAGGAACAATGAATAGTAAGGACAAACCTATAAATTGAAAAGCTTACAAGTAATTCAGGACAAGAGTTGAGTTTTAGGGAAATTCAAAATTTGTAACACATCCACCAAATTATGACCTGTTCCTTTACTACTAGGATGGATTGAAACACAAAGTCTTGGAATTCACCTTGAGGCTAAGTTTTTGAGAATCTGTGAGGGATTTATTTCTTGTTTGAACCATAAGACAATTTTATAGCCTTGTAATTGTCATAAGAAGCAATGAGATAGGAAAAACGTGAGTTTATACAAGCTATTTGAGCTTAATTGTGAGACTTTCTATTTTTGGAAGTTCTTGACTAAGATGGCTATTTTTAGTAAGTTTTCACAATTTTCACTTTTTCACGGGTTTTACTTGTTTGGAGTAACAAGGATGTTGAAAGTTTAGTGTATTATAAAATTACTATATTTAGACATATGATACCTTATATAACTTACTATCTTTAGATGGATATCTTTTGGATATCGGATTGGAACGAAACTGGTCTCAAATGTTTAGGTTTTTTCTTAGGACCTTCTACTTTGGTTTTCAAGGTTTTTTTGCCAAAACTTTGTAAATCTGAAAAGGAAACTCTAGGGGCTAAAAATTTCTATTGGCTATTGTAAATTGTATAGAGCATCAATGACAGTGCTCTTGCAATCAACTTGAAGGATTTTTGGGAGGATTGCAGTGGAAATTTTTGTAAAAATTGAGTGCACCATTTTAAAGATACACGAGAAAAAATTCTTTTTCAATATTGATAGCTCTAAAGATTTATAACAACATCACTGTGAAACAATCGAGTTTTGGAGGTAAAAAACAACACCTTGAATTTCAAATAATGATTAAGTGTTCAATAGTTGGGAGTTACTCATTCAATCTTGTAAATTTGAACTCATCTTTAACCATGGAGCTGAACTATGGTTGAGAGATGGGTTTGAGTGTGGTTGCACCATAAATAAGGTGTAAAGCTACAAGGAAAATGGTGGAAGAGAAGTGCAATTTGAACCAGATGATGCCAAGTGTTATCTTGTGATGCAGTGGGAGGGAGATGCAAGGGGCTGAAATTGGATTCCGCGGATACAAGATGGTTCTCCATGTGTCCTATGGTTGAGTGGAAGGATGGGGAACACAATTTTGTGTCCTGCATGTCCCTTTTTCTATTGGTGAAATAAAAGAGGACACCATCATATTGAAAATGTGCCATGGGGGGTTTGATTATGAGGAGGGTCAATGAGCTAAGTTAACATGCAAGATTCAGGTTACCTAGGTTCAAAGTTGATTATGACAAGTTGCATAGAGAAGGGGTTGATGGGGGAGTGCACTTATGCATCCCACTTATCCCCTTTGCACCTTAGGGACAATCTAAGTAGACATGTCATGGTCAAGAATGTGCCATGAGTCATGCTCATCATGGGAATGGGCTATGTTGAGAGGGGTAAGCTTGCACATCTCCTAGCACACAAATTGTCACTTTAAGTGACCCAACCACTCATCCACATAGGGTAGTACACTTTGGTGTCCCTTGTAAACTGTGGAAAACTAAACTGAAATTCAAGATACACAAACATAATGCAAACCTCCTGTAGCCTTCCAAGCAACCTTGAGTAAGGTTGTGAGAGCTTTGAAGCTGTGTAACCTTGTAAAATAACTTATTTATGGGTGCTATTGAATGACCTCTAAACGTAGGTTAACCAATGCTATGAACACAATTTTGAGAGCTTCTAATATGCAAATATTGGAATGTAATTTAATAGAGTAATTATATTGTGAATCCAGGAGGGTTTGTAAGAGTGCAAGTCTAAATTTTATAGAGGAAGAAGTGATTATAAATTGGTTGAAATGGGTTGAATGCACATGCTAAAAATAACATTTGAGGAGGTTGTAACAGTTCCGGGACATTAAGGGGCAATAATGAAATTAATTCCAGATGTTGCATTTGCAAAGGTGGTTGCATGTGCAATTTAATTTCCCCCATCTTTCTAGGATTCTAGAAGTGTAGTTGACTAAGATTAGGATGTGGAGTCCAAGTGGGTGTTGAATGAGAATATGAGTGGAAGTTGACTAGGATGTGCAAACTAATTAATCATTTAATTAATAAATGATAATTAAACTAGAAAAAGGGGTACTAAGGACTAATTTAATTAATCCAAAGGGGTACAATACACATGATTAATCAATTTAATCAATCAATCACAAATGGGTGAATAATTGGATGTAATAGGACAATACTAGGAATAGGTGAGTGATTTTGGGGTGTCTACATTTTCCCCTCTTTAAAGTGCTATTGTGAAGTAATAATGCTTTAAAGATAGTAGATGTATGTAGAGTAGCAAGCAGAAAACAATGAAGCATTATGATGCCCCAAAAACTAGGATATCAAAGGAATTCCCCCTCAAGTAGGTGGGCGATGGATAAAAGTGGTGGACAACTATTTGATAGGACTAAGACAAGGGATTTCAACAAGGATGGGAAAAAGACTGCGTTTGTAGCATGAGCGTCATTTGAAGAATATTTTTAGAGAAACCTTATTTTTGCTGATGCACAATAGAATTGTCACCATGTTATGAAGGAATCAAGATGGGTAACCCAGATGCACGTAAAAACACACACAAAACAAAGAAAATATTAAAAAGGAAAACAAACCCAATATACAGAGTAGGTGCAGACATCAAGGTTATAAAGGAACCAAGATGTAATCACACTATTTGCAAGTGGTCTAAAAAGTAAACATCAACAATGCAACACAAAGTTGATAAAAAGACAATCAATTATGCCCCTAATGCGTTCCACAATGATGATTAAGTAGATGCAAATGCTCCCAAAGTGGGAATAGGATCAGACTGGAAGAGCGGATTAAAACGACTCCTTATAACACTCTTGTTGAATCCGTTGTGCAAATGATCGAAAATAAATTTCCCCAAGAGAATTTATATTGTGAAGGAAAAACAATTTTGTGACTTGCTCGAAGTAGAGTTAGCATATCATGTAAAGGGAAGAAAGTGATAGTTATAAGATTGGAACAATCACTAGGGTAGTAGATAAAGGTATGGCTTTATCGATACTATGTTGAAATGTTGAAAGGTTTACTTCAAGGGTTTTCCAATCATAGGATTTATGTGATAAGTGAATGTTTGTTTGAATTTTTTAAATAATTTTGATGTTTTTGGATTTTTGAAATATATGATTTTTTTGAATTTTTGTGAGTTTTT
The DNA here is from genome assembly GCA_018340775.1 of Taxus wallichiana var. yunnanensis. Taxonomy (NCBI): domain Eukaryota; kingdom Viridiplantae; phylum Streptophyta; class Pinopsida; order Cupressales; family Taxaceae; genus Taxus; species Taxus wallichiana. The sequence goes on from CM031237.1 coordinate 10,494,337, forward strand.
AAAAGTTTGAAATACAAATGCAAAAATACATGAATACATAGCAAAAAGGAAAACATTCCATGGCTTAAATAAACCAGAGGAAAACACAACACATGCAAGTGACAAGAAAACATGAAACAAGTATTGCAAACAAACCCAATATGAACAGGAAGGAACCACACCAAAGTTATATGTGAACTAAGATGTGAATAGATTTTCTTAAAATTGGTCTACAATAAAGGTAAACAAAGTGCAACAAAATAACAAACTGAAAGAAGAAAAAACATCACCACAATGTTGACAAACCATAACAATACAACAAAATGTGCAAAAACGATGTCTAATGACACTCCGAATGTGTTCGACATTGAAGAACTAAACAAATTTCAATGCCCCCAAGCGATAGCTTAGAACATGAGAGGATTGGATCGGGCCAAAGAGTGGAGTGATATTTAGATACTCCAAAAGATACTATTTTCAGATCCCATTAAAGTTTGATCTGTAGTAGATTAAAATGTAAAATCCAAATTTTCCCCAAGCAAAGTTATATTGCGAAAGGGTTAATGATTGATCCAGATAATGACCCAAGTGGCAATTATAGTGGAGCAACTTCTGGGAACCATAAATTTTGTACCATAGCTCCAATTGAATCCATTCAAAATGCAATAAAAAGTTTGGAATGCACATAATATGATGGAAGGGTGAGGAATTTTTTTGATAAAGTTTGGCCCCAAAATCCGTATGTAAAGGCCTAAAATCGTAATTTTAGTAGTGTTTCCTAAAAATAGTAAATTCTAAACATAGTAAATTCATGAAATTGGCGCCTATGTAACTCACGGAAGATGAACAACCTTGTCTCCCTCTAGATTGGCAACCTTCCACATTATTCTAGGTGTCTCTTTGTATTTATAAAAATAGTATAAAAGCATATGTAACATGTAAGGGTAGGGAATAAATATCCTCACCGCGATATCTATTGTAAATATAGTCTTTGATCAATATTTACATCTCTTTTCAAAGATAATTTTAAGCACTATACATCTCTTCTTAGAGAGAATTTCTGTTTTCATTTGGCACATTTGTTATTATGTCCTTTAATTCTGAAACGCCTCTTGAGTTTTGGATAAATGATAGCCTCAAGCATAGATATACACCACGAGAAATAAATATGATTGTCAAAACATGATCGGGAGCGATCATGAGGAGTGCCATCAAATGGAAAAATTGTTGGACTGTGTTATCCAGTTGCTGAAAATTGGTCAAATATTTTGTGAATGTTTTGATTTTGACATTTGTATGTTGTTTTTGGATTTTGGAACAATTTTATATTGTTTTTATTTTTGAACAATTTTGTATTATTTTTATTGTTTGAGAAACATATTTGAATGTTTTTAAGTCTTGTGAAACATTTTTGAATGTTTTTGGTATTTTATACCTCAGTAAAAGGGGTACATTGCTTGAAAGCAGGTGCAAATAATTAGAAGTATTCCATTCCATTGGAAAAAATGTAGATGATAAAATGATAGGGTGTTTCACTCCACTCGTGACTCCATGCAACTAGGAAGACGGAGGGCTCATCACCGAGAGTCAAGAAGGATGTGAAAATGAAATGAATAATGATATAAAAGTGAAGATTATGGATGCGAAGACACAAGATGTAACAATGATTGATATGAGAAAAATGTAACTCATCTCCAGTCAATATTTTCTAGACTGATTCCAAGATGATTCCACTTTATAGGTTTTGACTCAACGTAGATCCATAGATGGCTAGGACTGATTGGAAAAATCCGTTGAAGTAATTATTGTCTCTCTTTAACATGAGAAATTAAATTAATTCTTGGGATATTTTTGATTAAGCACTTTAATTAAGATTTCATAAAGGATTTATTTGTTGATTAATTTTTGTTAAGGACCCCCTACATGTTACCCCATGCCATCAGTAAAAGGAAAGGGCTTAACACTGAAAACAAAATGTAGGTGAGTGAGGGATTTCTCTATTCCTAGTCTCATATTTCTAGTAAGAAGTATGGACTTATCACCGAAGACTGGTAAGGATGAAAGGTGTAATGATTTAATATTTTTTTGTATTTTTAAAAATTAAATTTACCTTGTATGTTGATAGTGTGTTTATTGGGATGGAACATTCTTGTCCCCAAGTCTTAGCCATATGTGACTAGTAGGACGCAAGGGTTCAACACTATAGACTGAGATGAGTAGTAAAAAAGGATTGGGTAAAGAAGTTCAATGCTTTTTTATTAAAAATAGAGCTTATTTAAAAGGAATATTTTCCATCAGTAAGCTCCGAGACAAAACCATAGGTAAAAATATATGAAATGGTAAAAAACATGGAAAAAATTAGACACACAATGCCTAATAGGAATAAGGTTAAATTGTGTCGTGATAAGTGAAGAATGTGAATATATGATAATAGTATAATTAAGATATTTACCAATAGACGGAATGCTTAACATTATTTGTATACAATACCATTTCCAATTTACAAACAATGCTTTAACACGAATTTTTATGCTCATTTTATGCTTTTTAAGTTTTCTAAATTTTGGTAGATGAGAATTTGAAATGGACTCATCGAGAAAGAGATCCATGTTCATTAAAGTTGAAGGGTCCTAAAATATGAGACTTGTGTGGATGAAATCCAAGTCAAGAGAGGGGATCAAAAGATTTTATAAGTCCTAAATTATGAGACTTGGGCAGAAAAGGTCCAAGTCAAAGGAGGAAATCCAAATATTTGATAAGTCCTACAATACGAGACTTGGGCGGATAGGGTCCAAGTCAAAGGAATGAACCAAATGATTTAATGAGTCATGAAGTACAAGACTTGGGTAGACATGTTCCAAGTCAAAGGACGTGTGATTACATAAGTATTTGATGAAATCAAAATACCTATGTGATGTTAGTGTAGACACAAAACCACGAACTTTGGGTATTTTTAGTCTTGGTCTCATACTACTATTCATATGGTTTTTGAGTGAAGAAAGTACTAATTAACCCATGTCCTTTGGCCATTTCACTTTGCTTTCTATCGTCATTTATGACCTTCTACATATAATTTCCCAGTCTATTTTATCACCCTACATTCATCTTATCCATGAATGGGTTGCCCAATCCAGGACTGGGGTGCCCTAGGCACCCTGGTCCCATCTGGGCACCATGATCCTCTTTGTAATTTACTCTCTTCTTTTGGGCACTTTATAGCCATTTGATCTTTCCATGTTTTTAGTGGCCGACCTTTTCGGGGTTAATTATGAAATTATAACAAGATAACCATATAAATATAAAGTTAAGAGACCATAATGAGGGACCAAGCACTAAGAACTACTATCATACACCTAAGGTTGCATCCATCCAAGGCATCAAGAGCTCCATTTGCATCCATCTAGCTCCATCATAAGGGACAAGGTTGGTTCATCTACAACAAACTTCATAGGAGGGGAATTTATTCTATTCCATCCACCATTTACTTACATTTCTACATCTATATATTTCTTGCTACTCACAAAGTGCAACTAGCACAAGAGCACATAGGGCATGATTTACACACACACACACACACACACACACACCTAGAACTATATTTGGGTCTGAAATGTAGTGCAATGTTTAGTTAGTAAGTCCACCATTGTGGTTGTTGAGGAAAATCCGACCCTTTCATATGCATCTTTCTTTTTAGGGTTTTGAGGCTTGGTTTGGGGTTTTACAGGTCTTCCCTTCATCTGTGATTATCAGTGACATATGGCGCAACTCAACGATATACACATGATAGATAACGAAGGATTCACATCATTCAACGACCCTACAAAATTGGTTTCTGGACCTCCTACTTAGACTAGGGCACCCAAATCTCAAAGCACCCCAGAAACCCCCATCCCTCTCTAAGCACCCCAGTCTGCTCAGACAACTTGGATTTGCACTTTTTGGAGCTTCTGTGTGGCTATTTCTACATTTTGTTTATCCAGTCTATTCTGCGACACAGTTGTGAGGCATCATCGAATCAACTAAGCTCTTTCTAACCCTCTTTACACATTATGGTTTCAATTTTTTATTTACTTAGTTGCTTGGGTCAACTCCTTTATTTATTTAGCTATCATTTACTATTGTGCATAACATCTAGATTAAACTAAATTAGGTCCCCTATATTTCCATTTTAGTTTAATCATTTTAGTGAACTTGAACTCGATCTTCATGCTTTGGATCCTCATTTTTCCTCCATCATGGATCATAAGGTCTATGAAGTCTCTTTGCTTCAATTGATTCAAATGTACCCATCTTGTAAAGACGCTCTCCAAAAATCCTAGAGACTATATTTTCCTATCAACATGTTGCATGCTCAAATCAATACTATTTTTGATCATCTTTATAATGACTCTCTTGAATCGAATTTCAATCAATATATTTTCCAATCTATTCAAGCTCTACATTCTTTATTTCAAGATAAATTTCAAACTATGGAATCCATGATTACATCTCTAAAATATGAAATCCAACATCTTAAGGATGCTTCTCAGATCATGTTTGTTCTCCTTCTACATCTCATCTTCATTCTATGTCTTCTACATGTGCTCATATTAGTGAACCTAAAATCTTGCCACTCCCTGCGCCTCTCAAGTTTGAAATTAATTCTAAGCAACAAGACGTTCTTCCAAAACTCATAAATCATCAATTAATCAACTTGTCACCTACTCATTGCTATCCTCCTTACCGGCTTACAAAATATCAAGGTCGTCTATATTGCAATTATCATCGAATCAATGGAAATAGTGACAATGATTGCTATGCTTTACAATGAAGAATCAAACATCTTGAGCGTCAAGGTTTCATCTCATTCACTGCACAACGTTTTGCTACATGGTCCTCTCCACTTGTTACATCTCAATGGGTTCTTAAATATGATTCTTCTAATGAGCATCATGCCATCATTTCTAAAGAAATTCAAGAGATGCCTAAGCAACCACCCCTCAAAATCAATGCAATACTTCCTCTTGTGTCATCTACGGAATCAACCAGTCAACATAAACAACCTCCTTTAAAAAGTAGCTCAACACCTCTTCCTCTCATAATCAATCCACCTTCTTCTCCTATCAATTCTTTTGCAATGTCATCAATTCCACATAAGCTCCAACCCATCACTTTTGTCAAAGAAACTTCTCCTACTGATGGGCAAGACACAATTCAAATTCTACCACCATCACATGCTCCTACTATCGCTTCGGCCTACCATTATGTTGGCCCTCATTATTATCATGAAACATATAGCGCTTTCCCATAATGGCATGGTACCTCTCGTGTCGTTGCATAAATATCCATCATTGACATGCTTGGGGGGCATTGCACTTATTACTTCCTCCCCCTAGCATTAACACATCTCCCATACTTGCATAGTCATACATCAATCTCTTATCATATGCATATTTATCTACACTTTAGTGTCATCATTACCTGATGAAAAACTCTTGTGTTTTGGTTCACACTTGAATATTGAGGGCACACTACACATGAACCACACATATTGCACATTCGACATTGCACATCGCGTATATTCACACATTTTGAATTTGGCCTACTACATCTTACATTTGTTCCACATCATTCATGTCTTGACATCTGTGCATCTACACATCAGACATACTCTACACACCATACTAGTGTTCATCATATATGTCTCACACTCCTATTATCTATGAGTCTTGCATTTACATACTATTCATTCTACATATTGTGCATTTCATAGTGTTAGTATATTTATACATCTTGCATTGTACATTCCACATCACATATTTGCACATTTTACTCATCACGTGGTCATCTATAATCATCGCATATACTACATCTCTTCACATGCACTGCACTCACTACCCTATGACACATTCTAGTTCTAAGGTCCATACTCGACTACCAAGGGTTTACAAATCGAATGGACCTCATCACACTTACATGTTCCTTATTCAACCTTCTCTCATTCAACATTCCTAGGTTAGTGATATACGTTATAGGCTAAATGGTCACCTATTCCTTCATCTTGTAGTGGTATACGCTTTAGGCTACATCACCACTCCCTCTATTCATATTGTAGTGATATACGCTTTAGGATAAAATCATCACTCCTACTCTCATCTTGTCGTGATATATGATTTGACTATAGGGTCACACAAACATCATCTCTAGGTTGCATCTCGTCACTACGCATACACACTCATCACGACAGGTTAAACACAATACACACTTCTACCATTTCCCGATGACGTACTCTCATTTACGGTTCATTCTTTATTTCAAGGCAGAAAAAAAATAAACACCATTGCATACAAATCCATTCACTCAGGGGCACACAAATCCTATCACCTGTCTTGCATTCCATTCCATCCATCAACAACATGTTGCATATCTTGGTCGTATTTACTCTTGTTTGCATTTTCTTTTACATGTTTCATCTTATTACACATGCTAGATAGATCTCTTGTATGTCATTATATTTATCATACACACATGCGTGTTCACATCCTTCTCTAGTTGTGATCACAAATACATGTATTTTGCATGCAACATGGATGCTCACCTCCTACCAGTCCCAAAACGGTTGCTGGGGGAATCTACATTCATCTCTTACAAGTGTTATTGTTTAATTTTATTTCATAACACATTACTTTATTTGGTTACACACTCTTTTGACATATGTGTTATCTTTCTAACATGCTAATGGGTGCTTCATGTGCAACATTTGTTTTGCAAGATTACTTGCTTCCATAACTATCTATTTGTTTGTCTACCATTGTTTGTCTCTTGTTTTCTATTGTATGTGGGCCTTGCCCTTTGTTTGGTATACACACTTGTTTGTTTCTATGCGACCATTGTGGCCTTGAGTGTCTTGCGACATTGTGAGTGATGTACCATGTTTACAACCCACTTCGGTGGTCTATCTACATGTTTACTTGTTTTATAGCTTCTACATTATTTGGTAGGTTACACTTGTCTTCTACATGCATACTTATTTGTACTAACACTTGTTTCTAGCCACTTATTTGTGAGCACCTTAGTTTTTAACAATCACACTCCCTACCCCCTACAGGCTATAATTTATGTGGTTGGTCCTCTTTTGGGGCCGCATCCTCCTATCCGCAATGTTGCATGTACCCCCAAAGAGGTGGGTATCATTTGGGGTTTACACACTACACACCCTCTACACCGATAAAGTTTAATTCAATTTTCCATCCTTGACATTGTGGGTTATACAATGAGTTGGTTCATACTAGTCTACAAACCCCATACACATAGGATTTTAAAGGACATGTTGTCCTTACCATGTTGGGGAGTAGTTACAGGTTGGAGGATACTGTGCTCATTTTTTATTAACTAAGCTATAAATTGAAACTAATATCTACATAGCTTCAAAAAAATGCTAATTAAACAATGAACCATTAAGATAAGAGCTTAAAGGAAACACTTCTTCAATGCATAAATGAAACTACATGCTAAGCTATTTCCTACTCTCTATGATTTCTAACTTAAACTATGAACCTATGAAGAACATAAACAATCAAGTGGATTTTTGCTTGATCTCAAGGATTGAAAATGGAATCTCACCAAGAATGGCTACAAGGCCATTTTGGATCTTCCCATATTACTCAGTTTTGAGTGAAAGGATGCAAGATGGAGAAGCTATTTCAAACAATGGAGAATGACTCAAGATCAAAATGTTTATAGTTTTCACTATTCAAAGCATGGTTCAAGAAGAAAGGTAAGACGAAGGTTTCTTTATATAATTTGCATGAAGAGGCAAGGACAACAAATTGATGAATGTGGGATAAAGGTAAAACAAGATTATGAATGGATAAGGTTACTTTATAAAAGGTAATCTTGATTTAGAAGAGTTTAATTTGTCATTAGTAAGTCATGGGAGTTGGGGTTAATTAATCAAAGGTGATTAATTAATAGGTAGAGGTAAGCTTATAGAAGTTAATTAGAGGAAAATTAGTATGATTTGCGGGATGTAAGAGAGGAATTTGATCCAATAAATAGTAATTTATTGATTTAGAGTTGCGAGTGTAATTAATTAACCCAAGTAGAAGTGGATATTAATTAACGAAAGGTCGTTAATTGACATCCTTAATGATAAGAAAGCTAATTAATTAATGAAAGGTCGTTAATTAACAAAAATGAAGAACAATGTTAACTAATTAGCAGAAAAATGCTAATTATTACGTAAATGATGAGAAAGAGGATAATTAGTGCAATCTTAGCATTAAAGCCTGCGTAAACAGATTTTAGGTGTCTAAATTTTCCCCTCTTTGGTGTGGTGTAAGTGACGCCACTTCAAAGATAGTAGACAAGTACAAATAAATAATTTTTTGAAGAGATAGAAGAAAAAATTAATATAATGAAGGATGCCCCCTCGAGTGTCGATGGGGTGATGAAAGAGGGCGATCGATGATCAAAAAGATGAAAGAACATAATAGAAGAAGTAGAAGAATTGATCCCTATTGCCCCAAGTTACTTTTGAAGAAAAGTGTTGATAGAAGGAGAGTGATATGGAAGAAAAATGAAGATGAAAAGAGATGGATATAGCTATCATCTTGTCGATGTAAAAACCAACTTTATTTCATCATTTTTCTTATGATCGATGTCATCGGTCCTTATTAAAAAGAATGAACATAAGTGTAGTATGACATGAAAAGTCATATACGAACAAATGTCCATAGCTAAAAACACCAACTCTATGCAACATACAAAATGCAATACAATACAGACAGTAAAAGATGCCTAACTCCCTGCAACATACATAATGCAATACAATACGAGAAAGTAAACAAGCTAACCTAATAGAGAAACATAATACAATGTTTTTGTTATCGAGCTTTGATTCTAACCTGTGTGAATTAATGACAAGGGTTAAAAGATGGTGCCCCAAACAAGGATACATGCGAGGGGAATAATGGAGGACACTTGGGTCATATGAAAAGTAGTGCACTATGAAAAAAAACCAAGCAACTCATTGTGCCCCAGAGTACAGACATAGTAAGCAAACCAACTTTGTTAATGGAGGTATATCAAGATGATCCGCGAGTCACGCACAATAATAGGTGAGAACCAAAGAGCATCGGTTTGTAGGATGATTTTTATTGTTTTTGATTTTTAGAAACATATTTGAATGTTTTTTATTTTGAAAGTTTTCTGAAACTATGTACAGGAAGACAAAGAAACATGTATTCCCCAACGATAGATGGGATGTACAAGGGTAGAATGCCATACGTATGTGCAAGAAAGTAAATATGTGAAAATGCCCCAACGATTAGGTGGGAGTATTCAAAGAAAAATATTCATGCACTAAAGGGGGATCAAGGCAATTATAAAATAGGTTCAATTACGAGGGAGCAAGGATGCCCCCAACGTAAGCGGGCCAAGAAACACATGAGAGAAAGGAAGTAGAAAATTGTCTTATTAAAAGGGGACAAAAGTGCATGCAAACATGGCAAAGAGGACATTTGATACACATGGATGTTCTAAATGATTTTCAAAGAACAAAGGATGCTATGAAAATATTTAGATGGAGGTTGATGAAAAAGTGATTAGCCCAAGGTAGAAATCATGAGACAAGATATGCGCTAAAGCAAGAGTTTGAATAAGGTCTAAATGATAACACATGATAACATACTAATCCTGTTTACTCATTGAGATCCCGTCTGTGCACATGGAAATGAATTACCTCTTGAAGGAAAGAGTTGATAGACAGTAAGGGAATACACTAGCCAATGTGTAGGAATGATTTAGTTTGAAAGGTGATTTGTGAATGGATTATGGAAGGAGAGCCGTACATTGCTCCGCTTCCAACCATGCATCCATAGCCTCAACAGAGATGCATTTGATTCTAATCACAACATTTCTCTATTTCCAGTCAGGCATCCATAGCCCGGTAGAGATTATTGGAAATACCCCAAGAGAGAGTTATATATCAATTTTCTTTTGCTTTTATATTGATTGATTTTGATTCTTTTGCTTTCTGAAAACTTATTTCAGCTCTCTTGTTTGACAAGGGGTTAAGAACCATTGATGGCTTAATGGAAGGATGTGGAAGTGATTATGATGATGAAATTGGCTAGTATAAAAAAATATGCCCAAATATTCTTCTTGACAAGTTTATTATATGTAGATATTGATAGGATCTCTAAGAGGTCAATCGTTCTTTAATTTACCAATGTGATAAAAGACCAAGGTTAAATAGATACCATAGAGATAAATGTCACAAAATGCGTGTGAATAGGCTAACCACAATAACATCGAAGGGATGAAAATGGTGGATGACTTGCAGAGGAATATGAAAGAAAGGGAAGAAAGAACATCCATGTGTACGCAATACCTGATTGCAATGTTTGATCTTTGTACCTTTGATTTTATTTTTGTAATGTTTTAATGTTTTCTCATTTTTTTGTATTTTTGAATTGTTTTATGATTTTTTTGATTTTTAGATTTTTTGGAAGTTGGGACCAACAATGTCACTTTGCGTAATAGGATCCAACAACGATGTGTGCGAGTTCCTTAATAAGGGAGACTAAACGCGTTTTTAATCAAGAGTGATATTATCCTCGATCTCAAAGATCATGGCGAGTTCACACTCAAAAATGACTGTGATTTGTTTTGAAACATGGGTTTTGTATGTGGGAGCTTGAGTTCCCTATCCATAGGTTTCAACACTTTGCACCATACTTGATGGGTGCATTGGTGTGCATTCTGGAATCACGTTTGATTTTGGATTTTATGATCATTTGAGTTGTTGGGAGCTTTGGAGCTCTTTAGATTTTTGATCTTGGCTTGATAAAGAACCTGTCTGAGTTTTTATAAGCTAATGTGTGACTTGTCTAATCTTGAGAAGTGGGAGAAGAATGTGGAAATTTAGAATTGATGTGAGAAATGATGGTGGGATTGCCACAATATTTGGTAGAAGAATAATGTGATGGATGAAAAGGATATGGTCCAAGAATTGAAGAAGAGGGGCTACTAGAAGGTGAGCCACAAATAGAAGATGAAGGGCTACTAGGATGTGGTCCAAGAATAGAAGAAGAAGGGATACTAGGACGCGACCCATAGATGTAAGATGATGGGCTACTAGGATGTGGCCCAAGAATAGAAGATGATGGACTACCCGGGGTGACTCATACATAGAAAACAAGGGGCTAGTTGGACATGCCCCAAGAATAGAAGATAGTGGACTACTCGAAAATGTCCCACAAATAGAAGAGGGAGTGTTACTAGAAGGTGACCCACAACTAGACGAAGATGAAGGGCTACTTGGTGTTGACCCCATAAGAGATTGTGATTGAGGAATTGTAATAGACAAAGAGTGATTGGGTGATGAGAAGATAGACCATGGATCAATACAAGACCTGGAGTTTCATCACATAATGAAGAATGTGAAGATGGAAGAATAAGATGAGGATCAATTTGCATGATCTTAGGATCTTCCTCCATTTCTTGATAAAAGGACTCAACCTTTTCCTCACAATACGTGGACACATTGAATTCTAAAGACAATCCTTACTCATAACTTGTTAGAGGGATATATTCATGTGCCCTATAAATGCCATGATCGCTCCTTCATTCTGAAAGAAATCAATTGGCATGGGTTTGTCGATCGACCACGAGGGTTTGATTGAATGAAAAAGGTTCAATTGGTGTGGAAGACTTAGAATATGTTTGATTATGATTGATAGAAGAAGATGACTCAAGAGATGAAGAAGATGTGGAGCTATATGTCTCGGGAGTAGAAGAAGGTGGTGTGGACCTACCTATACAATGGTATATCATCTGTAAACTAGTAGTATTAAGTCCAAAGTTTGTAGATTGTGATGCATGGGTCAATTTAGAAGTTCGACTAGAAGGACTTTGAGTCACATGAATCTTCAAAGAAGGAAGACTTCATGGGGGTGATTGATGAAGAAGGTCCCATGAAGAAGGGGAGGACCGTGATTCAAGAATCATATTGGATGAATAATAACAAGGGTCCTGTGAAGAAAGAGAGGAACGATTCAATAATTATATTAGATGTTTGATTGGAGGTATTTGGAGCCACGCGTATCTTTAACGGAATAAGACGTCGTTGAGGCAACAGATAAAAGGGGTCCTGCGAAGAAAGGGAGGACCGACGTAGGAGTCGTATTAAATGTATGATGAAGAGGATTTGCGAAACAAAAATATTTAGAGGAGGAGCGCATCGTTTAGGTGACTAATAATAAAGGTCTTGCGAAGAAGGGGAGGACCACAACTTAGGATTCAGATTAGATGAATCTGAATAGTAGTTTGGATCCAAATCATTAGAAGAGTTAGAGGAAATATTTGGATTGGAATCCTCAGAAGAAGATGAAATTTTTGGATTAGAATCAAAAGAAGAGTGGGGGAACCCGAATAATAATTTGGATCAGAAGTGTCTAAACCATACCACCGACTATGAGATGAAGGTGAGGAACGGGTTACCCTTGGGTTCTTTAGCGCGAAGAACCAAACAAGGTTTGGTCATGATGGGTGTCTTTTGATGTGAACGCTGAAAATTTGATTCCTTATTGTTGTATGTATAAGGGACCTTGCAATAATCAATCATTGTTGGTGTGTGTTGGGTTCAAAGGCCTAGACCTATATTGTAAGATGAAACTTCTTCAAAGCGAAGAAGGTTTCATGTTGATTTGGGCAACATAATTACAACGAACTAGACATTTCATAAAGATGGGGATGCTTGTGTGATTTTCCAAAAGGGAAGCTGAGGAAAACATACATCGTGATGAATCAATATTGATAATCCAACAAGGTTTGGAGGCGTAAATGTTAAAGGATTGATAAAAAAATTAGCAATATAAAGGATACAAAGGAAAGATTTCCTATGTTTGATTGATGCAGAAGTTGCTCGATAGGAAATGTTTTTGCCAAGGTTTGAAATATGTATTAAAAATGATCATGAACTTAGGAAAAAACAAGAAGATCAAGAGAATCAAATACCCAAAGGATTGTCTTAGAAATGAGCTTATAAGGCAGATAAAAATAAGGAATAATTATGTGGGTTCAAAACACAAAGCCAAATTAATGACTAGAGAATAATGAATGATAAAGAATCAATGGATCAAAGTGATTATCCAAAATGGATAAATCGATGTGAAAAATGAGGCACAATCACACAAATTTGTTGGTAAACCAACCAATCAATCAAGTGCCCGGTAAAGCACCCACATCAGGCTGGAGCTATCCCCCATCCCTCCATGGTAGCGGCGCTCTCTCTCCCTCCGTAAAATGACAGAAAACAAAAACACCAAGGAGCCCCCTTGCCCTAAACCGCCCCAACAAGGAAATCACGGGATCTTATTTATTTATTTATTTATTGTTTTATTTTATTTAACATTATTATTATTTTAAATTCATTTAACTCATTTCATTCACTTTGAAAATCTATTTCATTATTAAAATAATTTAATATGTTTCATTATTATTATTATATTTTATTTTGTTACGATATTGCCATATAACTCATAAAGTAAATCCTTACCAATGATTTGATAGGATTTACGACCAAACCCGTTGATGATCTGGATAGTCAAATCAATACCTAAAACATAGAACAACACCATGTATACTATTTATAGCCCGCCCGTAACTATATCTTGACCAAAAAAATAATAGCAAGAATCGACAATTCGAAAGAATAATTATAATTATGTAGGTGTTCCCTCTAGTTGGTCACGCCCTAACAACATCAAGTCATCCTTCAAACCACCTATCGAATTCGAGAAAGAGATTTTTCCTTAACAGGGTAATCAAAAGGCAAAGCCAACAAGGATCAACAGGAGCACAACAACGTTAAATGCTTAGCAACATAGTCATCGAAGAAGAAAAAGAAGAACAAGGAACATGGCATTACATCCTCCTCCCCTTAAGAAAGCATCGTCCTTGATGCGACATACAATGAAGAAGGAAAAATAGGTAAGCAACAAGGATCGAATGTGGCGAAGGCACGCTCTAAGGTTAAGATTTTAGACACAAAAGCATGGTCACGGGGTGGCCCTAGGAACATCAGGTAGAAATTTTAACTTCCAAGGTTCTGTGAAGATTGGTAGTTCCAGTTTACCGTATTACTTTGTTAGCATTTTCTTTTACAGTATTCTTTATCTCAAGATTATAATATTCATTGTTTAGAATTTTTCAGTTGTCTTAAGTTCGTGGGTGTCCAACCATAACTAACATCAAGATGTCGCACAAAACTCAACACAACACAAATGACCCACGAAAGATCTTGCTACATACTTTCCGACTGTATCAAAACACATGACCTTTAATTCCCCCATGGAATGACCACAAGTAGTCCACATAACAGATAATTTCAACCAATTATGTCATAGACATAAATTCTAGTACACACGTATGATTGGCAAACATAATCCTCACACTGATACAAAGGTAACTGGTATCACATGTCTCAAAACCATCTATGACTATAACAACATAGTTCCAATCCAATATCCCATAGTCAATACAAATGGAAATGTCAATCCTCAACCATAACAATGTCTAACGAGACTCACAAGAGTACACATAACTCATTATACCAACTCCACACATAACAAGACATCACGAAACAACTCCAGATATCTCCAAAAGCAACAAAATACAACTCCATATACCTCCCCAAAGCATCACCAGATAATCTCCATATACCTCCCATAGAGAAAGAATCATAGTGTCAAAACCAAGTCGGTTCACTCAACCATAGAGGCAAATCAAGAATGTCAGGCCACTCAACCATAGAGTGACATAAAGAATAACAGGTCACTCAACCATAGAGGCCTGTCTCCTTTCTCCTTTTAATGAGGCCAGGTCACCCTATGGCCCTAGGCACATAGAGCCCCGTCACCCCCAACCCAAGTGACATAATAACTCGTGGTTCAACAACCCACTAGTTATCTATAACTCCTTGGGGCGTACCCCCATACAATGAAGTGGGCCCATAGGTTCAACCACTCCATGGTTAATCCCATGACCCTATTCCAACACATTATGACATTAGAACCAACATAACAATCCATTCAAATGCCAAGTGGAAAAATCAAAAGCCTCGGGCTAGGCTACAAAACTTCTAAATATGACAAGAAAGTTTTAAAACCAAGAAAAACAAATGGCTAATTAGCCTTGGTTAGTGCAAAATCCAAATGTTAATGCAACAATAAAATAAATGCCCAAGATATAAGAACATTTCAATCAAGAAAAAAACTGGTTCTAGCTAAAAGAGATAAAGATTAATTTACGAATAAAATACGTAATGAGAAAATAGCACATTACAATCACTATGTGGCCTCATACCACCACCAAAGGGTACTCATCGAGTTGCTGGCACTCGGGCATCGAGCCTCAGCTCAAAAATATACATGTAACTAGAAATGAGTATATCAAATAATGTAACTATCATCATCTCTGCCTGAATCATTCCTCCATACTCCCACAAGGATCAACATAGTCAAAATTACATAGGATTATTCAATGAACAATCCAATAGGAAAGAGCAGGAAACTCTAGTTGCATAAGTTGAGCCTAAGGTGGTGCACACCCACAATATACTGAGCAAGATCAAGTATACTAAATAGATAGAAGTGGGTTTTCAGCCTATATAAGACTCCACTTCCTCACTCATACTCATCTCAAGATTATGAAAACTTGGTCCACGCCTCCTCTCTCCACACATACACTCTTGACAGTTTATCCCCTTAGGGTCATCTAGTGTAAGGTCCACAACATACACATAACTTCATCACAAACACAATGGTAATTCACACATAACAACCATAACGTCTTACGCATGGTATATATATACAGGGTATAACACAATCATTACTTTCACGGGTTATGATACATCACATTACCACATCCTGCACCCAAAGTGCAATCACTGTACACTAGGGATCATACTCACCATATGCCCCTAAATCACGACATGAACCATCACATATTACATGAATTATATGTATGAGGAAACAATGTCTAACCTTACAACATATAGTAAATTGCAATACAACACGACGATGCACACAACTAATCACAATATGGTGATGACATCACGATAAACTATGATTCACTTTACATCAATTTTGTCATGTAATACATCAATACATATTCACATCACATAAGGTCAAAATGTTTCAACACTCTGCAATTCACAATATCATTCCTTTCACACAAAATAAGGCGGTACATCACACATGGATTCCTCATTGGATCCACGAAAAGGAGAGTCAATACTCTCATCACAAGCAGTAATTCACACGTGAATTCTTCATAGAATCCACATGAAGGAGAGAGAATACTCCCATCCCCAACACATCAACATGATAACAAAAGTGCACTAAGTGACATACACATCATGTGCGTTCACACTATCACAATTACGACATAGATCACATCACTCTTAAAACACATTACTCTTCCAATATTTATCACCATCATGAAACACCATCACCATCATGTAACCCATCATGTAACACCATCACCATCATGTAGAATCATCACAACTCCAATCTGTCCCAGAGGTTCGAGAGCATGAACCTCCGCTCTGATACCATATGTAGTGCCCACATTTTACACACCCAAATACAACAAAAAATACCAGGATAATTTTTTTTTGACTTACATGGCTCACTACACACAACACAACAAGGATCCAAGTACAAAAACTTGACTCGCATACGAAAATCACATAAGTCATCAAATCACATAGACACATGACAACACCATATACATGTTTATACCACACTTTTCCAAATGAATGAGTACTAGCAATGACCCAACCACAAGACAAATGACTCAAGGATTGGCAAACCCACAACACATCATTTCTTTAATTGCATCTTAGTTACGATTAACATTCTAAGAACATTATTGTGCAAGGATAGCTTTCTCCTTTTTCCATCTACAAAATCTTAAGTTCATTCCACATTTAATTTACAGTTCGAACCATTTTAAGTTGGCTTCCTTTATGCATCACAAAAATTTCCATAACTTACTTGCTTATTTGGCACAATTCAAATCACATATACAGTACTTAATTATCTTATTATTATGTTAAGAATATTCTTCTCCAACATTTATTTGATGTCTACAGTTTTACCCTTACAACTCAAGCGAAAGTGACTTGATATCCAGAACACAATAAAAGTATTTGACGGGGATTTAGATACATTCCTTGATCACACTATAGTTATTTCCCTACCATTGTTATTATAGTTCAATAATAGTGTATTGTTGATTATAGTTCAAATTGTTGAATTTAAATAAGATATATATATATATATATATATATATATATCTTTTTTTTCTCAAAGTTTGATCACACCATTTGACAATTCATATTCTTTGTAACACATGAAAATGTTTAAATTAAGTTATAAGGACTCCAAGTGTGACATTATTCCTAACCTCAAAATTTGGTTTTTACTCTCATAGGATTTACTCTTGTATCGCACTATGGTCTCATTATTACCATTGCTTTAAAACATAAGAGTTACGAAAGTACTTGTCTGACATCTTAAAGAAGCACATGGTTATAAGCATTATAAACTACACATGAACCACAAGTGATTTGTGTTCAAGGTAAGATCCCATGTTTCTGCATCTCACGATTCCACATGTGAAATACCCTTTATTTCTTAATGTCATAAAAGGACATAACAAGGGATTACGGGACAAGATTTTGGTTTCTTGGGTTCTCTAAAGTCAACACCTTTCAAAACAACTTTGTTTTGCAAAGAGTTACTTATGATTTTCTATACACATGTTAACCACCAAAACAACTAAGGTTAAGCTTAATTCCAATTTTCACCTAGGGCTTTAATCCCTATTATAGATTTGATTAAGGTTAAAATGTATTTACTCTATAAACCCTTCGTGAGAGTTCAAGGCACTATATTGTCACAAGCCAAAGATAAGACATTTATCTGCGAGGGACTAAAGAGTTCACTAACAAGAATGCAAGACATAGAACAACTATATCACGATCTCCATTTATGTCGTTTGGATCCAACAGGGATTTCATTCGATGAGGAAAAATTACTTTTAAATCTATCTTTGGAAAACAAGGTAGTCCACTAGGATACGAAGGAAGAGTTAGTTCATCTTACTCCAAATGAAGTTTGACTGTGTTGCTCCTATATGTCTGGTTTATGTCAATGTCACTAAACGTACCTACTAAGATGATAAACCCCTTTCTTGGGATCTTATTGCCTAAACTAGGATGTTCCATCGAGTGTAAAGGTTCATTTGAAGGTCATAGTTTTCTACACTAAGGGATTTACATAGGCAGGTTAGTTATATACAAATTTTGAACTAGGGTTGATTGTTGTGGTTAGGTTCCTTTATTACATTTTCAAGGTAAGAAACACAACACCAATTATTAAACAAATAATTGCACAATGAAAGTTCACTACAAGGTATAAATTTCAATTCCTTTTGACATTTGTATTCCACTTTTACCATAACAATTTTGGGATCAAAATAACATCCATGAAAGAAATACCAATTTTTCAAGCACTTAGTAATCTAGCGACTTTTACATACTACCAATTTCAACAATAAGTCTTTCAATATATTACCAAAAATAAACAATGAATTACTCAACGCCCTTACATCATCATTCTTTCATCCTGCAAAAACCACATGAGCAAGATATCAGCTATAAATCACTGGCATGGCATCCACCCTAATCAATCATAATTATCATTTTTCAGTTTCCCATTTACATAAGATAAAAATTACAATTTGCAATCGAAATAAAAAGGTTTAGAGACATGTATTCATTACATTTCATTTTGCTTATTTTTGTAACCCAAAGAGAGAAAGAGAAGGGTAGAGAGAGAAAACACCATTTTGCCAAAAGTTCTAATGCACACAACAAGTTTCATTATAGTGTTTTAAACAGTTATTTACATGTGTTAAAAGTATCCACGGTGGTTTGGCAACCCTACGAGGGTCCCGCAGCTTTCTATTTTCACATTTTCTCACTAGCTACAAACGTTCAAAATGGGCTCGGAGGCTAAGAAACCACTTCCAAAAGTTATCTTCCGATGAGAGCACCCACCATGATTAATTTTCTACGTGTCCCCAGATATACCAAGAGTTCATAGTAATTGATGAATTGGGAAAAAGTGAACGGTTTGCGTTTGGCGGCTAGTTTTCCGGGCCACTAGTCGTAGTTGGCCCAGTGCAAAATGAACAAAAGTTAGCTCGAGGGCTCGGAAAACCATGTCCAAAACTGAAGTTCGATGGATGAATGCACAACGAAAAGCTTCCTACCACTTTTCCTAAATGAGGAGAGTTCAACAGAGTCGATGAAACTCAAAACTGGAAAACAATATTCAAACGACGACAAGATTTCTGGAGCGACAAGTCGAAATTGGTCCAGTTTGACCTCATCAAACTATGACCGAGAGGCCTACAAAATGGCTTTGTCAAACTATCTAGAAAAGTGATTTTCCCTAAACTGAATGTTCCATGAAATTTTCTAGTATAAACACTAGAGGTTTGTGAAGACGGGAAAAGATTTCTCTTTCCAGGTTTCAAATGGCGGTTCAAAACGAAAGCCGACTTTCTAGATTTAACAACTTTCTACTGCTGTAAACCAGTGTAACAAGGCTCCTATAAGAGCGTCAAAAATATCACCTATGTTCATTCGGGGTCAATCCAGAGGTCAAGGTAACTCCTCACATAACAAGGTACACGAATGAAGCCTAACATTTTGTTTTCAGAGTTACGAAGGGTACTAAATCAGTCTCCGAAAAGTGCAAAAATTAACTATTTAAAATAGGAAGAAGGTCAACAATATTACTGGGAAGTCAAACTCATCTTGTCGATATACCAATATTGTAGTGATCTAACTAGGTAGGAAGCTTTCTAAATCACCTCAAAATGAGGCGTAAGTTCATGTTTTAATGTAACGAGTTATTTTGACATCGTGAGTTACGACAAGACATTTCATTATTTTTGCATGAGTTGAAATAAACAATTAACTGTATTAAGATCTTGATATTTTAAAATTATTTTAAGTTGTAAATGAAAACTAAAATACGAGAGTTATGAAAGATGAGGGAAGGTGAACCATGCCTGGGAATGAATTGGCGAGCATTTACAACAGGGTTGGCGATACGTGGATGAGTTCCAAATACCGACGGTTTCCAAGGCCTTTTCAAAATCCAGTTTGAGCATGATTTGCAACCAATTTACGAGCTCATTGCAGCCCCATGATTATGCAACCAGAGTGCAAATACACTAACAGTTCAATCTCTTAAAATTTGTTGCCCATTATGCTTTTATTGTTTCCAAAGTTTCTCATCAAATCCATTTGTGCATATCCTGCAATCATGGCACTCCATGAGACCACATTTCTTTGAGGCATTCTATCAAACAGTTCATGCACCTTCTCAACAAATCCATTTTGTGCATATCAACTAAAACAAAAAAACTGGTAACATCCCCATTTTGGCATAGAGAGGGAAAATTGAGAGGGAAATATAATATATATATATATATATAGATTTCTATTATGCTAAGATGGACGCCCTTACCAAGCACTTGCAACTGCAACATCTGACAAAATCCCTCTATCCATTATGCTTTGCTAGCTATCTACGCAAGAACAGAGGGTCATTTTTTGACACAGGCTTAGAGGATGTTTGCAGATGTAAACTGATTGGGTTGGAGCCTGTTGCGGCATACGGTGAAACAACATGACTGCCTCATGAGGAAAAACCATGTCTTCTGTATGCGCTGCAATAAACATATTTCATGAGAAGTCGACTCATTTTTTCATCTAGTCAAACACTGCAAAGGGCTAGGACTCATTTTTCTTTGGACGCAGGCTGGGAGGATGCTGCCATAGTCGCAGGAGTGCCCGATAAAGCACCCACATCATGCTGGAGCTATCCCCCCATCCCTCCATGGCGGCGAGACTCTCTCTCCCTCCGCAAAAAGATAGAAAACAAAAACACCAAGGAGCCCCTTGCCCTAAACCGCCCCAAACAAGGAAATCACGGGCTCTTTATTTATTTATTCTTTTATTTTATTTAGCATTATTATTATTTTAAATTCATTTAGCTCATTTCATTCCCTTTGAAATAACTATTTCATTATTAAAATAATTTAATATGTTTCATTATTATTATTATATTTTATTTTGTTACAATATTGCCATAAACTCACAAAGTAAATCCTTACCAATGATTTGATAGGATTTACGACCAAACTCATTGATCTGGATAGTCAAATCAATACCTAAAACCTAGAACAACACCATGAATACTATTAAAATCCCACCCGTAACTATATCTTGACCAAAAAAATAATAGCAAGAATCGACAATTCGAAAGAATAATTATAATTATGTAGATGTTCCCTCTAGCCGGTCACGCCCTAACAACAACATCAAGTCATCCTGCAAACCACCTATCGAATTCGAGAAAGAGATTTTTCCTTAACAGGTTGATCAAAAAGGCGAAGCCAACAAGGATCAACAGGAGCACAATAACGTTAAATGCTTAGCAACACGGTCGTCGAAGAAGAAACAGAAGAACAAGGAACGGGGCATTACACTAGAGAATAATGAATAATAAAGAATCAATGGATCAAAGTGATTATCCAAAATGGATAAATTAATGTGAAAAATGAGGCACAATCACGTAAATTTGTTGGTAAACCAATCAATCAAATGGATTAATTCCTAAGTGTCCGATCAATCAATAGTTTGACGCATAAGATGACCAACAAAATGTCACCACTTATGCCAAGTTAAAAATGAACAAGACATAAGTAATAACAAAAGGTTGATACGATTTCCAAAAAGGTATACTAAAAGCAAGTTTAGATCCAATCAAGACCTAAATCTCAAAAAGTAGAAGTTACAAACATGAATGACGCAACAATACCACTAAGATATGTTAACCAAACTTTATGGAAAAGTAAGGTATTAGTATCGAAATAATATTATTACAACGTGCATAAAGGTAACAACAACACTTTTCAAAATCAAGGTAATGTTTGAAGGAAAACTAAGGCTAGAGTATACCAAGGAATTGTTACGATGTGTGTAGCCTAACATTACAATCTAGACACTTAGGTCAAGTTTGCAAGAAACAAGACGTAAGTATCAAAAATTGTGGCAATATGATACAAACAAGATAACACCTCAAAAGAGAATAAAGTGATGAATCAAGCCTAACTATGATGATGATCTTGACTTGGGTATCAAGATCAAATGGTTACTAATGATACGAGTACGTGCCCACACACTTTAGACATTTAACAACCTAGCTGCAAACATGGATGAGTGTAAATGAACATAAAAGTGGTGACACCATCAGTTGGCAACACACGTGTGGTCACTCCTCTTTTGATCAACAAAGTGTCAAAAGAAAGTTAAGGAAGTAGTACAAGTTGAAATGAAAAATGTTGGCCTCAATTTGTCAGAGTTTTGCCTCACCTTAGGGCGAGTGAAAAACTAAGAAAAAGTAATGCTTCACATGTTTCATGATGAATGTTGGCTCTTTACAACAACGATTTGGTCAAGTTGGCTCTAAAGACTGAATGAATTTCCTAGGTGGTTCACTCAACTAGGTGTCACAGTTATCTAAAAGCAATCTTGATTTGCCAAGGTTTCCCAAGGATTACTCCGGCTTTACTTTACCCCCTTCAAGCCACAGTTGGCAATAAATGCGTCCATCGTGTACTCTCATTGGGGTCGCGATACAAATAAATTTGATGCTAAATCTCATGTGTATACTAGTCAAGTACGTTTGTGAGAACTTCCCATTTCATCCACAAGGTTCCCTCTTGCGTGGACTACTTTGGGGTTCCTAGGACCACCCCCATTTTTGTAGCTTAAGGCTTATGCCAAAGGGGTTATGTACTAGTTTTAACCAGACGAGGCGTACCATTATCTAAAACTGCAAATAAGGTGTTTTGAATGTGGTGTGTTTTTAAATATTTTAGACCTAATGTGGTTTAGTTGTTCACCATTTGGCAACCTGTAACACACGTGTAGCTAGAAAAGTTTGTTTCAACTCCTTTCTTTGACAAGCATTTTTAGGTCCTGCACTCAAGCGTAAGTAGTTCTCCAAGAAAATCACATTATTTAAAAGAGGATTAAGAGTTTCTTTTCATTCTCAAGATCATCAAAATGTAAGAGAAGAGCATACACAACAAATAATCCAACTAAAAATTAAAGGAAAGCTTTGTAATTAATGAACCATACAAAAATATTGATAAATGTTCATTCCCTTAAACCAAAAATGAAACATGAAGTTTCCAATTAACTAAATGTTAGAAAATGAAGATTAAAGTTGATTTTGATTCTCAAGATCACCCTAAGGTGCAAGAGAAGAGCATACACAAAATTTAGCCCAACTAGATAGAAATGGCAAACTTCAAATCAAAGGACCATAAAAAATTTCTTTGTGAAAGGTTCATTCCCTTAAGCAAAATGAATAATCAAATTTCCAAGTTAATCCAAATATAAGTATAAAGTTATGAGACCATATAATTTATGAGAACAATATAAGTATAAAGTTATGAGACCATAATGAGGGACCAAACAATAAGCACTACTATCATCACCTAAGGTTGCATCCATCAAAGGCTCCATTTGCATCCATCTAACTCCATCACAAGGCACAAGGCTGGTTCATCTGCATCATATTGCATAGGAGGAAAGTTTATTCTATTCCATCTACCATTTTATTACATTTTTACACATAGTTATGGTTCGATACTTTCATAAAGTGCAACTAGCACAAGGGCACCTAGGGCATGATTGCACACACACACACACAGAACTACATTGGGTCTGAGATGTAGTGTAATGCTCAGTTAGTAAGTCCACCATTGTGGTTGTTGAGGACATTCTAAACCGTTTATATGAATCTTTATTTTTAGGGGTTTGATACTTGTCTTAGGGTTTTGCAGGTCTCTCATTCATCACTAATTTCCAGCAACATACTACACAATCCAGAAAAGCTAGTGTGACAAGAAGTGAACATATGCGATCAATTAGTGACTCCTCGGAGGAGGTTTGCAAAGTTTTTCACAAACCAGGGTGCCCATATCTCAGACTAGGGCACCCAAAGGCACCATGTACCTCTCCAGGAACCCCATTCCATCATATTGTTCCAGATCTATGTTTTCTGGAGCTTACGTATTCGTTCATGCATTCAGTTCATCTAGTTTATTCCGCAACATAATCCCGAGGCATTATCGAATCAACTAAGCTCTTTCTAACTCTTCTTGCACTTTAGGGTTTTCTATTTTCATAGCTTATATTTCTTGGGTCATTTCTTTTAAGATTATATTTGCTATCTGATTAATTTTCTTAATATTAGATTAATAGTAGAATTAGAATAAATTCCACATTTTAGTTAATCAGAAACATTTTGCATTGCAATCTCTATAATCTTATAATATTGTAAATGCGATGTAGTGTTTATTGTAAATGTTGTAATGCACTAGAAGCTCTATAATGCTATAATTTTGCACCCACTTTCTTTTCATTCTTATCTACTAGTGGTTCATTTTGGAGGTGTTGCTGGTTTTTTTAAGTTACATGGTTGAAACTCCTGCAACTCTTTCCACTTTAGTAGTTTCATCTTATAAAGCCCAATGCTTACACTAGGGATATTTAAGCTGAAACTACTAAGGTGCAAAGTGACCACCTAATAAAGATATATAAGCTAAAATTATTAAAGTGGAAAAAGACCATCTAATAGAAATATTTTGCACTATGATGTAAAAGTTGAAATTGGTAAACTAGCATAAATTATTTAATGCTAATCATGAATGAGAAGAATATTACATTAGATGAGAAAATTTAAATAAAGATAGACTTCACTTCTAACATTTTATTTTAATTGTGCAACTCTTTCCATTTTCAGCTTATAGATCCCAAACATGTCTCTATAGTGTTTCTAATCAAGGATCAAGTTATTAGATTTATATTGTCTTGCAAATCTTTCTACTTATAAATTTGAGTGTAAGGATGTTTCTCTTAAATGAAAACAAACTTCATTTCTTAGAACATTCTAATCATGCAACTCTTTCCATTTTATCAAAATTAGAATGTTACAAAAAAATCATAAATAAAAAATATATTTGGCACCTAAAAATCAACAAACAACACATTTAAAACATTTAAGCACCATAAAATGGTGCATACAGTGTGTTTAATGTTGCTTCCATCTCCCACTACCCACCTTCCTTCATCGATAAATGTGAAGTGACTTCCTTAACACTTCATTTTAGTATCACTTTACCTCTGTTACACCAACTTTATTTTCATTATTATCTGATATTGGTTTATTTTGGAGGTGTTGTTGGTTCTTTTAAGTTACATGATTAAAATAAAATGTTAGAACTGAGGTCAGCTCAAGGATGAAATCCATAAGTGTGAAACGACTACCTTGTCATGTCATTTCAATATTGCTTAACCTTCTTTGAGTTCCATATTTTTTAGTGTTATTGTATCTTTCCCCAGTATTTTGGAATACTCAGAGCATATTTGAGTTACATGATCAGAAAAAATGTTTGAAATGAGGTATGTTATCTCAGGGATAAAAACCACAAAATGTGAAGCAAATGTCTTGTCATTAATTTTTAATGAAGTGAATGCATTATTTTTGAATATATTATATTAACTTGAATTTTGCAACTCTTTCCACTTTACTAGTTTTTTATTATAGATCCAAGTGCAGGGATATTTCTCTACTTGTTCAAATTGAGGAGTAATGGGTATTTTTTCCCATTCTTGCATATATTTCCTACAAACTTATACATTGCATAAACTTTAAAGTGAACATTCTTACATTGCTTTCTTGTGAGCTTTTACATTGCATAAAATTTGAAGTGTGCACATTTTACTAACCAAGAATAAATTAAAGACCACATATCAATTTCCAAGTTACAGGATGAGGAAAGAAAATGAGAGGACATAGTTTGTTAGGAGAAATCCTTGCGCAACAACAAAGAATAGAGGGGTAAATTTGGATTATGTCGAATATGAAGAATTTATTCAAGAGGAGATGTGTGCCAATGAAATGGAATATCAACCAAATGTCAAATTGAGAGGAAATGTTGTTTCCACAAAAATGCTTCCTACAATAAAGGATGGAATAAGGCTAATATGGACACTTCTACGAGAGATATAGAGGATAATGGGTACCCCATAAAAAATACAACATATAAATGGGGCATGAATTTAAACACTTTGTCCAATTGGCTGAAACGGTGTACGTCAATGAATATAAAGGGACCACCCACTATTTTATCAGAACAATTAATCAAAATTCATGCAATGGGGCAAGGGCTTAGCTAACATGTGTCATGGGCTTGGTAGCTCGTATTTGAAAGTACATGTTTCTCATTTGCAAAACTAGGACAACCCATTTACAAATGAGGTTCTTGATAAGTTGTGGTGGAAAGGGTTAAAAAAGGTGTCATGATTTTTCAATTAGACTAATGGAGGTACTTTATAGAGATAGGGTTGTAATTATTAAACCCACTATAGTTGGTATTTTTACGAGAAATTGAGAAATGTGTATGAAATAAACCAATATGGGCCTCACAAAATATAAAATTGCAATGAAATGGTATTGAAAGCTTGAAGGAATTATGAAATGAAAGTCATTGCCAAAAAAGGATGAAGAAGTGTACTTGTGTGTCATAAATAATTTTTAAGGTAAGAGAATGGATCAAAATCTTAGCATATCTTAACTTAGTTGGGGAGAGTATCCCAGGATTCCACCTATTCAAAGCAAAAAGGCAACTGCATAGTTTTATTTTAAGGTGTGAAATAGGGGCATGTACGTCTACACATCCCCATGCATGGATGACACAATTTATTTATGAATTGGTTACATGATTTTTCATATTTATACTAGTTGAAGTTTCACATACAAATTGACATCTTCTCATATTTAATAGTCATGTCAGCTATATTGCACTACCAATAATTTAAGAGGTAAGGGATTTAGGGATTGACCTACGTATATTGTCGACACATACTAGCCAAAAAATAAAAACATTAGATGTAAGTGTCTTTGGACCATTTAATCCCTACTTCAAGGTTGAGAGAAAATCATGGATGAGTAAACATTACGGTCTACGTGTTAGCAAACAAAAATTGGCCACTTTAGACAACTTATCATTCAAGTGTGCACTATCTCCTAATAATATTAAATTTGGTTTTAGAAGAAGAGGTATATGTCCCCTTAACCCTAAAGTGATAACCAATGACATGATTTTGATTCAAGCATTCAATGTAGAATAACATGAATTTATTGTTGTTTCAAATATCATGAGGTTGGCTGGCTTTAATGATGAAGAAATTCAAGTTACTATAATAGTGATGCAACGAGATCTGAAGAAGAAACAATTGTACTTGAAGGAGAATGACCAAAAAATGTAGAAGGTTTTCATATCCAAGTATTAAATAAAATCTATGAATCTCACAACCACTAACCTCAACAAGCACCAACAATTGAAGATGTATTGACTGACCCTTTCAATAAATGAGATGCATCTTTCTCTTTCAACCAACAATTTTAAAGTCTACCTACCCAAGTAAACCTGATTTGGTAAAGGAGGTTGTAGTAAACGTTGGCCTTAATTTTGATTCCATTCAATGAAATTTGTCAATGTCAATTTCATCATTGACTCCTCCTCTCCCAACATAGCTAGTTCATTACCATGTAAATTTTGGTGCAAATGAAATAGTTGATGAAATATCACATTTGGGCACAAATAAGGATGTAGTACCCGACATGAATGATAATATAGATTGTAGTCAAATAGAATTGAACACAAAATCATCATATATTTTTAGATTTCTAGTTTATAGGGTTGTTGAAAAATCATGAAACAATGCCCTAGGGTTGGGTAGACAATCCCAAAATCTCACATCATATGAGTATAGGAAAATGTTGAAAGATTAAGGGACCCATAAGAAGATGAAATAAGAAAAAACTATAATGTAATTTTTATGTTTCATTACAACATTATTTTTTAATAAGCGTAGAACTTAAAATTTGACTAAAGCCCAACACATGACACAATATAAAGAAAGGGGTGATATTATGGTTCATAAACTTGATAAGGTTAAACAAACAAAACCTACAAGTTGTTTCCATCTTGTTCGTTTCCCTTCTAAAATATCAACCACCAACATAGTTTTGCAAATTCAAAAACTACTCTACTCATCACTCTACTCTAGAACATATACAAAAATCATACTCAATTTTAATCTAATAACTTGCTCCTAAATTACAAATGCTACAAAGACAAGTTGGCACCAAATACTATAATTTGGAATTGAAAAGAGTTGCATGATTAAAATAATCTGTTAAAAATGAGGAATGTTTTTCATTTATTAGAAACATCCCTGCACTTGGATTTACAAGTAGTAACTAGTAAAGTGGAAAGAGTTTCAAAACAATCTAAATTTAATAACTTTCTCAATCAAAAAAGCTATAGAGACAGGTTTGTGATATGTAAGCTGAAAATGGAAAGAGTCAAATGATTAAAATAAATTTTTAGAAGTGAGGTCCATTTTGATTTGAATTTTTTCATGTAATGCAACATTCTTCTTATTCATGATTAAAAAAAAGTAAATAATATTTTTCCAGTTTACTAGTTTCAACTTTTACATTATGGTTCAAAACGTTTATATCAGATGGTCTCTATCAACTTTAGTAGTTTCGGATTATATATTCCAATGCAAGCACAATGTTTTATAAGCTAAAATTAATAAAGTGGAAAGATTTGCAAGATTTTTTATCATACAAGTTACAAGAACCAATACCAACTCCAAAAATGAACCAATAGTATATAAGAATTAAAAGAAAGTGTGTAAAGAAGGTAAAGTAATACTGAAATGACATGATAAGGTAGTCACTTCACGAATACAAGTTTTATCTATGAGATAATAGAACTCATTTCAAACATTTTATTTCAATCATGCAAGTCAAACATGCCCCTAATGTTCAAGAAAACAATAAACTCTTAACCATATTTTGTTAGGAATTAGAGAACAAATATGCGAAAAACAATTCCTTAAACCACAACAGTAGGAAACTATATAGCAAAATTATACTTGCAGAAATATAACAACATAAATAAATAATGCACAAAAGAAGACAAGACAAGATTTAACGTGGTTCACCTAATGTGGGCTACGTCCACCAAGAACTTGCTCATATTTTATTATCAACAAGAGTAAAATAACTCTCACAGTCTTCTCTCAGTTATGAACTCACAACAAAATTCCAAAGATGCTAAACCACATCTAAACCACAATTGACACCCAATTTCTTAACCTTGATCACTCTTGATCACTAAGACTCAAGACCTCTTGAACACTCAAGATATCTTCAAGATACCCTAACACCTCTATTTATAGGATTACAATCCTTTTAAGAAGTCCTAAAGCCAACCCTAGAAGTTTGAAAGTCACGACCTTTCAACTTCCCACGGCTAGAAAAAACTGTCACAATGTTAACAACCAATTAACAACATATTAACAACGACAACACAACAACGACACAACAACGTCATAGCAGATGACTGCAGAATGCTCCTAAAGTCTCCAAACTTAACCATTTGAACTCCAACACTTTAACACTGATTCGAGAAGACCAAAAATAGGCTCCACACCCCAACATATTTACAATATTATAGCATTACAAAGCTTCTAATAGATAATAGATGGTCTCTTTCCACTTTCTACGTTTCAAATTAGCTAGGGGATCAAAATAAACATATTACATTACTCCTCATTTAGAATAGGTATATAAACATTCTTGGAATCAAACAATGTATAATCATGTTTAACTCAAAATAACTAGAAGAACTTCCAAAATGAACTAACATCAAATAAGTATGAAAAGAAATTTGGTGCAAAGGAGGAGGTAAAGCAATACTGAAATGACATGTTAAGGCATTTTCTGCACACTTATCGACGAAGGAAGGTGGGAAGTTGGAGATGGCGACAACATTAAACATGTATGGGTTTTATCCCCGAGATAAAAAAACCTCATTTTCAACATTTTATTTCAATCATGCAGCTCAAATATGCCCCCAATATTTTAGAAAACTAAAATATTGCAATAACAGAGAAAAAATGATATGTGGCTCTTTAATTTAATGTTTTAAAGAAAAATATGCACCTTTCAAACTTTATGCAATGTATAATATCACAGGTAAGCTATAAAAGGATGGACACAAAATATATATTACTAATCAATTAGAATAGATACAAAAACATCCTTACATTGGGATCTATAAGGAGAAGCTAGTAAAGTGGAAAGAGTTGTAAGATTCAAGTTAATTCAACATATTCAAAGAATGCAATACTAAAATGGAATGAGAAGGAATTCACTTCACACTTGTGGTTTTTATCCCTTAGATAATAGATCTCATTTGAAACATTTTATTCCAATCATGTAACTCAAATATGCATGTATTATTCCATAAAACTGAGCAAAAATGGCAATAACCCTAAACAAATATGGAAATAAGCAAAGAAACCATAACACAAAAAAATAGTTTATACAAAAAAATAAATCTCGTGTACAAAATAAAAGATCTATACATTATGATGGAGTGAAAATACATCATTTACATAAGTTTTTATGACAATGTTACCTCCACAAGAGCATTGATGACAACTGACAATATCAACACCTCCACTCTACACGTGCAGAACCTCTAGAATGAACCAATATTAGATAAGAATTATACAAAAGTTAGTATAAAGGAGTATGTAAAACAATACTAAAATGGCATGTTAAGGTATTTACTTTACAATTATTGTTGAAGGAATGTAGATAGTCAGTGGTGACAACAACAATACATTTGTTGCATGCAATATTTAAGGTTCTTAAATGTTTTAAATACGTTGTTTTTCACTTTTTAGGTATCAACTCTATTTATTTGTGATTTTATTTACAATTAAATATTATTTTTGTAACAACTATTTTTTTTATCGTTAAACGCTTTTGACCGGAGCTATGAACTGGAGGGTTGAAGGGACCCCACCCATTACAAAAATGTCCTGAGACCAAATATTACAATTAATCCAACATAAACCGCGACCACTGAGCCCAGCCCGACGATGCAATTTTTCTGCCACCAACTGCCATGAACACCAATGTCGGCAATGCAAAGTCCACCACCGCCGAGAATAACCGCCAGCCATAACCACCGGTGATACAACACTCACCACCACCGATAAACCACCCCGAAGGGATCGCGCCTAACAAGATTTGAACCTGGGTGGATCCAGACACAATCGTCCATCTTCACCTCATCTGGACTCTTCCCCAAATAACTGATCCAACCAAACCCCATTTGTGAGTTTTTGTACCAACTATTAGTCCAAGTAGAAAAATGAAAAAATGGAGAGGTCATAAGAAAAGTAAGTTTTGTAATATGCATCATTTTGAAAGTCACAAAAAGTACCTTTATATAATTTTAACTTGAGGAACTATGCGAATATGTCATTTTTTTGACGAAAAACACATTTTGAGTGGTGCTACATGACCCTAAAGTTAGGGTTATCAACTATTTTCCCCTTCCCTTAAAGTAGCAACAACACCCCAATGAGTAAATGCGTGTTAAATCTCAAGAGTTTGAAGGTGGAAGGTACAAATAAGATAGATAAATAGATATTTTAATAACATCCATGAGACCAAAGTAGTCTATCAAGAGAGAAATTTTTATGGTAACCACAATACTCACTAGGAAAAGGATGTGACTAATCTAGAGATTAGGTGCACCTATGTTAGGCTATGCAAATGTAAGAAAAGCGAGTGTAAGTGAATTTTTTTATCCTTATAGAAGCAATTCCAAGATGCATTGAAGAGGCATATCCAATTTTTCTAGTAAGGCATGATATAGAGGAAATTTTGTGACATTAGGGAGCCAATTATGTCACTTTTCATACATAATAAGAATCATGTTAGTGAATTCTTCATTTAAGCCAAAAATATTAAAAAATAAAAAAATGGAGTATAATCTATATTAAATACCAAAAAAAGTTTTTAAAAGTGGTTGATAGTATGACATATTATCATATATTTGTTACCTTTGCAAAGAGCTAAGGAAGACTTGGGTTGCATAAGGCCTAGGACAAGAGTGTGTATAGATGTAGTTTTTAAGGTCTTAAACATACGTAGAGTGCATTTTTGGGCTTCATGTATGAACCCTACGTATATCTTAAGATGTGTACAAAGACATCACATACATATGTTGACATATGTTGTCTATCCTACCATCCATTGCCAACTCAATGGAAAAATCCCATTAACTTTGAAGAACCTATACACAAATGTGACCAAATGACCGACTGAAATTTGGAAGTGTGAACATGGAACCCAAATAAATGAAATAAATATATAAATACGATCAAATGCAAGTTTTAGTTATCGTTGATGGCATGGAAATCAATGGTAAAAATTTTAACTACTTAATCCCTTGACATAAGTTTAATGTTGAGCTTCCCCTATTATATCCCACACATGCCCCATGTTTTGAAAAAAATATATGAATCACATAGGTTATTTGAATTTATTTACCTCATTGATTTCTTCATTCAAGTAGACTACTTTGGAAAGGTATATACACATGTTATGTGTTTGTATACATCTTAAGGTAAACGTAAGTATGTCTAGTCAACAAATTAGTCGCGCCTTATTGGAAAGTCATGACATTTGTTGAACTTGAGCTATGAAACATTGCATAATGGAAAATCAGATATTAGGTAGCATTCAATCACCTACATAGGTGAATTTGGTTTTCTGCATAGGTGTGTATAGTTACCTAGATAGATACTTCTCTTTATCTATACAATTTGGAAGGAGTGTATAGAGAAGAAATGATGGCGAATAAGGAGGCGTTGGTCTAGGACATTCAATTTTAATTGCATAACTACTTGAGTGAAAATTACAATAAATTTTATACTTTTCTAAAACCAGGCAATGAAGCATTGTTGAGATCCATAATTGTGGGAATTGATGTTTTCTATATTATAGACTATTTATCACATTTTAATAAGAATAATTACATGTATGGAACAATATTATATTTGAATTCATAAAAATAATTTTGAACACCCATGACATGCTTGTATCAATGTTTTTAGTGTTAAAAGAAAGTGAAATTAATTTTTATTTTAAATTTTCAATATTTACAAAAAACTAACCAATAAAATTATTCCAAAATTTATCAGCCAACAAAGCCAAACCTGTAGTTCCTGCTCAATAACTTGATTATGGAAAATTTATCACAAGAAAAAAGTTTGTATTTATGTAAGTCTTTGAGACAAATCTAATATGACACAATGTTTTGGTGAAATTGGTAAAATCAAAGTTGCCTTTCTATTATGGTTGCTTCAATAAAATGGTAAAATCCAATACAAATTGCCTACAACCACTCCACTCAATGTATACAAATAAATAATGGCATGATGAAATATCCTCTTTGTATCTCTATAATGGGCGATCTAAATTAGGATAATGAGAGGGTTCATACTAAAGATGTACACCTTGAGGTTGTATGTTTCAAAGAGACATGGAACTTGAGAGACAATATCCCACACTTTATAGGAAATGCAAGGTTCCAAAGCCTAGATATAAGATAGAGTAATGACATATAACTAGCTTATGATGAAAATTTGATAATAATTTTGGTGTAATCAGCTTGTAACAAAAATATGGATTCTTATGCCAGGGTTATAAACATAGGTTTTAATGATCGATAAGTCATAAATCACAAAGTGTGGATTATAAGGTAAGAACCAATAGATAAATAATGCAATTGATCAGGAAAATTATACTCTACTCTAACATATGCATGATCACATCAAAAAAACATCCAAATATAAAATAACATAAAGTAAAATAGAGGTTAGAGATACTTACTTGATTGTGGACACCATTTGTGCATTAACTTCCCCCTAAGGTTAACAACACCTTATGAGAGAGTTGATGTGGGGAACACAAATGAATAAGATAAGACCTAGAAAAAACCTCTTTTTAAAGAATACAAAGAATCCAAAGGATGAGAAAACCATAATAATTTCAACTCATATGATTGGAATCCTAAGTACCTAGTGCTCCAATTTGATTCAACCCTAAATTAAAAAAGTGTTGAGTTAATGAGTTTTATTTATTCCAGGGTTAAGTCTTAGAAACATTAGTATATTTAGACTTTTAATTATAGATCAATGTGTATATCAAGATTTACTATTATTAGTAGTTTACAAGATAGAATATTATAAATGATTGTTAATAAGGTGAAAACACTACAAAGAGGGTGCACTTACTTAATTACAAACTCATGAAACTTATCTAGTAGTGTTTTAACACATTCTTAGGTCTTTTGTTTAGATTTTTTTATCTTTGCGCAGTGACATGTTGTCAAAATATAAGAACACAATGCATAAAATCCATAGAGAATCATTAGGAAACAACTTCCAAAACTTCAGGATACATATTTTCCTTCCATGGTCAAGGTCGTATAGTTTGGTCAGAATAATATATTTGGTCTTGGACCAACATGTCCTTAAATTTAGTTTCAAATTCATATTCTTTGTTGGGTATTATAATCTCTTTAGGTCAGGCATTTCATTCATAGATCATCTATAGAACCATATATAAGCAAGTAAACACTACCTCATTTGCTAACTTGGAAATATAATGGAACTACATTGATAAAATCACTTCCCACACTTGTAAAAGGCACCCAAGGCTCCTTAATTTTGAAATAACACATCTATAGTCATTAGGGAAATAATATTTATAGTTTTGAAGCTTATTACCAAGTTAAGACAACAATCTCTCTTATCTATAAGCACTCAGAGATCCCTTCCCCAAGTATCTTAACAAGAGCATACTCAATTCAAGCATGGTTAAATATGGTTGTCAAAATCAGTTTCATTCAATTAGATATCACATGTCAGGTGGAGAATGACATGCAGTTTGAGGAATCTTCGGAGTAGTGCATATATCAATGGTGAATGTGGTTAATGTTATTTTTGTAGGAATTATCATCCACATCTAGGGTTTTAGATCATGATCAGAGTATTTAGATAGTTTCATAACATGATCACAAATTAGGGTTTGACAATGACATATAGTTCTAGGCAATCGATAGTATGTAGAAGTTATAAATCCCATAACCAAATAGGTCCAAGACCATTAAAAAGGGTCAATACCATATCATACGACCCTATAAAAGTTGTATGATCATACCCCAAGTTCGTTTCTAGTTATAGTCCTAGAAATGAAGCATCATCAAGTTTATACCTCCCTATTTCAATAGTGCATCCATCCATAACTTTCCATAATCATCTGTAATTAGCCCAGTGTACTCAATTCTTTGTATTGTTAAGTTCATATCTTATCTAGCATATTAGTTATTAATATAAAATCATTATTTTGATTGTGATAATTAATATTAGAATTTGACTAATCAAAATATCCACTTGTTGCTAACCCTTAAATCATTTAGTGTACTTGATTCACTAAAATTAATTAGGTTTCACTTTAAATCTAATTATGGTGTAAAATAATTTCTGAACCCCTCTTGTGATTCGATCTTAGCAGCAACCCTTGTTGCCTTAGGGTTTTCTCCTTATAAGTATATGGTACTTCTTCTTATTAGTTATCTCATCTTATTTTAGATTGCATATGGTCTCTTCCTATGAATTTTCAGCATAGTGCTAGCTTTACCAATCTTTTTTAGTGAAATATTATATGATTTTTACTCTCATAAGCATTTCAAGAACAATGGGATGGGTATCATAATTCAATTTTTCCTGAAACTCCCTGAAATTGCTCATTTTTCCTCAGGACAATAGGGTGTGCCTACATAAATTGAGCTTCCCTGAGAATTAAACATGTCTTGTAGTTGTGAAATATTTTATGATTCCATCATGTAGAGGAGTCTTCAATATTTCCAATGAATATTTGTTTTCTTTCCAATTTATCACAGAACTCTTGAAATCCTATGCCAAATTTTAGGTATTGTTTTGGACTGCAAGCTCCATACCCTGAAAAACTAGCTTTCACTGCAACTGTTCCTAAACCTCCAAAATTTCCGTAAACTTTCCTAAATCAATTAAATTAATCTCTAATATCTTAAAAACTACCTTTGGATGATTGTGGGAATTCAGATTAGTCTCAAAGTATGCACACCTATTTAGGAAAGGCTAAAAATAGCCTTTCTAGTCTTACCAAAGATTTCTCTTTTGACAACACTTCACTGAATGAGTTGAATGGCCTTATAAAAACATTTCAGACATCATGGAAAGTTTGTAAAACACTTTATGAGGACCTATAAGGTTTGGATGGATATGATACATATAGCAGACTGATCTGCATGAGGGTTCAGGAGGGTTTTCAAGCAAGTTTTTGACACCTAGGTTTCGTTGACATGGTTCAAGATTTGAATTTTTAACTTTTCAAAAACACATGAAAATAAATGGAATTAGAAATGTGTGCTTATATGCAGTTCTTAGTCTCTTTAACATCCAAGAATCATACAATTCTGCCACGCATATGAGTCACTCATGCTAATGATCAATTTCTGCCATCTCAATATTTTATGTGTTTAACATATGGTGCTATCAGTTCCTTTGTAGTTCGCTTCTTGCATGCTCATGGTTAACTAAAGATTGAAATATTTGAAAACTCATATTTACAAGAGTGGATCATTGTTAACTGGACCTTTTCAACAAATGAGGCACAATGGATGGCATAACAAAGAAAGGTAATTAACATATTGTGTTTCAATTGCATATTTGAAGGTGAAGAGTGTGTGGCTGTTGAATATGCTCTTATAAATTTTGTTGGCACGTTACATTATTTGTGAAATTCCATAATGTATTTTATCAATGCTAGTGTAGTCTAGTTTTCCATTTGCCTGCCAATTATTGACTCATAATTGTATATGCATAGTAATCCTATTTTATTTTAGCCACATTTCTAACATTCTGTCATTGCTTCCATAGGTTGATCCTACTTTTGGTCAATAGTCTTTTAATTGTCAAGCTTAGAGTTGTGTTCTTCATCGCACAATTATTCTTCGAATTGTGATCCATATTTAAGATTTACAGCCAAAAGTTTTTGCTACTTATCAATATAAAAATAGGTGCAATTATATTAAGTACGTGATCGAAATTTAAATTTTAAGGTCCATAGTATTATTTTATAAGGTTAGTGAAATTTTATTAAGATTTATGTTGTTATTGTCATCAATAGTGTCCTTTGATTCGTCTAGGTTTTAAAATTTATCAAAGTAATAATTTATCAATATATTTAAAGGTGTCAAAGCCATCATTTTGTATTTTCATTTTAATCATCTATCGTGGCATTTTCAAATACCATTATTTGGGTAAAAAGAGTTGTTTACATATATCATCGTAATAGGATCATAGTGTCTTGAAAATGGATAACTTAAGTCTAATTAAGAAATTTGAAGGAAAATATTTCCATACATAGAAAATCTAGATGCAGTTACACTTGATAGAGAAAGATTTTTTGGATGCCATCAAACAAAATGCGTCAACACTAAAAAATGCAACCAATCTTCCAAATTGGACTATCAAGGATAAAAATCCATGGGAACTATTGGTTTCAATCTATCAAAAGCATATCTTCATCATGTGGAATTCTTGAAGTCAACAAAAGAGATTTGGGAATTTAAATAAATTGTTTGGATCTGAAGCAAAAGTGCTAATACAACAATGAAGCAAATATTGTATGGATTGAAGATGAAATAAGGTGCAAATATGGAAGATCATATAAGAAAGTTCCGCTCCATACTCAAACAACTCATGGGTATTAACAAGAAGGTAAAATATGATGATACCAAAGTAATACTTTTGAATAGTATGCCTAAAAAGTTATCTAATATGGTTTTCACTTTGAGTAAGCTAAACATTGGTTTAGAAGGAGGAATTTCTACTCTTCGGATCAAAATGATTATTTAGAACTAGAAGAGGAGGTGTTATATGTATGAAACAAAGCAATTACATCTTCAAAAAAGGGAAACTATAATTCAAATCATGTTCCTTCAAAAGGAAAAGTTAAATGTTATTATTGTAAAGAAGTAGGACATGTAATTTTGAATTGTAAGAAGAGGGCACATTATGTCCTTGATGACAGGCTCAATCAAAAGGATTATATTGTTGAAGAATACATTGAATGGGAGGAGTGCTCCATGAATGAGGATATTTACTGCCCTAATGATGAATAATTTCTTTATTAAATAACTTTAAATTCACACTAGAGGTCGGAGGCAATACATGAAGGAGGGCGATCAATGCATCTCGTCAGTCACCAATGATGGGGTCACATACAACATTGGTGGCACCTTTTTTATATTATTTCAGTTGTTTAGTTTAAGTGGTGTGTGTAGAAATAAAGCAAGGTATTCATTCCTTTCTAAAGTTTGAAACAAGGAGCATGTGCATTATGGATGTTGAGTACAATTATATAGAAGGACAACTAACTATAGAGGTCCTCTGGCTGCGGAGATCCTGTAATAGTCATACTTCTTCATTGATTGGCTGGTGAAAGAGCATTCGTTAGAAGTGAAAGTGATAACTATTGGGTTCTCATATGTAGGTGTATTGGTGGAAGTGTGATCATCCAGTGATGATTCACTGTGGTGAAGTGAGTGATCATGTGCAGTAAGATCTAAATGGTAGTATGCAGACCTAGAAGTATGCGGTGGCATACAATTATATTTTTAGTATGATGGTGTGTTTTTTCCCGTGTTCACATTAAGGGGGTGACATTTCATATATTAATAACATTCACACTAAGGGGGTGAATTTTAGGAATATTATTGCGAACATTATGATTTATATATTATATTATATATAAGCATATAATATATGAGTTACTATAAACAACTCATATGATGAACCCCTGTTTAGCCATGTTTTATCCTATGTGGACCACACATTACAATGATATCATTTTGCACTATGTATAATATTGATGTTTTATAATTAATACTTTACTATGTTATGGAAGGAAATGTTGTGCATATTTTTTTATTTTTGTCTTGTTATTTCTTTTTCAAATATGGCTTGAATGAACCTCTTATGTGTAGTAAAAATGTATTTGGAAAAGCATATCTTAAGTCATCACAAGACTCATTTATGCACTAGCACAAGACTCATTTATGCACTAGCACATGACTCATTTATGCACTAGCACAAGACTTGCCCTACAACACAAGACTCACCTTTGCATTAGTGCATGACTCGTTGTCGAGCGCATGACCAATCCAAATCACTAATTTGGACTCACTTGAACACAAAAGTGATAAATGACTCATATGGCTAAACAATGAGTTGATATAGCTAGCACATCAGTTAACACAATGAAATGAGCATGAAACGTGTACAACATTTCCTTCCAAAACATAATAAAGTATTAATTATAAAATGCCAATATTATACATAGTGCAAAATGATATCATGGTAACACAGGGTTCAAATAGGATAAAACATGGAAAAATAGGGGTTCATCACTCCCCCACACTTAAGATCTAACAGGTCCTCCTACTACCTATTCAATCTTTCAACGATCCTTGAACAATTGTATTCATTGGAAAAGGTCTGCCAAGTCTCATCCAACTCAGTGTTGTTAGAGTAGGTATTTACCTTAGCTCATGTTCACCTAGGTACTTTATTTACCTTTATTGTATTTATCCTCACCCACTCATGTGTGTGGATATTTATTTTATCTTATTTAGATATTAGGAGATATTATCTAGTTGTTAGATATAGTTCTTTCCTTGATATATGGTACCTTGACTAGTTCTTTCCTTGATCTATGGTATTGACTAGATCCTTGACGTCTAGTTCTCTCCTAAATCTATGGTCTTGACTAGTTATTTCCTTGATTTATGGTTTGATCTACGACCTTGACTGGTTCTTAGATTGTTATTCCTTGCCTATTTAAGCAAGGCCCATTCTCAATGTATTGCATTGAGTTCTATAATAATATATGATATTGCTGCTCATTTGTTTGCAAAGGTTTTATGTAAATTTATTCTAAAGAATTGATTTCATCTTATTGATCATGGTGTTTAATTAACATCTATGTTCTTGGCTTGGTACGATCTAGTTATCGTTCCTTTCATGGTATCAGAGCTGGAGATTGCTGTTGACATATGTCTGTAAGTTTTATTTTGCAAATAAAATCTTTGTATATTCATATATTTGGGATTTGGTCATATTTTGTTGTTGCATGCACTTTTATGCAAATCGAAGGCTTCCATTGGATCTGGAAGGTGTGAAAACCCTAAGATCGACTAAACTCGGCCATTTTTGTAGGCAGTCAGTTTTTTGGTTTTTTTGTTGTTGCAGAGAAGCACACTAGTTCGCCTCGGGATTGGTGCCCACTTAAAGGGAAACGGGGGATTATTTTTTGGGTATGTTGGATTGCTCAAGATCTTCACAGGGAAATTTTCTATTGCAGCGTATCTATCTCGGTTTATGTGTAGGAAGGTTTTCAGGTCTTTAGCCCCCTTTAATTTTATTTGTGTGGTGAAGGCAACAACAATTTTTTTTTTTTTAGTAGTGAACTAAAATAAACAGTAGAGCATTATATTGAAAAGTTTGTATCTTTTTCTCGGTAACTCGGTTTTGAGTGCCATTTTTTGCAAAAGTGCTTGTTTTTTCATGCTCTTTCCATTGGAAATATTTATTTTGATACTTGCACTATAATTATAAAGTTCCAAATATGGAGGAGTGTTGTAATCAATTGTGGACGCAATTTCGGTTGAGCCCGACGTCCTAAACTTCTGGGAGTTGCATTTTGTATCTATCATGGATTCTGAGAATGATATGCTTTTTTCTAAAGTGTGTGGACTTACTTCCTATAGAACAAACTTGCTAGCCTTCAGCATCACCATCATATTGTGGACAACCATATCCATGCTTCTAGTCCACTTGCAACTATTTCTCCTGAACCCACTGACATTGATCTATCAGTCTTTGAGTTTATTCCTGCTCTTCATGCTCATACACTTATGAAGCTTGTTACTGCATGCTCTTCCACATATGTGTCTAATACAGTACCACATGTTGTGTATCCTACTTCTACTCAGCTACATGGCCTGTTTGAGAAGCATACCACTGCATTCAGATCTTGCATGCTCCATTCTATGGGTCTCACTAGCGGAGTCATTGGTAGACATTCACAGGGTATTGTTTCCTCGATTCCACATGTTAAGTAGAATTCTCGTCGTGACATTGGTTTTCGAGCAGATACTTCATTGGGATCACACATTGACAAAGATCATTTTTTTGTCCGCTCGACTCTTTTGAGGATCATGAGCAACAC
Source organism: Taxus wallichiana var. yunnanensis (assembly GCA_018340775.1). NCBI lineage: Eukaryota > Viridiplantae > Streptophyta > Pinopsida > Cupressales > Taxaceae > Taxus > Taxus wallichiana. The sequence goes on from CM031237.1 coordinate 10,535,745, forward strand.
ATGAGTTTTGCACCTTCACTCAGGCTTGAGAAACCTAAGATTTCAGCTATCAGACATGATCAACCTGACACACATTCTGATGTTTTTTACATGCACCCATTGTGCATTTTGCACCAAGTCATATGCAGGCATCTTCTTCATCCATCCGTGTTGATTTGGGGTGGATATTTGATCACTCGTGGCAACGACATAGGCATTCATTGAGAGGACTCTACAGGCATGGATCCTCCACCATTCGGCCTCTTGCTCCACTTTATATACCTTCTGTATTGTGATGCTTCTTGTTTTGAGCATTTTTCTTTAGCAGGTGTAGTGTATCTCTCTTGTTTGTTGATAGATTTTGTATCTGTATTTTCAACACTTTTGGCATGTTGACAATATCTCTTATGGGGGATCTATTCTGGTGAAGTCCAGTGTTATTTTGTCAGTGTTTGAGTAGTTGATTTTGGGAACTCATATAGATTTGTAGCGTCACTCCACCCATTCAGCAGTATGGGAGGGTGTGGTGTTGATCCTGCTTCTTCGAGTTTCGTGTCCTTGCCTTGTTACCTTGGCTTTTCTTGGATCGTGACACTCTGGAGTTTGTTTCCTTGCCTTGTTGCCTTATTACCTTGGCTTTTCTTAGATCATGACACTCTAGAGTTTGTTTCCCTGCCCTGTTGCCTTGAGAATGGGCCTTGCTTAAATAGGCAATGAATAAAAATCTAAGAACCAATCAAGGTCGTAGATCAAACCATAAATCAAGGAAATAACTAGTCATCAAAGAACTAGTCAAGACCATAGATTTAGGAGAGAACTAGACATCAAGGATCTAGTCAATACCATAGATCAAGGAAAGAACTAGTCAATACCATAGATCAAGGAAAGAACTATACCTAACAACTAGATAATATCTCCTAATATCTAAATAAGATAAAAGAAATATCCACACACATAAGTGGGTGAGGATAAATACAATAAAGGTAAATAAATTACCTAGGTGAACATGAGATAAGGTAAATACCTACTCTAACACCCCCCCTCAAGTGAAGCTAGGGGCCAAAATAGAAGTGGCATGTCCACAGTATGAGTCCTGGCAACTAGGCCTGATGAGGTACTCATGTACAATAACTGGGAAAAAAGGGACACCGCAAGGTACCCAAAACCAGTAACAACAAAGTAAAGAGAGTAAAGATCCACTCCAAGGCATCCCAAGAAGCTCGGCTCAAAAACTTGTATAATGCTGAAGAATTTTGGTGTGCACTGTGGTCTAAATCCACTGCTCGATCACAAAACTCAAAAACAACTGACACTGGCTCCACCAGAATAGCTCCATATAAGGAGATTATCAACAGAGTGATGTCGAAAGTGTAAAAAAACACCAAACATAATTCGATCAACTACTGCAAATAGGTGTGCCACGATCCAAGAAAAAAACCAAAGCAACAAGGCAAGGAAACAAACTCCAGAGTGTCACGATCCAAGAAAAGCCAAGGTAACAAGGCAAGGACACGAAACTCGAAGAAGCAGATCAACACCACACTCTCCCATACTACTGAATGGGTGGAGTGATGCTACAAATCTGTATGAGTTGCCCAAAATCAACTACTCGAACACTGAAAAATAACACTAGACTTCACCAGAATAGATCCCCCATAAGAGATATTGTCAACATGCCAAAAGTGTCAAAAATACAGATACAAAATCAATCAACAAACAAGAGAGATACACTACACTTGCTAAAAAAATGATCAAAACAAGAAGCATCATAATGCAGAAGGTATAGAAAGTGGAGAAAGAGGCCGAATGGTGGAGGATCCACGCTTGTAGAGTCCTCTCAATGAATTCCTATGTTGCTGCCATGAGTGATTAGATATCCACCCCAAATCAACACGGATGGATGAAGAAGATGCCTGCATATTACTTGGTGAAAAATGCACAATGGGTGCATGCAAAAGAACATCAGAATGTGTGTCAGGTTGATCATGTCTGACAGCTAAAATCTCAGGTTTGTCAAGCCTGAGTGAAGGTGCAGAACTCATGTGTTTCTCATGATCCTCAGAAAGAGTCGAGTGAACAAAAAAATGAGCTCTGTCAATGTGTGATCCCAATGAAGTATCTGCTCGAAAACCAATGTCACGACGAGAATTCCACTTAACATGTAGAATCGAGGAAACAATACCCTGTGAATGTCTGCTAATGACTCCGCTAGTGAGACCCATAGAACGGATCATGCGAGATCTGAATGCAGTGGTGTGCTTCTCAAACAAGCCATGCAGCTGAGCAAGGAAACAAACTCCAGAGTGTCACGATCCAAGAAAAGCCAATGTAACAAGGCAAGGACACAAAACCTGAAGAAGCAGATCAACACCACACCCTCCCATACTACTGAATGGGTGGAGTGACGCTACAAATATGTATGAGTTTCCCAAAATCAACTACTCAAACACTGACAAAATAACACTAGACTTCACCAGAATAGATCCCTTATAAGAGATATTGTCAACATGCCAAAAGTGTCAAAATAGAGATACAAAATCAATCAACAAACAAGAGAGATACACTATACCTGCTAAAGAAAAATGCTCAAAACAAGAAGCATCACAATGCAGAAGGTATAGAAAGTGGAGCAAGAGGCCGAATGGTGGAGGATCCACGCCTGTAGAGTCCTCTCAATGAATGCTATGTCATTGCCACGAGTGATCAGATATCCACCCCAAATCAACACGGATGGATGAAGAAGATGCCTGCATATGACTTGGTGCAAAATGCACAATGGGTGCATGCAAAAGAACATCAAAATGTGTGTCAGGTTGATCATGTCTGATAGCTGAAATCTTAGGTTTCTCAAGCCTGAGTGAAGGTGCATAACTCATGTGTTGCTCATGATCCTAAAAAAGAGTCGAGCGGACAAAAAAATGATCTTTGTCAATGTGTGATCCTAATGAAGTATCTGCTCGAAAACCAATGTCACGATGAGAATTCTACTTAACATGTGGAATCAAGGAAACAATACCCTGGGAATGTTTTCCAATGACTCCGCTAGTGAGACCCATAGAACGGAGCATGCGAGATCTGAATGCAGTGGTATGCTTCTCAAACAAAGCAGGCCATGCGGTGGCGAAGTAGGATACACAACATGTGGTACTGTAATAGACACAGATGTGGAAGAGCATGCAGTAACAAGCATCATAAGTGTATGAGCATGAAGAGTAGGAACAAACTCAAAGACTGATAGATCAATGTCAGTGGGTTCAGGAGAAATAGCTACAAGTGGACTAGAAGCATGGATATGGTTGTCCACAATATGATGGTGATGCTGAAGGCTAACAAGTTTGTTCTGCAGGAAGTGTATTATTGTATCCTTATCGTGAATGAGTGATTGTAGAAGAAAATTTCACTTCTTGAGTGATCTATTTTCTTCCACAAATTTTATAATATCCTCTTGAAGTCCACACACTTCAGAAAAAAACATATCATTCTCAGAATCCATGATAGATACAAAATGCAACTCCCAGAAGTTTAGGACGTCGGGCTCAACCGAAATTGCGTCCACAATTGATTACAACACTCCTCCATATTTGGAACTTTATAATTATATTGCAAGTATCAAAATAAATATTTCCAATGGAAAGAGCACGAAAAAACAAGCACTTTTGCAAAAAATGGCACTCAAAACCGAGTTACCGAGCAAAAGATACAAACTTTTCAATATAATCCTCTGCTATTTATTTGTTTTTGAGTCTTTTGGTAAAAAATACTATTTCTGGACTATGTAGGGAGTGAGCTTTATTTTCCGAAAATAGCAACCTGTGGATTTTCCCGAAATAGCAAAAATCGTGCACAGCATCCGTGGACCCCTGCCAAAAAAGGAAAGACCTGAAAACCTTCCTACACGTAAACCGAGACAGATATGCTACAACAGAAAATTACCCTGTGTAGATCTCGAGCAATCCAACATACCCAAAAAATAATCCACCGTTTCCTTTTAAGTGGGCATGAATCCCGAGGTGAACCATTGTGCTTCTCTACAACAACAAAAAAAATGAAAAAACCGACTGCCTACAAAAATGGCCGAGTTTACAGTCGATCTTAGGGTTTTCACACCTTCCGGATCCAATGGAAGCCTTTGTTTTGCATAAAAATGCATGCAACAACAAAATATGACCAAATCCCAAATATATGAATATACAAAGATTTTATTTACAAAATAAAACTTACAGATAGATGTCAACATCAATCTCCAGCTCTGATACCATAACCAGATTGTACCAAGCCAAGAACATAGATGCTAATCAAACAACAGATCGTATTCATTAGAAAAGGTCTGCCAAGTCTCATCCAACTCAGTGTTACAAAAACCAAAGAAATTTATGACTTCATTCCTCCAAGTTGTATAACAACCTTCTGGTTGATCATATGTGGAATTCCTTTGTGACACTGGTGATATAACTAATGGAGGCCTATACCTCATTCCAATCCACTTATCCTGTATTACAATAATCTTGCATATATCCTTGGTCCTTTTTAATGACCAATGGAGATTAGTGGGTGAAATCACTTCCTTCTTTTTATAGTGCTCAACGAGAAGTTCAAATCTCAATTGGAAATAAATGAAATTAACATTAAACATTGGGAGTTTTTGCTACCTAAAATCCTTTACACAAGTTCTCATAATTTCCTTATACCTATCCACCAACTGTAAACAAAATACCTGGGACTGAAATCTTGTGAAAAACCGGATGGGGGCAGGAAGATCATGCCTCATTAAGAGGCCTATATTGGCTTCTTCTCGGACATATGTTCCCCTTTCTCCCTCCATTCAGACTGATTCCTCAAAGTAGAGATGAATTCCCTCAGTTGTACCTCTCCCACATATAAATTGATTGGAATCTCAATATGTTCAGGGAGAAGGAACTTATGAACATAAAATTCATAGAGTAGATTCTTAGCAAAATTATTTCCTATTGTGTATGCACCAACAAACTAATTATCATAATAAAATTCTATATCTTGCATGGAACAAAATCTATAAATCTACCATTTTAAGAATTATTCCTTTAAGAAAAAAGCATAGAAATTAGATGGGGGCCTGCATGAGAGGACTTGATCATATAACCTAAAAACATTAAGCACATTATCTTTAAGAAACTTGTTTTATTCCTTTAAAACCTTGTTGTCATCATCAAATCCCTTGATCCTATAACACTCTTGCATCCACTTAACCATTCCTCTCAAGACAATAATTTGAGGAAACACAAAGTCTTGTCTGAGTTATTTGTTCTGTGGTGGCCATAGGCTCTATTTCCTTTCTACTCTCTTACAAAATTGTAAGTGATGCATTTAGTTTATCTTACTTGGTTTGAAGGGAATGAATCTATTTTTCTTTTTCCTCCAGAGCATGCTGAATTTGAAGAGTGGCATCTTCTTGTTGTTCCATGGTCTGATGGAGTTATCAAATTTTCTAGTCTTTTTCAGACTCCATCTGAGAGAAACTGGATTCTTTGGCTTGAAGGAGGATTTGTAGGTGTGTAATTTTATCTTGGGCATGTTAGAGTTCATACTGAGTTTTGGTAAGGGATAAGACTTGTGGCAAAATTGTATTAGAATTTGGAGGGGAACTAGGTTATGCTTCTATCATGGGTGCCTTACCTTTGTCCACAATGGGAGAGTCAACAACAATGTTTGGGGTTTTATCAACTTATTTTTTAGAAGAAGGAACGAAGGGTGATACAAAATGAGGGGGAGACATAGGTGGTGTCTGGAGTAAGGTTTCCATAATAGCAATTGCCTCCTTCTCTTCTTGAGAAGGAACAATTTTTTCTTAGGGCTCATTGAGGGTTTGAGCATGCCTGGATGTCCTTGGGTGTTTCTTAGGCCTTTCTAAAGTGGAATGTTGTGGCTCTAGAACCAATGCAGACTCTAGGGCATACTTTTTCTGGAATTTCATCCACTTCCTAAGGCCATGCCTTTTCTTAACAAAATGATGTTTGCAAATCAAATGTATTAGGCCCTAGAATTTTAAGTAAGAGGTACCCCAATGGAATTTTTCAGTAGTAGTGGAGACTGAATCAAACAAGAACTAAGGAAAATTTACTTTATTATGGCATTTAACTTGGCCCTGAGAAAGTGGATAAGAATTCTCAAAACATGGCCCAAAATGATCTCATACTAACCCTCACAGGTGAAATATTTGATTATCCACTTAACTACTTCAGCCTAAGGTTTAGGGAGAGTACTTGTTTTTATGCCTTTGGCCTTTCCATTATTGTCCATAACCAATTCTTGTTTTTCCTTTTTCCATAGAAAATATTTTAATACTTTCTGAATAGGGTGTCCTATTATTAACTGATTGACCCTCTTCTGGTATCTCTGAAATATGGCTAATTATAGTGGGACTGAATGACATTTTCTTACCTCTTACAATAGCACATCCCTTTTCCATGTTCTTGATGAACTCCTCTTTCATTTTTGAATTAAAATCTTCATACATGCATGAAATCAAGCAATCTGACCTTTTCAAATATTTCCACTGACCTTACATCAACTAATAGTTCAATTGAATTAGTTGGTTCATGCATAAGTCTGAAACCCCATGATTGGTGCATTATGCAGAGCAAGTAATTGTGCACAGTTGGAAAATAATGGAGCACAAGACTAGAGATGCAATGTTACAAAGATGGAAATAAGCACAGGAATGGAGATGGTAGCAGTACATGATTGCAATGAAGGAATTGGGAAAAAGATAGGGGAGACAAAAAAATTATATATGAAACAACACAAATTGGGAAAGTTTTAATGAATCCCAAGGTGATAGTGATTAAAGGACAAAGTAATTGTGTATGTGTGGGTGATTAATATGGATATGGATGGCAGATTTTTTGGGATATGTGAAGCGTGGGAAAAATTGGGAATGAGGGAGGTTATCAATTTACATGAGTACAATAATGAGCATTCCATAAATTAACTTTACAACATTTAAGAAGGGAATAATCATGCATACCTGATTAATTTTACTTTTCACATCATTGGCCATCATTTAAATGTTGATTTAATCCAACCTCCTCTCACTATTTTCGACACCTACACTTATTATTTTGTTTAATTTTTTTATAGGAGTAGCCGCGATTATTGGTTTTCATCCAATACCTCAGAGGAAGATGGCTGCCATTTCTAGTTTTCAACCATCCCCTCTTTATTATTACTAAGAAATAACTCAGTTCTGAGTTGAGTTGGACAAATAATTTTTTTCCAAACAATTCAACTTTGAATCTTCCTAAAGCATACTCTAGAATCATTCTTTAGATGCCATTTTTGGTATAGCCTCAATCTATGACCATTAACAAACATCACATTCTTCTCACCATCAATTGGAATTAATAGAACTATCCAAAGTTTGAATACTTCTTCAATTTGGTATGAGCCCGTCTATCTTGTCTGCAACTTTCCCTCGAAATCCTTGTATTTTGAATCAAATAATAGAGCCCAATCTCCTTTTCAAACTTCCTTGGCTTAATGTGTTTGTCATGCCATTCCTGCCTCTGATGTTGGATGATTTTATTCTGATGCAATGCTTGTGGTATCATATCATTCAACTCATTTAGTTGAAAAATCCTTGTCTTTTGTGCTTCTGATAAATTAATTCCCACTTTAGTTGTTCTCAAGGTTTGAATCTCAAATTCTATGGGAAGAATGGGATTCTTCCCATAAACCAACTCATAAGGAGTGAATCATGTGGTTTTTTTCCAAGTAGTATTGTAGGCCCACACTGCTTCAGGTAGTTTTGAACCCAAATTTTCCTTGAGATATCCATTATTTTTGTTAGGATATTCTCCAACTCTCTATTAGTAACCTCCACTTGACCATTGGACTATGGATGGTATGGTGATGAATTCTTATGCTTCACTGATATGTTGCCACAAAGGAACTGACTACACCTAACATAAAATATGGTATCTGGTCTGAAACACTGGATCTTGGTACTCCAAATCTCTGAAATATATTTTCATATAAAAAAACTAAAACTTTTTCATCTCTTACATATTGTAGTGTTTGCACCTTAGCCCATTTGGTGACATAATATATACAAACCAAAATTTACTCCTTCCCTTGAGAGGTTGGGTCAATTGGTCCAATTAAATCTAACCCCACTTCTCAAATGGTTCCAAAACAACTTGAGGTTGGAGTGGCATCTCAAATGTAAATGTTGGCTTTCCCATCCTTTGGCATTGATCACACCTCCACACATACTTTTTGACATCTCTAAACAAGGAAGGCCAATAGTAACCATATCCTAAGACTTTGTGAATGGTTCTTTGAACTGAATAATGTCCTCTTGATGGCTCATCATGACATGCCCTAAGTATGTCAAATATTTCATCTTTAGCTACACACCTACATAAAACATGGTTAGGTCCACATTTATATAGAATTCTATTTAACCATGTATACATCACACTTTGTTTGATCAATTGCTTTCTTTGATTTTGTGTGAAAAATGTGGGGAACTTCCCTGTAGCGAAATAGTTATCCATATTTGCAAATCAAAGAGAGACAATAGAAATTACGAATAGATGTTCATCCTAAATATCATCATTGACCCGATCTTCATTTCCTGAAATGGTTAGTCTAGAAATAAAATTAGCCACCACATTTGATTTCCTGACTTTTCAATGTTTTAGTATTAAATTCTTGCAGAATAACAAAAATCTTACAATCCTACCATGCACTAAAGGTTTATTCATTATATACTTAATAGAAGAGTGGTTAGTGTGAACAATCACTTCATATCTTGTGATATAATGGTGAAACTTGTTAATTACATATACTACTGCAATAAATTCCTTCTTTGTGGTGGTGTAGTTCCTTTTAGCAGGAGAGAGGTTTTGATAATATAGTAAATAACATGCATCACTTCTCCTTCTTCTTCTTGTCCAAGGACAACACCTACTTCTTCATTGGAAGCATATATTTGTATATGAAAGGGGATCTTCCAATTTGGGCCTCTTAATACTGGAGTATTTACCAATTAATCTTTAATAGTGTCAAAGGATTTTTGGCATGCTTCAGTCCATTAAAATTCAGAATCCTTAGTTATAAGGGAAAAAAATGGAGAAGATATCTTACTAAAATATGAAATGAACCTTCTACAGTAGCCATCATGTCCTAGAAAACTTCTCACTTTTGTTTGGTTTGTGGGAGATGGAAGTTTCACAATGACATTGATCTTGTTAGGATTTACCTTGATTCCTTCATTTGAAACATGATGGCCTAAGACTATCCCCTGCTCCATCATAAATAAGCCTTTTCATGGATAAAGATAATTGATGTTTTTCACACCTAGAAAGGACCTTGTCAATATTTTTAATTTCCTCTTGAAATGTTTTCCCATAAATAGTGAATTCATTCATGTATATCTCAATGCAATCATGAGTGAGATCAACAAAGATTGCTAACACAACTCTTTGAAAAGTGGTAGGAGCATTACATAAAGCAAAAGGTAATACTTTATAAGAAAATTTTCCCCATGCGTAGGTAAAGGTGGTTTTATCTTGGTCCTCTAGTGCTACTATTATTTGACTTTGTAGCTATTGAACCCATTGAGGAATGAAAAATACATTTTTCTAGATAAATTATCTAAGACTTGATCAATGAAAAGTAATGGGAAATAATCTTGATGAGTTTCCTTATTTAACTCCCTATAATCCACACAAACCCTCCATTTCCCATTATTTTTAGGAACTATAACTAATGGAGAAACCCACTGACTATCTGAGATTGGATAAATGAATCCCACCCTAAGAATTTTTTCAATTTCAGTTTTTACAATGTCTCTTAAGGCATGGTTTATCTTTCTTTGTGGTTGTCCTGATTGGTCTGGAATCAGTTGTGTAAATGTGGTGTGTACAAATAATGGAGTGTATACCCTTTATGTCACTATAATCCCAAGCAAAATCTTGAGGATGAGAGCATAAGAGTTTAAACATGGTATTCTCTTCCTGACTAGTCAGCCAACTATTGATTGACAATGTTTTCACTAGGAAAAATGACAGTTGCTTGGTATCCAGATGAATTGAATTTACAACGAGATATTCTCTCAATAATGCATTTAATGGGAACTTGTGGGGAATTAATTTGTGAACAACAATGATATTTTGAAAAATAGACTCGGTCAAATATATATTTTTTTATAAAGGGAATATTATAGGTGGGTTGTTTTCATCCATCACGTCATCTCTTGTTTCCATTAGTTGTAGTGCATGACTAGAGATAAACCCAATGTAGGAATTGTGCTCAGGTACATGAATTACACTTTGTCCAGTGCAAGACTCATGGTCACCATCCTGAAATTTGATCTACTTTTTCTTGAATTATGACCATGGTCAAAGAAGAGATGATGTCCTCTGATCCATCTGAATTATCCTTCCACCACAGTTTATCTTCTCTAGAAAAAGGTTTTGCGGAAGGGTAGATGGATAAAATTTTGGAATCATGTCCATTTTTAATCACCATGTTTCCTATTCTACAATCAATGAGGGTAGAGGAAATGGCTAACCAAGGGTGTCCTAGGATTAGAGGGTATCCAATCTTCATGTTCTTCATTTTATGATCATGAAGTCTACCGAATAATCCCATGATTCAATGGTGATGGTAAAATATTCTATGATCCCCTTTTTCTTATTTACAAACTGATTTGCCATTTATAAAACTATAGAGATTGAATGCGGTTTAGGAAGTGAAAATGTGGACAAGGTATATGTGGTCATCACATTGATAACAACTCCTAGGTAAATTAGGATGTTTGGGATCTGGACATCTCCTATGCAAATTGTAATAATAGGAATTCCAAGGTCTCCATATTTAGGAGGGGTCATATTCCCTTCCAAAGTATACTAGCAAGTTTCCCATCAACATGGATGGTTTTAGGCTGATTCTTTCTTCTTCTGGAGTCTTAAAACAAAGCTCTTTGATGGTTTTGTTTAATTTAGGAATTTCCTTAAGAGCTGAAGCAGAGGAATTCCAATACTTAATTTTCTCAGTCCCTGAATTAACTCTGAATCTGTTGTTCATGAATTGTAGTGTTTTGTTTTTCAAAGATTTTGGATGGAAAAGGAATATCAACATTTGGTTGAGGAGTTTCTTCAAAATAGGACTGAGCTGCATTTCTTCTAGATTTTATTTATCTTTAGGGATTTCTTCTATGATAGGAGATGAAGGTTTTGAAGTAACCTTTCTAGAATGAAAAAGATATTCCTACAATCCATAAAGTTTACTATGGGATTTTTATCGATTCCATAGTGAATGTCGGGTTACCCTACCTCACATTTTTGGGTTTTGCCACTATTTGTGCTTGGAATCTGTGGTTGGGTAGGTTGATCGATAGGTTAGCATTTATAGGCCCAATCAACAAAGCTTCTTGACCTTGGTGTATTCTTTGATTATAATATTGTTGCCCTAATCCTTGAGGTACATTCCACTACTATTGGTATTGAGGATTAAACTGTTGAAATAGTGAAATGTTTGGGTGTGGAGCTAAGGGTTGTTGATAGTAACTTGGTGGTGCTTTCCATTGAGGACTCCACCCCTATGGGACTTGTTGCACCCAAGGTTGGCATTATGGCCATGGTGCATTCCATTGATGTAGGACCCATTGTGATTTTGGTGTGTAGCTGATTTTGATTTGATTTAAAATTCCCTCCTTGCCTCTGAGCCATATAGTTTAACTCAGCTTCATCTTGTGTGTTTTGTTTTAGATGGTTCTTCAGCAAGGGAAGCAATCCACATTAGTCTGTGGCATGCTTTAGATCACAAACAAGACATATGTCTGTCTTGTCTAAGGGGCAGTCCTTAAGCCCATGTTTGTCCCTACATCTTGGACAATAGATGAATAAAGGCTCTATATTCCTGGCTTTCTCCCTATCCATAGTTGTATTAATTTGAACCAAGAGGTCTATTTGAAAATTTGTAATTTCTTTTCTTAGTTTGGATTTATTGCCATTGGCCATTTTGCCTTTCTGTATATAAAGGTTGGGGAAATTTGAAGATTAATTCCTACAGAGGTCAATGATATCAATAAACTCTAGTTTGTTCATGTCTCATTTTCCCATAAGATTAAAGTATTCCTATGTGTCTTCATCCAATCCATTAAGGAATAAAGTTTTGGGTAGATTAATATCCAAACCAGTACCACACCTCCTGTGAAGGAAGAGGAACTGATCAAGATAGTCCTCCAAACTCTCATCCTCCTTTTGTTGAATCCTACAAAGTTCTTCCCTTTGTTCCTCACCCTGTACTAGTCTTGGTATTTATCCAAAAAAAAATCCATCTCCTGCCAACTATGGATGGAGTTAGGGGTTAAGCCCATGAACCATCTCATAGTTATGTATTTTAAATTTGAGGGAAATACCTTGAGCTTCTAGGTATTAGAATTATAATCATAAGTTTGACACAAGACTTTGAACTCAAAAAGAAACTGGTCAAAATATTCTAAGACTAATCCCTGGAAGGTTGGTAAAATTTAAGGGGATATATTTTTCATAGGGGCCTGATCATTAGGATCCAGTTATATGGGATATGTAAATGTTCTTCCAAGTGGAGGGTTTCCATTCTATGCACCATTGGGGTTATCTACTTCATCATCCATCCTTTCCTGGTCGCAAGTTGTTCCACAGGTTGGTTTTGAGGGGGTTTTGAAAATTTACTCTAATAAATCTACCTCTACGGTCTCTAGGTCTAAACATAAAATATTATCATGCTGAGGATAATTTCCTAACTACCAACACTTAACTTGACTGTTTGTGTTCCACATAATCCAAAGAACAAAAGATTCTTGTTGTCACTACAAGGTCTTCTTACTTCAAAAGAAAGATTCATAGAAATAAAATTTCTAAATGGAAACTTACCAGAAATCAGGAAGCACTTCTAGCTAACACCTTAACCTTTGATAACACCTTGAGATTTATCCCTGACAATGGTGCTAAAAAGTGACAATCGTCATTGATACTCACACTTTAGTTATCTTTTTTTGTCAGTCCATGGTGGTGTCCATGGCTATTTACAACAAAGGGAATAGTCAGAATTGTTCTTAGTAATTATTTAAGAACAAAATTAACTTAATACTATGGAATTAGGAAATGAAATTGATTGAAAACAAAAGACTATCGAATGCAATTAAAGGTACTAAAAATAATGCAATGCTGATGATTCAAATTAATGTGAAATATAGAAAGGAAATGGATAGTAAATTATTCCTTCTCATTGGGGAGGATTGGCCCTTGCTCATTCCCTTCAACCTGGATCAACATTGCAAGTCACACAAGTAAAGTTTTCCCTAAATCTGCACTTATTGAAAGAAATTTATTCTACAATGATTAATTGAACTGAAATTTTTAGTCCTAATACATTTTCTCTTTTATATTAGAGCAGTCCTAATCTCTCTGGGAGAGAACTAGTTATTTTAAATTAATGACAACTACTTAATTGGAAGATACCTATAACAATACTAATTATTTTAGAAGTTACAATCATGGAAGGATTAATCTATGTCGTGTTTGGATTGAATTAATCATGTTGACTACAAATGAGGCCCGTAATTGACTCCTTTGAGACAGTCAATCAACACTAGAATATATTGCACATCCTATATCAAATCTTTCTAATCATGATGATCATAAGTTCATGAGTGTTTTTTTTGCATCACGTCTTCAAGAAACTAGAATTAAGCTAGTGTTGAATGGACCTCATAATCTGCATGAAGGTTGAGGTAATAGTAAATGTTTCATGCTCATGTCATTGTGTTAACTGATGTGCCAGCTTATATCAACTCACCATTCAACCATTTGAGCCATTTATCTCTTTTACGTGAGTCCTTATTTCAAGTGAGTCCAAATTAGTGATCCGAATGAGTCCTACGCTCCACGGTGAGTCCTGCTAATACAAAGATGAGTCATGCGCTATAAGGCAAGTCATGCACTAGTATGTAGTTAACTCCTGTGATAACTCAAGATATGCTTTTACAAATACATTGTTAATACACATAAGAGTTTCATTCAAGCCATATTTGAAAAAACAATAACAAGATGAAAATAACAAGAATATGCACAACATTTCCTTCCAAAACATAGTAAAGTATTAATTATAAAACGTCAATATTATACATAGTGCAAAATGATATCATGGTAACACAGGGTTTCACATAGGATAAAACATGGCAAACCAGGGGTTCATCATCATCATCATCATCATCATCATCATCATCATCATCATCATATATATATATATATATATATATATATATATATATATATATAATACATCATATATTGTTACGTGAGGTTGTGGTTGTGCTTATATATATGTATGAGTTCTGGATGAATGTATTACAATGCGTGAATTTATTTTCCTATATAATTTGTTCATACCAAAAAAATGTTTTATAGGTGATGGATGTTTATTTCGAAATCATCTTAATGGTGAATGATGATGTTAGGGAGTGGTTATTTGAAATTTTGAAATAAAACAAGTAACTTTAGGAAAGGAGATGGTAGAATTCTAGTGGTTATATATTTAGCAGTTTGGGTTATCGTCTTTGGAATCTTATTAAAAATTAATTACTCCCCTCCATTCAATAGTGATGAGTTTTTCCTATTATTGTAGGAGATATTAACTATGACATTTATTTCTTGGGATTTATTATGTGATACTATTGGGTTTTAGTTTTTAGAGTGCTTTGAGAAAAATGGGGCATTTATTTAATATTGATGGGTGTGGTACTTATATAACATAGTTGAGAAGCATTGTTTTTTGTTCTTCATTCAGAATAAGTATATAAGAAACTCATAAAAGGAGATGGTATAATTATAATGATAAGATATTGGCGATAACGGTTGCAGTCTTTGGGAATTTATTCGAATGGATCTATTACCCTTCATTCAACAATGATAGGTTTTTTCTATTGTAGCATGACATATATTGCATTTTTTTTGTGATTATTTTTGTAATATTTCTGGATTTTATTCTTTGAGTTGAATGACACATTTTTTAGTAATGATGGATGTTGTACTTCTATAACATAGTTTGGGAGGACTATATTTGGTCCTTCATTTAGATTCATTTATTACTCTTTTTTGTATGAACTTTCATGTTGATTAATGAAAGGGTGAGAGACCCACCAACCCCATTTTACTGATTAAAAAGGGTTTTGTTAGGAGGATTAACAACATATTTGAGCTTATTCATGTCAAGGAGCTTATATTCACGCTCTTTCCATGTATGGCATAGATGATCATGTGAATGAAACTTATCAAAGATAATTTATTATTGTAAATGAGTAAAAATACTTTGTGTAAAGAGATCTTGAAGCTCAATATTGACCAAAATACTATTCATCTCAGTAAAAATAGTCTTGTAGTGTAGAATATAATCACTAATGTGCTCATTATAACCTTGTCATATTTTAGACATTTTATCATAGGAACATGTGTCTTGTATATTGATAGAGAGTTGTGTAAGTAAGAATGCACAATGAGATCATAAAACCATGGTACATAAAAATATTTTAAACCTTGGGGAAGGATCTTGGTGAGTAATGTATCATTGTAAGCATAATATTAAGTAAGAAACATGGAATGTATAGAGATGTTATTTAAGATCACTCTTTCCATCATAGATAGGAAGATTAGGAGAAATGTAATTGATAGGAAAGGGATACAAGTACACTTCTGTAACTGGGTTATGAAGCAATTGAGTAGAATCTACAACATGAGAAGAAGTATAAACACTTTGTTGTAATTGGAAGGTTTGATCTTGCAAAGTGTGAACAATTTTAAGAGGACCAGGGTAAATTAAAATAACCATTAAACACTACGTAAATAACAATACACTAAGTTAAATAGCACTACACATATTTTACTATGGGAAAACCTCTAAGAGGTTAAAAAACCCACAAATTGTAATAGCTATCCATTAATGAGACACATCACAATTATTTATAATAACCCACTTAATATTATATTACAAAACTCCCCCTTAATGTTAAGTGGGTTTATATGCCAACATTACCTATTTATACAAAAGGATTTACAATCTTTAAACCATGATGGGGGTTTTAAGGCAAGCATATAACTTTCAAAGATTTATACACCTTCATCATGTTAAACTTACCTTTTTCTATAAAAGGATTTGGAATCCATAAATCATAAGTGAATGATTTAGGCTAAGCATGATTTTGAGACTACATCTCATGATTTCTCTTGGATTAATTATAAGCACCTTAGGAGACTTTTATAAAGTAAGGACCTCATTTAAGAAACAATGCTTTGTTACAAGACTACATGGTAAACTTTAGATAGAGAAGTTTAATTAGATCATAAGGATATTTATAATAGTTTTATGGAGAAGAAGTATAGAGGTGAAAAAAACATATGGCTGGCCATTAGGAGGTGGCATTGTCTTGTACACTCCCCCTCAATCACAACTCGGAAAGGCCAATAATTTATTGAAATTTACAAAACTTCACAACGCACCAAAAGTTTTGTGAAGATATCTATAATTTGATCTTTAGTAGGACAGATGTAGACGTAAAATCACAGACTGTGGGTAATTATCTAGTCCTGATTACATACTACTATTCATATGATTCCTAAGTAAGAAAATTACTAACTAACCCATGTCTTTGGCCACCTTTCTTTGCTTTCTATTGCCACTTTTGGTCCTACACTTTTATTTTGTCAGTCTTCCTCTTTACACTCCATATTTTATCATCCTAGACATTAGCTCCCATCTAGGACGCCAACGCTAGGCACCCTCGTCCCCTCTGGGCGTCCTTGTCCCCTTTTTAATTTACTTACACTTTTTGGTCCTTTTTAGCCGTTTGAGCATCTTATATTTTTGGTAGTTGGCCTTTTCGGGGTTAATTACGAAATTCAAGCAAAGGAGTCATATAAATATAAAGTTATGTGGTCATAATAAATGACCAAGCACTAAGCATTAGTTATCATTTCCTAAGGTTCCATCCATCAAGCATATAAGAGCTCCATTGTATCCATCTAGCACCATCTAAGGGACACAAGGGCTAGTTATTTTGTATACACTTCATGGGAGGGAAGTTAATTTTATTACATGCACACATCTACTACATTTCTTTACATCTAGCTTATTTGCTCGATATCAAGTGTGGCACACACAAGAGCTACCTAAGGCACGATTTCAAACACACACACACATAGAAGTATATTGGGTTTGAGATGTAGTGTAATGCTCAGTCATAAGTTCACCATTGTGAAAAATGAGGACAATCTGACCCCTCATTTGCATCTTTCTTTTTTAGGATTTGATGTCTATTTAAGGGTTTTGCAGGTTCATACTTCATTACAGGTTTCCAAAGACCTCAACAATCTTTGTGCGACCTCAAAGTGACCAAAGGTGAAAAATGTAAACAACTTGCGACACCTCGAAGAGGTTTCCTAAGATTTTCCGTAGACCTAGGCACCCAGAAATAGGACTAAGGTGCCTCCGGGCACCCTTTTGTCCCTCTCTAGGCACCCTTGTCCAGCTTATTTCTCCATATCTACATTTTTCTAGGTCTCTGTGTGACACTCCTACTTCTCTGTTCACCTGGTTAGCACTTCGGTACACTCCAAATTTTATTGCGAATCAACTAAGGCTTCTTACCCACCCTTTGCACTTAGGGTTTCACATTTTATTGCTTAGTTTTCTTGGGCATAATTTCTGTACTTAATTGTTATTCATTTACTATTACAATAACATTTAGATTAGGCTTATACATTTTACATTTTTATCTCAATCATTGGTGAACCCTTCGCTTGAATCCACCTTCTCCTTAGGGATCTTATTCTCTTATCACTATGGCTCACTCCTATGGTAAATTCACTGAATCCCACCCTAAATGCCTTAATGATCATATTGCTAAGCATCTGCAAGACCTAGATTTGCTTTTATTCACTGCTCATGAAGAGGCCACCAATCTCGCTGAGCTTAATGTTATTTCCTCCATCCCCACTTCCATTACTACTCAAGTTCCTACCTCCACTCTCCCACCTATTTCTCATGTTCATATTTCTATTCCTACTCCCACTAACCACTTCACTCCACCTCTTGTTTCACACGCGTGGCAAGTTTCCTCCGATGGCACTCAAGATTTAGCCTCTCTTTATCAATACCTTAAAGCACAAATACATTAATTGTAACAAGATTCTTCTTACACATCTCCATCTTTGGATTCCACTTTATTACTTCACACTCCATTCACACCCACCATTTCCGCATAATCACTTCTTCCTAATTTTTTCACCCCCAAGATTCCCATTTTTAATGGGCATGGTGACCCATAAGATCATCTCAGAGCCTTTTATGTGGCTTGTCTAGATTTTGTAGATAATCACATTCTTTTAGCTAAGATTTTTCCTTGTAGTCTTCACGATTATGTGATGCGTTAGTTATATGACTTACCTGTCCACTCGGTAACATATTTCACGCATCTAGTTGATGCTTTCCTTACTCATTTTTCTATCAATATTGACTCTAAGATCTCATACGTGCAACTTGCAAAACTTAAACAAGGATCCAAAGAACATTTAGCGAACTATGTCTTCGATACAAGAACAACCTAACTAAGATGTCTAATGTGCTTGCAGGACTCTCAACTTCAATATTTATTCATTCAGAGTTTTCCACCTCTCTAGGAGAGTGTTCTCTTCAAGACATCTCCGTCATTTGATCAACTATGTCACACTCTCAAGCTACGCGAAACTAAACTATTATCTATAGGAAAACTTAAATATCAAGAGAAAGCTTCCTCCTCTACATGCTTTCAAAGTAAGTCATATTTTAAACCAACCATGAAACCTGCTGACGTTAAAGTCATTGTCAACACTGTCTCTAACACCAAATAACTTCAATGGAAACCACCTAAGTGTACATTTACAAAGTTGACTATTGCTCCACAACTTATATTACAAAACTTCTTGAGAGAAATCTTATTACGCTTCCTCCTCTGCTCAACTTAGATCCATCTCATCCAAAAGGTCAAAATTACAATGAGAACTTTCGATGTGACTATCATTAATGTGTTAGACATTCTAAAAATAAGTGTTTCAAACTTCATAATATCATCCAAGAACTTATCAATGAAAACAAAATAGATCTTCCAGAGCCTATGGCCTCTACACCAGTCAATGAAAATCATAAGCTCAAAATATTCAATAATCCGCTTCCAAAATATGACAAGAAAGTGAATGAATCCTTGGCTAATCATACATATCACGTAGTGCCTCCTCCTTCCTTGGGGGCTCTTGATTTCCTTGTTTCTCATGTTGACATTTCTCCACTAATAATTTCTTTCTTTGATCATGATTATCATGCTGAATTCTCTTTTGATCACTTGCACATTAGCGCTTCCATTTGATCCATCTCTATTAATAACACCAAAGTTGATCCATCATGGCCTATCAGTGGTTCTTCTATTCCACTTCTTGTTGTTATTGGCTATCAACTCTCACAAATTTCATATCTGATGGATAACTCATACGGGGTAGTCCAACTTTAAGTTACCAGTAGGTCCTCTCACCATGCTTGTACCCTTACTTGTAGCACAAACTATTGAAGGGTGTGACATGCTATTAGGTCTCAATTAGATTCACAAGTCTCGGTCTATTATCTCCATGAATCATTTGCATCTAAATTTAATTCATAATAATCAAGTCATCTCTATCAATGGGGTTCCTCCATCTACTCCAGGTCATGAAACTCCTCTTGAGGGTGCCATTGCATCACCTAGTCCATCTATTTCCCTGTGGCTTATTGAACTTAAAAACAATCCGCTCCTAGCATGCTTGTTAGCACACAACCTGCGCACAATCTCATTGCTCTGTTAGTCTGGTACATCAGTCTAGGTTTGTCACTAGGACATCTCCTATATCTAGGCACACTTCACCACCTCATTTTACTCCACGTAGGTATCCATCACCTTCGTGCTCTACTTCACATAGGTCTCCATCACCTTCTCTCTTTGCTTTACATAGGTCTCCATCACCTCCACACTTTTTTACACAAAGTCACCCACCATATACTCATTAGTCGCATGCATATAGAATTCATTCACCTACGTAGTGTCTATCACATATACCACCACTCTCAGAGCATGGTCACATGCCTTCATCATCGTAAGCATTGGGTAGAGGACTTTCATCCTTTACTTTGATTGGATAGATCATTCGTGAACACACACTTGGGGGGCATTACAATTATTTATCCCCTAACATCGACACGTCTCTTATATGCACATCATTTCATACCTAGATTTTCACATATACATCTTCACACCCTCTTGTATAGTCATTTCCCGATGATGCAATCTTATGCTTTAGTTCACACTTGACTATTGAGGGCATCCTATATGCATAAACCTCACTCATTACACACTACACACTACGCACTACGCACTACACACTACACACTACACACTACACTACACTACACACTACACACTACACACTACACACTACACACTACACACTACACACTACACACTACACTACACACTACACACTACGCACTACACACTACACACTACACACTACACACTACACACTACACACTATGCACTATGCACTACACACTACACACTACACACTACACACTACACACTATGCACTATGCACTACACACTACGCACTACGCACTATGCACTATGCACTACGCACTACACTACACACTACACACTACACACTACACTATGTACTATGCACTACACACTACACACTACACACTACACACTACACACTACATACTACACATCACATTACACACTTTGCATCTCACATATTCATATCTTTCTCGCAACATCTCCTTTACACATTAACGATATATATTTTTGACATCTACTTTCCCATGATGCGGTCATTACCCTATAACACACTCTAGTTCCATGGTCCATACTTGATTGTCAAGGGTCTACATCTCAAATGGACCTCACCACAATCACACGTTTAATCATACACTCACTCAATCACTTACACACTTACACTCTAAGTGTTTTGCTTTGACGATCACATCTCTTTATTACACACAATCAAACCATTTCCCGATGATGCACTCTCGTTTACGGTTCATTATTTACTATTAAAGGCGCACAAAAAAATGAGCCTCATTGCACGCATACATATTCACTCGAGGGCAGGTTCGTTCCTATCATTCACACTACATTCCATTCTCGTCTCATCCATAACATACTGCATATCTTTGTTGCATTTACTCTCGCTTACTTATAATTTTACATGTTCATCTTATTACACATGATATATAAATATATTGTATGTCATTATCTTTATCATACACACATGCACATTCACTTGCTTTCTAGTTATGATCATAGATTCTACATATCCATACAAGCAACATAAATTCTTGGCACGATACCTATTACCAGTCCCACAGAGGCTCTGGGCATCAAATTTCATACATTACATGTGTTATTGTTTCATTTAGTTTCATAACACACTGCTTTATCGGATTATACACGCTTTGACATACTTTTTAACTTTTCTAATAAGCTAACGGGTACATCATGTGCAACATTTGTTATGCAGGTCTATTTTCCACCATGGTTATTTATTACATTGCTTGTTCTTGCTTGTCATTGTTTTCCATTGTTTGTGGGCTTTTCCCTTTGTCTTGAGTGCACACTTGTATGATTTTGGATTTTTAGCCTTGATTGTCTTACCACATCATGAGTGATGTCCCATGTTTGCAACCCTCTTTTCATGCTTTACATTTTCTTCTTACGTCTTAACTTACATATTGTCTTAACTTACATATTGTCTTCTACATGCATGTTTTTCTTTTCTTGTACTAACACTTGTCTCCTAGCCACTTTTTTTTCATGTGCCTTGGTTTCTACCAAACACATTCCCTTCCCCTTACAGGGCACAATTTCAGCACATTGGTCGGTCCTCTTTTGGGTCGCATACTCCTTCGGTGACATCACATGTACCCCAAATGAGGGGGCATCATTTGGGTGAATCAATCACCCCATACAATGTTATACATCCATTACATAACACAACATAGTACTAATATAATACAATTGTCAGTTTATGATATGGTTCAGAATCAAAATTGGGTCCTTAGCACAATGATGCCTTTCCAAGATGCATGTAACTAGAGGGCAGTTACACAACGATTAGTAGTTCAATAAAGTCTACAGAACTCCACACAGTGGATTTTATAGGGCATACAGTCCTTATCACTTTTACTGATTTTGCACACCATTTGCAGTGGTGTCCTACATTGCGGTAAGTAGTTAAAGGTTGGAGGATGACACCATACTTTTATCCCTACACTTATTCCTTGATGTGGTATGAGATCGCCCCAAAACTTGCGGGCTGATGTAACTGGCGTGAGATTGCCCAAAAAACTTGGTCTCTACAACATCTTCAAGATCCTTTCTATACCCTTTTTCTCATCACAAATTAGGTGCACATGTTCCTTTTTCACATTTTCAACATTTTTACATAATTTTTACATATATACATGCGTATTAGACTACTTGTTCATTCTTCTCTTTTACAGGTCAGTCTATATGGGAAGCAGTAGTCAACATCATCAACATCATTCACAACACCAATAACAACATCGACATCAACAACATGCACATCATGACATTTACATATGCGTTAATGCCCTAGGGTCATTTTCATCATCACTTTTTACACTTTCTCCTCCTTAGCATCCACACTTCACATTTTATCATTCCACGCTTTGTCTTATCCCTCGACACACTTTCGGCATTAATCTACATGGTTATCATGTACATCTCTATCTACTTTATGTTACCAAGCTTTCTGCTCACCAACATAAAGTGGGGGCAAATGTAGACAAAAATCATGCACTTTGGGTAATTATCTAGTCCTAATTACATACTATTATTCATATGATTCCTAAGTAAGAAAAGTACTAATTAACCCTTGTATTTGGCCACCTTTATTTTCTTTCTATTGCCACTTTTTGTCTTAGATGTTTATTTTCCTAGTCTACCTTTTTACACTCTAGCTTTTATCATCTTGGACACCAACTCCCAGTCTGGAAGCTAGTGCTAGGCACCCTCGTCCCCTCTTGGCACCCCTATCCCCTTTGTACTTTATTTACACTTTTTGGGTCCCTTCTATCCATTTGAGCATCTTATCTTTTTGGTAGTCGACCTTTTCAGGATTAATTATGAAATTAAAGCAAAGGAATCATATAAATGTAAATTTATGTGATCATAATAAAGGACAAAGCACTAAGCATTATCTATCACTTCCTAAGGTTACATCCATCAAGCATCTAAGAGATCCATTGCATCTACTAGCACCATCCAAGGGACACAAGGGCTGGTTATTCTGCAAAAACTTCATAGGAGGGAAATTCATTCTATTCCATGCACACATCTACTCCATTTCTTTACATCTAGCTTATTTGCTCGCTATTAAGTGTGACACACATAAGAGCCACACAAGACACAATTTATGCACACACACACACACACACACACACAAAACTACATTGGGTTTGAAATGTGTAGTGCAATGCTCAGTTGTAAGGTCACCATTGTGACAAATGAAGACAATCACACCCCTCATTTTGCATCTTTATTTTTTAGGATTTGATGTCTATTTAAGGGTTTTGCAGGTTCATACTTTATTTCAGTTTTCCAGAACCTCGGTGATCTTGATGTGACCTTAGAGTGACAAAAGGTGAACAACTGGGAACAACTTATGACACCTCAGAAGAGGTTTCCTAAAATTTTCCGCAGACCCAAGTGTCTAGAAACAGGTCTAAGGCACCCACAGGTGCCCCTATCCCTCTCAAGGCGCTCCTATCCAGCCTACTTCTCTAGATCTACATTTTTCTAGGTCTCTAAGCGACACTCGGCTTCTCTTTTCACCTGGTCAACACTTTGGTGCACTCCAGATTTTATTGCGAATGAGCTAAGGATTTTTACCCACCCTTTACACTTAGGGTTTCACATTATATTGCTTAGTTTACTTGGGTGTAATTTTTGTACTTAATTATTATTCATTTAATGCTACTATAGCATTTAGATTAGGCTTATACATTTTAAATTTTAGCCTAATCAACAGAATTGGATATCTATATCACTGAAAATAACCTTCTCTCGAATGAAATGCATATGAATTTTTATATACTTCATCCAATAATGTTGAATTGGATTGTTTACAAGAGAAATGCAACTCTGGCTATCACATAGGAGAGGAGTACTTCCTTTAACTTCCATGTGAATTTTTCCAACAACTATTTTAGTCACATGGATTCGTTTGTTTCTTCTATTGTAATTCTATATTCTACCTCAATAGAAGAGATGGATATTATTGGTTGCTTCTTGCTACTCTAAGTAATGACACCTATACCAAACTTGAAAACATATCCACTCATAGGTTTTCTATCTATTACATCACCAACATGATGATTTAACAAAAATATAATTTTGTATAAACCCTAATTGCAAATTCACGTATGATAAATAAATACTAAAGTATAGATTTGACACAAACAATAAGCTAGATAAATATGAAACCCTAAGTGAAAGAGAGGGAAAATGACTTATATGATTCGCACTATCCATGGAACTGATCTGGACTAGAAAACTAATGAACATGATGGGAAGAATGTCGCGACTGAGGAAAAAAAATCTAGAATTGTCAGATGAGCCTGGACTAGGTTAGAGACGCCTATGTGCCAAAGTCTGCTTCTAAGCACCTGTGACTATGCAAGGGCTTGAAACCTAATTTTTTTGGTGTCATAAGATGGTCATTGATAGTATTTTTTAGTCTCTTGTATGTCGTACTATGATCACAGAAGTCATCTATAACCTGCAAAGAGATGTTGACCTACAAAACCCTCAAACTACATCAAATCCCAAAAATAAAAGATGCAATATGGGGAGTCGACTAACCATGAAAATCATCTGATAGAGTGAACTTATGAATGAGCACTATGCTACATCTCAGAATCAATGTAGTTCTTGTGTGTGGTGTGTAGAAATTGTTCCAAAGGAAGCCCTTATGCAAGTTCACTTGATAGCGGGTGATAACTAGATGTACCTATGTAGATAGATGTGTGGATGGAAAAATGAACTTCCCCTCCTATGTGTGTATACATTCCCTTGTCCCTTGAGTGAGTTCTAGATGAACGCCTTTGATACTCTTATAATTCCTTTGGATGCAACCTTAGGTGATGATAATATATGCATTGTTCTTGGTCCTTTATTATGGTCACATAGCTTTGTATTTATATGATTCCTTTATTTGAATTTTGTAATTGACAACTAAAAGTCCAACCCATAAGAAAATAAGATGCCCAAAAGATAAAAGATTCCCAAAAGAGGTGAGTAAGATACAAAGAGGTTGGGAGCACCCAAAGGGGACGAGGGCACCTAGATGCTGGCGTTCTGGCTAGGCATTGGTGTCTATAGTAAACAAAGATAAAGAAATGAATATCATAATGGGTTGTGGGGTGTGCAAGACCAAATAGGAAATAAGAAAGATGGAAAATAGGCCAAAGCTAGATGTCAATTACTAGTTTTCTCGCTTAGGAATCATATGAATAATAGTATGTGATTAGGACCTATAAATGTACCCAAGTGTGTGATTTTGTGTCTACATTTACCCCCACTTTTTTTTTTTATTGAATAATTGATAACATAAATTAGATAAGAGATGTGTACCTGATAACCATGTAGATCGATGGTGAAAGTGTGCTGAAAAGACTAGAAAAATCGTGGAATGATAGAAATGAAGTGTGGAAGCTAAGGAAGAGGAAGTGACCATAGGGGTGAAGCATATGTGTTGTGTCATGTTGTACCTATTGTCATTAAAACTTGATGAAGGGATTATTCTTGTTGCATATTAAGGACAAACCTACAAAATAAGAGCGAAAGAGTAGTCAAAGTCATGTGTTATGAAAACTGTAAAAGTATGCAAAAGTATCTAAAAATTTGAAAAATTATTAAAAGAAACATGTGCACCTGATCTGTGATGAGTGAAAATGATTAAAAATGTCTAGAATTGATGTAGAAGAGTGATTTTTTGGGCGATCTCACGTAAAAGCAAGTTTTTTGGGCGATCTCATGCCAAGTGCAAGTTTTTTGGGTGATCTCACACCAAGAGCGAGTTTTTTTGTGGTGATCTGATGCCACGACAAAAGAGTGTTGGGGAGAAAGGTCTATCCTTGAATGCTTCCCAAATTTATACACCGCTGTAGATGGTGTGATCCTAATTTATTCTATGTTTGTTCCAATTCAATCCAACGAAATAGAAAAAGGAGATAGAATGCATTCTGATTGCTAGAGGACTATGCTTGTACTGTGTAAACTATGTGAACTACTGAGAATTGTGTAGATCTGAAAAAATGACTGTAATTTCCCCTTGGTCATAGGTGCCTAGGAAAGGTCAGGAGCACCCATGTGCTAGTGTCTAGTATCTAGACGTTGATGTCTATGTTAAACTGAGGACCCAAGTTATAATTTGGGACATTCTAAAAATGTAACTCTGTTCTATTCATGTATTGTGTAGGCTTGTATTGAAGCTCTAAGTTGTTGTATGGGGTGACTATTCACCCAATGTATACCCCCTCATTTGGGGTGCATGTCAAGTCTCTATGAGGATGTGTCCCAAAGGAGAGGAATGGATGTTGATATGAAACTGATACCCTACAATGGGAGGGAATGTGCATGGTAGAAACTAAGACACATGCAAACAAAGTGACTAGTAACATGTGCTAGTGCAAACAAGACAAGTATGCATATAGAAGAAAAAGTGTAATCTAGTAAGCAAGAAGACAATGTAGACCACGAAAAGTGGGTTGCAAACATGGGACATCACTCACAATGTCATAAGACAATCAAGGACAAAGCGGCCAAAATCATACAAGTAATGAACATAGAAGACATAGGGCATAGCCTATAAACAATGACATACAATGGAAAACAATGTCAAGCAAAGTATTAGACAACCATGGTGGAAAATAGTTCCTGTAAAGAAAATGCTACACATGAAGCACCCGTTAACATGTTAGAAAGATAAAGAGTATGTTAATACATGTATATATCAATAGAGTAGTGTGTTAGTAAGAATAGGAAATAGTATAAAATGAGTCAATAACACTTATAGAGTGTAAGAAAGTAAATGCCCCAGAGCCTCAATGGGACTGGTAAGAGTTACAATGTCAATCATCCATGTTACGTGTAAAGATATGTAGAAATCATGCATTCATAACTAAATACCAAGTGAACGCACATGTGTATATGATAAATATAACGATATACTAAGTATCTTTCTATCATGTGAAATAGAATGTGCATGTAACTAGTATAAATAAACAAGAGTGTGTGTAACCAAGATATGTAGTATGCTATGAATAAGTGAAATGGAATGGTATGCAAGATGAATGTGATAGGAGCATCATTCCCCCGAACATATGCATATGATCATGAGATGAGGTTCATTTATAAAATACCCCTCGATAGTTAAGAATGTGTTGATCTGTGTTTATAGCTTCCTATCCAGGTGAGTGTACGAGTAATCAAGAAACACGAGACCACGTCGAGTATACAAGGGCTTAGTACCTTAGAGATGAAGATGGATGATACGGCGTAAAGCAAGCAAATGCATGATATCAAGAAGCTAGATATGCAAAACTAAACCAGATAATATTAGAACACAATATGCGGGGTTTCCCTAGATAGTGCCGGTTCCAAGAGGATTTCAACTCCCTTGGAGGATGTCAACCCCCGTGTCAAACAAGATAATAATAGATCATGAACAATAGTAAAAAAATGAAAAGCAACTGAAATAACAAGAATACTTAGCTTATGTTCTACTATGAAATGAACCGAGCATCAAGATGGCAAGATAAGAGACACTGTCAGAGCTTTCTCCTTCTTCTTCAATAAGCAAATATTTCACACACCCTTAGTGCTAACTCTCTTTAGCCTAAGTCTTTCCACCTATGGTTTGTCTCTTCTGGGTCCTTGAAATATGGGAAAAAACCCATATTTATAGATTGGATGTGAGGTTAAACTGCAGGTTAAATGATACCCAGGGTGTAGTAAAGTAACTTGAGTTAGGGATGTGATGTGATCATGTGGGTCCCATATTTTGACTTATTAGGCAAAGTGGGGGACATGATTTGAATGGGGGGTGAGATAAAGATTTCATTTTTAAAAAAGAAGGTGTCAAAGATATGCATTATGAATTAAATAATTTGTGAGAGATGGGGGATGATTCCAAAAATTGAATTATCAAATGGGTCCATACGGAGCCCATTGATAATCAATCAAATAATGTGAACAAATAAATAAGATTTTATTGAATTTTAGATAAAGAGATGCGAGAATAGAATTAGTGTGCATGTAAGATTACTGAGGGGAGTTATACTGAAAATAGGTGTCTACATTTGCCCCTTTTTGTTGAGTGGTTTGCAATAGCAAGCCATGAGACAAAAAAAAAAGGTTAGATGAAAGATGTGTTCGAGGATGGATGAAGACATGACCAAAGGCAATATGCCCCAGGAAAAAAAGGATCACAATAAATAAATATAAAAAAGTATGGCAATGACTCCAATATCACATCGGTAGAGGAAAATTGTGGTCTTAACGAGAGACAGATGACAAAATTCTACAGACTAGTGAGTGGGTGAAGACCACTGCAGTATGGATGTAAACCAAGATGACCAATGGGTCATAGGAAAACATAAAAATATGTGCAACTAAATGCGAAAGATGTGCGCAATCCTTTGTTTGTGAGGAATCGTGTGAAAAATCATGTGTCCACAAAAGGGACGTGGATGAAGATAATGATGCCCCAGCACAGCACGAGAAGGACAAATATTGAGTTATATGTGTTGACAAGTACAAGGATGAAAAGGCACCCCAACATAAGACATAGATAGATGTTGAAATAAGATATCCTAGGGGGAATACTCATAAATGTGGATATGATGAGCAAACAGGATAGAAGGATGAGATAAAATACCCTAAAAGGATAATAAATATGATGGCAATCATGTTTTATAGGAACGATGTATAAGTGTTAGCAAATTAGGAGGTGAAGAAGACAAAAAAATCCTTATTTCTTCGGTAAGTGTGATAAAGAAAACTTTTGCGTTAAAACAAAAGCAGAGAAAATATTCAAGGAAAAGAACAAGATTAGATAGGTGATGGCCATTATGGTATCTTCTAAGACAAATGTCAAAAGAAGATGGGAAGAGATTCTTAGAAATGGATATGATGATGTCCCTACGAGAGGACTGACAAAGATAAAAGATGTGACAGGGTTCTCAAAAAGAGAAGAGGTCAATGTGGCAAAGAGAAGAATAAGAACGGTAATGAAAGGGATAGATGATGATACATAAATGGAGAAACATTGGCATTGACTGTGAATGCCAAATGTAAGGGATGTTGAGAAAGAGAAAAGGGAATAGACAGGAGGATTGGTTGATTATGAGAAGAGCAAGAAAGATTGAATATGAAGGTGACAAGGATATGGAATAGAGGGGAGATGAAGAGGAGAAAATAAAGAGTGAAAGGGGAGGAAGAAGATAACAAAGAAGGATTATGAAAAAGGACAAACAAAGAGAAGACAAGAAAAGAACAGAGCAGAGGATGAAATCATGAAAAAGGGAGAGAGTTATTTAAAATGAAAGATGTGATGAAGGTTGGAGCAGAGGAAAACAGAGAGGTAATGGAAAATGAAAGAGATGATACAACAAAAAAAAATTGAAGGAAACAAATCATAGTGAGGAAATCCAAGGCAAAGAATATGGAACTGACCGCATGGAAATGCATGTGGATGATGAGATGATAAAGGAAATGGGATAACGCTGAAGAGTCAGGTTTTCAACGGGGAAGTAAGGAGGAAGTGCGAGGTAAAATGGGGAAAAGGATGATGTAGAGGAAGTAAAATAAGACGAAGATCAGAAAGGAGGAGAAGACAACGAATAAAATTATGTAAAGGAAGTGAACCAAGAATGAAGATATTTGGTAAAGAGTGAGAAGCATAAGGAACGTAAAGAGAAACTTGAGGGAAGGAATGACATCGATTGGAAAATAAATGGAGATGCATGAGATGAGGATATGCTGATGACGAGAAAATAGAGAGAAGGTGTATGATGAAGATAGTGAAGAAATTGGCAAGGAAGAATGAGAGAGAGAGGTGGCGAGGAAAAATAAAGGATGGGATAGGAGAGGCAATGCCGGTGAATGGATGTTAGGAGAAATCCACCGATAATGATTAGTAGGAAAAGATGGGACAAAAGATAAGACAAGGGAGAAAGTAAATGAAGAACGGGAGGGAGAACACCAATGAAGGGACGTTAGGAGAAGTCCTCGATAATGATCAGAGGACACAGAGGAAGGAAGGAATGAAGATAGAATGGAGGAGGTCAAAGAAAAGGATTCAGAAAGTGTGTGGAATGGGGATGAGTGATTTTTAGGAGAATTCCATCGATAATTACTAGCGTGGAAATAGAAGATTATGATGAAAGAACATTAAGAGAAGATCAATGAAAATGACGGGTAAGTATGGGGGTAGATATGTGGGAGAACTCTAGAAGATGGAGTGAAAAGAGTAAAGAAAGGAGGGATAACGATGTGTAGGAAGATGAAGGTGAGGAGAGGATGTAGTGGATGAGAATGAATGAGAGAAAAATGAAGAAACAAGACATGAAATGAATGGAGAAGCAATGGTTAAGTAAGATTACCCAACGATGGATGATGGAGATGAAAAAGAGACTAGTAGGAAGTGGTGTTTGCGAGAATGAAAGAGGAGGTGAGAGGATGTGATGATGGGGAATGCCAGAAAATGTAGATGGAGAGAATGTGGGGTAGTGGGGGAGTGTAGGATGAAAAATCATGCTTAAGAGGGAATCTTAAGTAAGATTTCCATGCCGCAGGAGGATTTAAGTAAGATCACCAAACCGGCAGTGACAATATGGAAAGAGAAAGACAACATTGTATTGGATGCAGGTGTGGAAGGGTTGGTTGGAATGGATGGGTATGATGAGAGGTGGGAGACAAAAGATGAGGAAGAGATGATGGGAGATGGAAGGATCAGATGGAAAACCATTCTTAAGAGAAACTCTTAAGTAAGATTGCCCTACGATAGAGATGGTTAAGTAGGATTGCCAAACCAGAAGAAGAAGAAGAATGATGAAAAGACTAAGCAGTGTATACCAAAATGGAACAAGAGATGAAAGGAGGTGATAACAATGTGATAACAAGGAAACAAAGAGGAGTGTGACATGAATGGATGGAGGAACATATGCAGTGTAGATGGAGAGTGTAAGGGCAATCCTTAACTAGGATGCCCACGTGGTGGTAGTGATGATGCAAGATTGTTAAGCGGAAAAGGAAGAGTGGAAAGACATTTGTGGTGGTGATTATTGTCTATTGAAAGAGGAAATGGTGGAGAAGCTTCTATAGCGGGAGGATCCAAGGAAGAAGATATGCCTTAACTAAGGTTCTCTAGCTATATGGATGGTTAAACAAGATAATCAAACTGAAAGCGGAAGAGTAAAAGAGAAACTCAAGAGGAAAGATGAGTAAGATATCTGGCATCGTGCAAGGGGACAGAAAGGTGAGAAGGATGATGTGGAGACAAATGGTGATGAGTGGACATGAAGAGTGAGGAGAAATGGATCAAATATGGTGTTGAACATGTTGAGAGATAAGGAGCTAGAGGATAATGAACTTGCCTTGAGAAGGATCCTCAAGTAGGATTCACAAACCGTAATGGTGATCAAGTAGAATTCACAAATTGAAAAGTGTGTTTGCAAACACATTCATGGAGATGATGGATAGATATAAAATTCATAGTGTGAAATTTTATGTGATTTTTATAAAAGATGATCTGGATGAAATGAATGGAACATAGTTGTAACTATGTTTCAAACTGGATTAGAGATAAACAAGAAAGGCTACCACTCAAAGCATTGCACTTGTAGTCAATAGCAGGTGTTAACACATAACCAACGATAGTTAGTTATACCAAAAGATCATGAGGGAAATATGGATGAAGGATTCTCATAATCCTAATGTTGACATGACAAAGGGATTGAAGATGTGACTTGTACGCGGGAAGAGGGATCTCCAAATGTAGTGTTCCTTAAATCTATGCCCCAGCTTTGGGAAGGGAAAAGAACAATAGAAGAAAGTTGATCAATGTGGGAAGCTTTCAGAAAATGTTGATAAAAGGAAGGTGATCAATGTGGAAAACCTTTCAAGATGCCATAATAACATAGTAGCCATCCTTTGAGGGTATGGTCTACTTTATACATAATATAGATGACAAGAATAATATGATAGCCGTCCTTCAAGGGATCGTCTATTTCTTTTGATTTTGATTTGATTTTGATTTGTATACTTTTTTTTTTTGCATGAACAACTGTCCTTCGAGGGATCAGTCTATTTTTTATAACTTTGATTTTTCCTTTTACATACATGAATTTGAGCTTCACATGGGGAGAGCTGGGAATAGCTAAGTAAACCACTTAAGAAGGGATAAGGAATGTACAAGAGACACCCTGGACCCTTCGCATGGTTGCAATAGGAGAACGAGAAGGTAATGGATGTAATGGTTACGGGATCACATCAAAGTAGTGAAGGTGGACCGCATAAGTTAGATTATTATAGTGATAAATGGAAGGGGATAAAGATGGCAGAACAATCTAAGGATGTAACTAAGTTCTCATTGGTAGATATGCTAACAGTAGATTGGTCATGCAAGTGCAATGCATTAAGAGATTCCGTCTCGGTTTACCACCATGAGAGAGAAGACAATGTAGTTGTAATAAGATGAGATGATAGCCAAGTAGGAAATAAAACTAACATATGACCACAATGGTGGATTTAGATGAAAATAAATGATGATGCCCCAAGAGAGACATAAACATAGAAGGACAATCATGGCCTCAAAGGAGGGCTTGATGAAATAAATGGTGTCCCAAAAGAGACACACATATAGCCACAATGGTGGACTTAGAAATAGATGGTGCCCTAGAAGAGACACAAATATAGCCACAAAGGTGGACTTGGAGAAAAAGGTCCCTCAATGGAGAGACAAACATGGCCTAAAAGGAGGGCTTCAATGAAAAGATGATACTCCCAAAAGGAGCATAAACGTACAAGAAAAAATATGGCCTCAAAGGAGGGCTTATGAAATAAATGATGTCTCGAAAGAGACACAAATATAGCCACAATGATAGACTTCAAAATAGATGGTGCCCCAGAAGAGACACAAATATAGCCAAAAGGTGGACTTAGAGAAAAGGTTCCCTCAATGGAGAGACAAACATGGCCTCAAAGGAGGGCTTCAATGAAAAAGATTATACTCCCAAAAGGAGCATAAACATAAAAGAACCAATATTGCCTCAAAGGAGGACTTAGAATGAGATGAGGATCTGGATATAATTAATTTAGATTGGATGGATGTGAAGAAAGTAAACAAAACAATGTCAAAGAGTGAAGTCCCCTAGTAACAAGGGATTTGTATGAATGATGTGTTCAAGGGCGAGGGAAGGTTGTTTTCCCAATGAGTTAAATGTGAGGGAGGTAAAGGATGTCAAAAAATCTTAGATGAGATTGTTTTAGATTTGGATGGGGTAAATGATCTAAGACCACAAGTACGCTTAGTAAGATAAGCGGTATTGATGAACAATGGCAGGCATTCCTTAGGAGGAATGACATGGGTTGGATGGATATTAAGGGATGATGTGGATGGAGGGATCATGGGAGATCTGATAGATGGGATATGGATTGGATTCAAGGTAGATGGAGAAGGAAATTTCCCTAAATGAGGAAATCATCTTTCTTAATAAGGTTGTGGATGATTGACCAAAAGGCCTTACAATGTTCAATATCATGGCCCATGGTACGATGATAGGCACAACTACAATTAGGATTGAACCATGATGGCTTGGGACCATAGGGATTAAAGGATTTAATAGGAGGAAGTTTTATGGTAGATGTTCTAGTTAAATGTTGAAATATATTTGCATAAGACCCCATTGAAGTGTCATGGGGAAGGTAACTCTTGTGGGTTTTGATAGGATGTCTCGACTTGGAGTTAGGAGAAAATGTAGATGTAGATTAGATGTGTGAATTTCATGTTTTGGAGGAAAATCAAATTTGGTTGAAGGATGATATTGTTTGGATGTGGATTGATTATTGCAAGATGTCATAGATGGAAAAACTAATCCTGACATGGATGTTGTGGCATTAGATTGTTGAGAAGAGGGAAAACTTGAATGTTTCAAGAGGCATAGGGGACTGTCGGGGATGTTTTCCCTAAGCCTTAGACTTCAACCAAGAAGATTTACCTCTAGCAGGGATGACAATAATTTCAACCAGAGGATCTGATAGCGGTGGTGTGGTTATCAATGGAGAAACTGTTCTAAAACAAGATGAAGATGTTAATGAAGAGATAGGTGTTTGTATAATGTGATTAATGATATCTATGTGAGACATGGATTGTTTTAATTTGGGCATGGAAAGAGATGATTTTGTAGAGGGAGAAGGTAAAGCATCTTTCTTTGATTTAGGTGGATGTGTTGGTACAATAGGTGATTTGAGGGGTATATTTGATAGGGTTGTAGATCGAGAGGATTGGGTTGGTGTGATAGGAGGATTGGGTAAAGAGTATTGGGGTAGACTAGGTGTTGTAACCATGGGCATGGTTATCAAGGTAGAGATAGGTGGATTTGTTGATATGATAGGTATAGGGGTCGCTAGGATAGGTAAAGATGTAGGCATTTTTGGAATCTGTGGAGACATGAGTGATGTGATAACCAATGGAGTAGACCTTATGGGTAATGGTAATGTAGCAAGTGTAGGGACATTTTTGGATGTAGAGGTAGAAAGGACTGGTTGTTTCATAAATGTTTTGAGGGGTAAGAATGATATGTTTGATAAAGGGATTGATGTTGAAGATGGGGTTGTAAGGGTGCACGTAGTAGAACTGATTTTAGTTGGGATGGTTGTGAGTAATGTAGATGTAATAACATGTGAGTTTGAGGTAGATCATGGGGAAATAGGCCAACAGGTAGATCATGAATAGTGTTCAGGCATAGCCCTCTTTGAGACAAAGAAAGTTAAACTAGTTTATTGCTAATCTATCAAGTAGGAATCTGTGTAAATCTACACTATTCTAACTTCAGGGGTTTGGGGTCTCATCCTAGTAGAGGTAGTTCCAACTACGAACATAAAGGTAGGAAGGAAGTAACGGAGGAAGATAACTCTGAAGGAAGAAAAGAAAAGAATTCCAAGATAGAAAGGTCAGAGGGTTTATGCTTTGGGCTGGTAGTAAACAGAGCCAAACTTACTTACATAAACAAATAAAGCAATACTGATGAACATATGACGATAATAGGAATGAATCTAATAGAATAAAAACATAGATCTAACTTAAGAAAGATCTGATGCAAATAACACATATATTGAGCACAAAGTCTGAGCATATGTATTAATATTTCTTCTGATACAAGAAAGTACAAAGTCTTTCTCTCCTCACTTCTTTTTCATACAAAAATGTCCACCCAGAATACAACAAGTATTCTAGTATTTATAGAAGGAGAGGAGGAAAGAAGACAAAAGAAAACCAACCACTATTTACAAAATATCTACAAAATATCAAAATATTTAAAAATATCTAAAAAGTCAAAAGTTGACTTTGGGCAAGTTTTTGGATGGCAACATCCCATGGTGCAACATGGATGATGTCATCATAAATGCCAACATGCTTTTAAAATATTTTTACAAAAATGATCAAAGCGTACACAAGAGGAGAAACTACTCCTCATCATCTCTTTGCTTAAATTGAGTGTCTTGCTTCTGATCAGGAGAGTCGATGTGACATTGTGCTCGATATTCCATAAACTTGCTGATCATGGTCTGAAGTTGATTATGATCTGGACCTTTGAAATGGTCACCAATGACTTCGCAAGTTTCTTTTTCATTCTTGAGCTTGTCGGTAACCCGAAAAACTCCTCATGCATCGATCAAGAAGCCAATGAAATCAGGCAGAGGCCAAGAGGTTATTGATTGACTCTCGATCGAAAGTGACCTCTGGTTCCAAACCTTGAGTGACTATAGCCTTGAAGCGCTGGAATGTATCGTTTGCTTCTCTCAAGGTGAATGATTCACTGAGCATCCCTAGAGACATCTTTGTAACTATCTGCTCCATGTTATATCGTGCATCTAGGGATTCATCCTTGATTTTATCTATCCTCTCTAGGATATATTCCATTTGATCGACTGGTAATCTAATGCAATGAGAGCTTTATTATGTGCCCATGGGTGATCGATGACGCCGACCTTTAATAGGTTGTCAGCGAGTGAGTTAGCCATTGCTTGGAAGGTTTCATGTTGCAATCTGGCATTATCCAACTCCTTGGAGAGGGATCCTGCTACTACTTATAGCTCCTTATTTTCCTGATCTATATCCTGGTAGAGCACTGTGAATTTCTTAATCATTTCCTCACTATCTCTAAGGATTCGCTCAATCCAGGAGGATACAACTACGCCTTGTTCGCCAATCTTAGCATATTCATTTATCTTGTCCTGACTGAGAACCTCAGTAGGTTCGAAACAATTACAGGAGGAGCATTTCCCATTCTCTGCAATGCTTAGAGAAGATGTTTGTTCTATTCCTTGAGTATTCTCTTCTCCTCTTTTTCTTCTTGAAGTTTCTTGCAAAGAGCATCTACTACAGATAAGGCCTCTCCTTGTAGGCTTTCAGATGAGGTTCCCATTGTGACTTGGGTCACTGTGAAGTCTATAGGAGACAGATCCTTCTTTTCTTTGGTGGGATCCGGATATGCAATCTCCATGACTCTCTCCCCCGAAGTGCTCTTAGAAAAGTGAGTTATCACTTTCTGCTTCTTGGGTCCCTTCTTCGGAATGATGGAGAAGTCCATGGGTGCGATGGGAACCTTTCTCTTGTGTTGACCCAGATGGTCAAAAATCCAGCTAGGACTTATGGGAGAGGGAGTAGAGGGAATAGAAGAAGAAACAGGAGTGAAAGGGGAAGCAACTAAGAGGCCACAGGGAAGAACGTTGAAACACTTGGTGGTGGCATCGACAAGGAGTCCAACGCACTACTACTTATGGGGCCTGGAGTTACTACAGGAGAAGAAAAGGACATGGAGATGGAAGGGATCTGCAATTGGATGGAGGGAACACGGGTGACAGATCCGTGAGAGAGGAGAAGATGGAAGAGGTGGGAGATGGAAGGGAGGAAGGGAGAGAAGAAGACACATCCATAGGAATAGATGCTTCAATGACAGGGGGAGGAGAAGGAGCGGAAGAAGGAATGGTGGGTACCTCAGTAGTTGTAGTTGTGATAACATCCTAGGTGGATGTATCTGTTGAAACTTCTGTTGTTTCTTCTTCTTTACCTAGAGACACCAGGTCGACCACTTGTTTCTCAGAAGTAGTAGGAGGGCTTTGAGGAGCTTCTTCTTGTTTGCTTGATTCTCCCTCCTTGTCCTTCCCTTTTCCTTTCAGCACTTGGGCCATTCTTGGAGGTGCTCTACCTAAAGGGGAAGTAGTGAAATCTACTCCGAGGTAGGTGAGACCATTCTGTTTGCACCAATGTTTGGTGCGCTGCAACGTGGGCTTAACCCTTTCCTGAATGGTCTTAGGCACTTTGGCTCTGTCGACCTTTGTGAACGACCAATCGTCCCCATCCGTGTCAAGGTAAACCTGATAAATTTCTTGATCAGTCTCTTGGAATCCCTTTGGGATGATGGCTATGCCATAGTGGATGATTTCCTCTAGAGCTAGTCGGGAGTGATCCTTTCACCTGATGTCTATTTCATGTGTCAGTTGATCTAGATGTCCTCAATCTCAGGAACATGGATGGGATCAATTTTTTCCCTTGGGAGGCAACTTTGGCAATCAAGGTGGGCCTTCTGGGAAGTTGTGCTTCAAATTTAGCAATTCCAGCTCAACATACATCTCCCGTGCTTTGGCCAGTGTGGTGTAGGTGTATCAGCCAACTATAAGGGGGAATGGAGTTCCTCCTTTCTTTCTCTTCATGCACTTCTGATGGTAAGTGATCAGTTGCCTCGAAAACTCCAAGAGGATCAGCTTGGGCCCTGCATACCTTGGTATCTTTTCAGTTCACCCTCAAATTCACCGCTCTGAGATATGTGAATGTGGAGAATTGTGTGAACAATGCTCCCCATTTCTTCGTGGCAGCAATCACACTTGGTCTGGTCCGACCATGTGTCTCATATTCGGCCTCAGTAGGTAGATTACCTCATAGAAAAAGGCATCATTAATCTTGGAGAACTGGGAGATGCTGGCCTTGAGTTTTAGCTCTGGTAGAATTCATATATTTTGACTTAGGGCCATACCCCATTTCGAGCCAGGCCTGCAAAATCTCTTGTTGATGCTTTGCAGTGTATACAACGTAGGAATTCATATAGAACTTCCCAGTTGTTAGGACCTATTGAAGCTGTTGGGAGATGGTGTCATTGATGATTTCACCCCAGCCAAAACACTGATCAGGCATATTCTTGCTCATGGTCTCTAGGTACCTCAACATCCATTTGTGGAAATAATGGGCATCAGGAAGCCCAAATACTTTGTTCAAGAAGGTGATTGTATCACTCAATTCCTCATTGAAGTCACTATGGTGGATGGTCTGTGGCCATCTGCTCACCGGCTTCTTGTTTTTAAATAAAGTTCATTCATCATTTGCATGCATTTATCTTCATTGTCATCCCAGGCTTTCTTGCAGTCTTCTAGACTTATGGCGACATATTGCCTATGATGAGGAATGCCCAGGGTCAGTTCAAAGTGATGGGCTGTGAGGTCGATGATCATCTTTCCTTCCTTATCTTTGACACATCTAGTGTCCTTGTTATAACACCAAGCCACCAACATGATGAACTCATTGTTTATAGCACTTACTGG
This sequence comes from Taxus wallichiana var. yunnanensis, assembly GCA_018340775.1. NCBI lineage: Eukaryota > Viridiplantae > Streptophyta > Pinopsida > Cupressales > Taxaceae > Taxus > Taxus wallichiana. The sequence goes on from CM031237.1 coordinate 10,574,713, forward strand.
CAGCCCATTGCAAAAGTGCAATCCACTGCCCACCAACTTGTTCATCCACGGGCCACTACTTGCCTGGTTGGTCCTTGCCCAAAAGTCATCCATATTGATATGCCCCAGCTCAGAGTCCCTGATGTTGAGGTCACTCTGCATATGAGTCAGGCATCCTGACTTTCTGATATTTGTACTTCATCTCTTGTTCCGACTACTTTGCTTTAGCTTTAGACTTTGTTGGTTTCTTGCTTGATGAAGACATGTGTGAGCTCAAGGATGGTTGTTGTTGTTCTACAAGAAGGATCAAGGAGGTCCAACATAGAAGAGCCATGTCAACTGTCATGTTATTCATAATGAAAGCTTAAAAAAGAAGAATGAGAAATTATAAGGCATAGGGTGCAAGGTGCAGGTTCATAACATGCTGCAGAGGCTTAAAAATGCTGGGTGCACTTTCTAGGGTGTTGACATGAAAAAAGATGCGCCAGTGTTGACAGGAGAAAAGTTACGCTCAGTAGAAGGGGCATGGGTTTACAACATGCAACATGTCATGTTGACGTTAAGGGAAATGCACTTGCACCTTAGGGAAAAACTGCTTTGACTGGCGTTGAAAAATATTGTGTTGCATGGGTTTTAAGTGCGCCCAAGGTACAATTTTGAAATATGTTGCAAAGGAAATCAATGCACTAAGGGAAAAAGTGCTTGGCACAGATTTGAAGCACACAACATCCTATGTTGATGTTGTGCAGGATGCGCCTGCGCCCTACAAAAGCTGCTAAGTGTTATTAAACTGGCATGGGTTAGGGTCATGTTGCAAGAAAGGAAAGTGCACCAAGGTGGAATTTCAAAATATGTTGTAGGGAAGGACAGTGCGCCATGCTTCAAATTCAACTTTAACAACTTAGCTTATTTTCTTTCTTTCTCTTTCTCTCTTTTTGGATATCTCTGATGGTAAAGAGAGGGTTTCAACAAGATAATAAGCAAGGAAAGATGGCCTTAGGTTTCTTCAGAGGTAGGGGCCTTCCAGATTTGTAGATCTGGAAGGAGAAGGAAAGGGGTTTCCAGTTGATTACAGATTATTAGGTTCCTCTTTTAGATTTAATCCTTTTAACAACCCTAAAACCTAACAAAAACCACAACAACAACAAGAAATGACACAAACCACAAACCCGGCTTAATAAAAGATGAAGGATGATGTTGGGGTCCATAAGCTCGAAAAACGACACACGGGGGTGACAAGGATAGTTGACAGGCACAGAGAAAACACTTTTTTCAATTTTAAAAATGTGAAAATGACAGGTGTCAGGTGCTTATTTATAGAAAAACTGGCATTTATTATTTCACCAACTTTCTTTGGTGCACCTTTCAGAGTGTCGACACGGGTTAAAATGCGCCTTGGCACAATTTTATTGGTGTTGACATAATACTTTTAGTGCCTTAGCACACATTTCATGGTGTCAACACACCATTTTCTGCGCCTTAGCGCACATACTTGGTGCATGTTCTATGATGTTAACACGATATTTCCTACACCAAAGGACTTTCTAAGGGGCGCACATTTTGGTATGTCGACATGAGAATTCCTGCGCCTATTTCAAAAAGGCACGCTTTTGAGAGTGTTGACACACCATTTTCTGCACCGAGTTTAAAGAAGCTAAAAATGGCTAAGTTCTAAAAAACTTGATTTTGAAAGGGAGTTTTAGGCCATTTCGAATGTTAACAGACTTCCTTAGGGACCAAAACAAAATTTTCGGTATGGTTACCTGTAAATTGCCCTTGTCAATTTGCAGGATAACAAGATGTAGGTGAAGAAATAGATGGGAGAGACGTAGGGATCTGTGTGGATACGAGTGGGGCTGAAATAAATGCTAAGGATGAATCTAATGTGGTAGATTGGGATGTATTTGAAGCGGCGGAAATGGATGATATAACTGAATTTGATGTAGACGTGATAAGGATAGGAGAAGATGTAGGTTCAAGACAAATAGTGAAAGTTGATGTGGGTGTGACAGGTTCTGAATAAGAGGTGGGAATAATGTCCACTGTGGGAACATGTGGAGTTGGTGATAAAATAAGATCTTGATTGAAAGTGTCAACCAGACAAGTGTTTGATAGTTGAGATGTAAAGGGGGTGACGTGATTTGTTGGTGGTTGACTAGTTTGTGCAGTGGAAGTATTAATTTGGATATCCCCTTTATTTATAAGTTGTTGGACATGATCTTTGAAGGAATGACATCTCTCAATGTCATGACCTTGGACTCGATGATATTTACAAAAGTGGGCCTCATGATACCAAATAGGCTTGGCTTGTGAGTCGTCCACGATTCGTATGGGAGGAAGTTGGATAAAGTTTACACTCATCAACTTATCAAATATAGAACTGTATGATTTTCCTAAAAGAGTGTAGTGGGATGTTGATTAAGGAGATCCTTGTTGAGACCATGTGCTTGGTGTAGATGGGGATGAGGGTTCAATGACCACAGTGTTGGCCACAGTCTTGAACTCGCCATTATGTGTGAATGGTTTAGTGGATTCAATTTTTGATTTAGTTGAACTTAATTTAAGATGACCCTACTCAATGGCACGGGTTTCAAGCTTGTGAGCCATTGTGAAAGCTTCATCAAAGGTTCGAATGATTGGATCTATAAAGTGGATGATATATGTTTGGCACACAAACGTGAGAATAAATCGATGAGTTTGGTTTGCGGGATAGTGAAGGATAGTTGGTTTATAACAGCATGCCACCGTGCGATGAAGTCGGCGATGGGCTTGTTTTCATACTGTCGAATGGTATATAGATCAACGATAGTGGTTTTGCATGTGATATTGATAGAAAAGTGTTCTAAGAACAACTATGTAAGTTGAGTGAAAGAGAATAAGGAATGTCGTGGGATATTGTTGTACCAGTCCAATGCGGGACCAGACAAAGACATGGGGAAAGTACGAAGGAGTAAATCATGATCATGCGCAATAAGACAACATGCGTGTTTAAATGCAAGGAGATGTTGTTGGGGATATTATTTATTATTGAACTTATTAAATATAGGAAGTTTCCAATGAGGGGATAAGGTTTGATTGGAACCGATGGATGAATCGGTTTGTTACATATTTGTTCATAGGATAAGGTGTTCTTGGGTGGTACGGTAAGGGTTTCTAAACTGGCTAACCGATTCATTAAGGCATGAATTGAATTAGTCGAGGTATTGTAAGGTTGAGATTGGATCGGCTTTGTGGTTTGAAAAGTAGTTTGATAAGGCGAATGATAAGTTTGTGGGTGTGTGGGTAGTTGAGGAAGCGTCTGATAAGATGGTTGATAAGTTTATGGATAGGGTGTTTGTGGAATGGTTTGATAAGACAAATGATTAATTTGTGGATATGTGGGTGTTGGAGGAGTTGCTTGGCAAAGACTAACATGTGTCACAGGTTGGAATTGTTGCATAGGTTGACTTTGAATAATAGGAATATGGTGTGTTCGTTGAAGTTGGGTAGGTTGTTGTGGTAGATGATAAGTAGGGATATGAGTGTTAAGGGGTTGAGACTGTTGGAGCATAGGATGGGTAGGAATGTAGGTATTCAAAGGATGAGATTTTTGATGGGCATACTAGTGGTGGATGAAATATAATTGACAAAAAGGGATGTGGGTGGAATGTGATCCACCAATTGAGGAGATTGGGAGGATTGAGAGATTGTAGGGGATTTTTGGAGTAAGAAGTCATACATGGGGTTAGGAGGATATTTGAGTGTATCTAGAGGAGCAGGAGATGGTGGTGCCATCGGTTTAGGAAGACTGGCTTGACGAGGGATATGAGGGTTGGTGTCAAGGCGGGAGAATTTTGTATGACATGGTTCTCATGAGGTGAGACCATGGAGACTGGAGATTGGGTGACCAAGGCATGGTTTTGAGTTTAGAATCTCGTTGGGTGAGATCGTTAGAGGAAGTAACATCATTAGATAGAGCAAATTGTTGTTTTGTTTTGATTTGGGAGAGAGTGACAACAGGTGTGAAATAGAGAAACATCTATTTATGTATGTTGTTGACAAACAAATCAAGCAGAATATTTTTAACATCATGATTAATTTAGAGGATGTGAACAGAATAGAAAAATAAGTAATGAAGGTGCTTAAAGGATTCTAAGGCTGGTTTCAGGTAATTATGGATTGGGAGATGTCTGAGATGGCTGCCTATTGGGTGTTTAAGTCCCAAATAGTTAACCAGGTGAGAGGAATTTTTTGATGTGTTAATTATGTTTGTGCAGTCTCGGGCAGTGTGTGATAAGTGAATTGCAAAGAGTTAAATTCTTTTACTTAAGCTATGTGATCAGACATGATGCAGAAGGTTCATTTTAGACCAAAATGAAATGTGATGTTCGATGTATACAGACACTCAAGAAAGGGAAAGTTTGATGGAGAAAAGAGAAAATAGAGAAAAATGAGAAATACCTAGAGAACACTTTTCCTGGTTATTTAAGTGCGTTTGATAGTGATGTATTTTGAAAGTTCCAGTTAGTGGCCCGAATACTTGGGTACCCTAAAATGGCACCATTTAGAATCACAAATGAGGCTAGTAAAAATGAGTGTTTTTTTGTTTTGTTTTGCAAAGCGAGTGATATATGACAACGTTGTTGGATGATTGTGAATTTGTTGATTTCACCTGAAAATAAGACAAATATAATCAATTGATATGATTAAGAAAGAAGATATAGATGTTATCAAAAGTTGCTTCATCAAAAGAAGAAAGATAATAATAATGAAACTAATTAAAAAAGGTTATAGATCGTTGTTCATATACAATGAAAGGAAATAAGCTACAAAATCTATTAATAAACTATAAACGATTAAATGCTATAAACTATAAACTATAGTTTTATTAATAGCTTATAAAGTAAAAACCGGTTTTCTTTTATTAAAATAAATGATTAATGAAATGATGAATTAAATAAACATATAAAACAAATGGCGTGAAATAAATGATTAAAATGCTAAGATATACTATAAACTATCCGTAATAATAATAATAATAATAATAATATCTATGCAAGGAACTATGAAATGGATCTAACGAAAAAGAATTTGGAATAGATTAATCGATTCGAAATCGACTCGAGATGAGGAATGCTCAATCATGCAAAAAAAAGTGTCTCAACTTTACTCACCCACATATGCGGGACCAACAAATTGACTTCCCACCACCACGGGGTCATTCTACGTGGGGAAGAGTGTTTCCAAAAGACAGATCAATTTATAAAGGTGATGGATCGTTTTGATGGAAAAGCAAATCAAATTCAATCTTGCCTTTAGGAACAACAAGTCAAAAGTTGAATCTAGGATGGGTAGATTGAAACCAGTTAGTCATATTGCATATGGACGTGGTTCTTCAGCTATTGGATGAAAAAATGAGAATTACCGAAAATATAAAGGAGGAATATTAATTGGATTGTATGCCAGAGACGTGTACACAATTGTAAGGCAGTCGCTCTTCCTGTGTTATTAAAAATTGTGTATTTACAACTTGTTTTAAGGAGACTGTATAGTTACGACCCACAAAGCTACATGAATTTGAAACAGAACTGGAAATAGTTGGATTGTTGCATAAATAATTGGATGCCAATTGACATAAAAAGACTTACAGTCAATACCCACAAAGCTTTGCGTGACCTTAAAACTGAGCGGAAATGGTTATAATGAAGCAAACCGATTCTTATTTGAAAAAATTGTAAACTAATCATTATGACTATGTCATTTAAAACCTTATTGTAGAGAATTACGAGCCTATTGCTATGCAGTGCCTATATAGTCACTACCCACGAAGCTATGTGAATTTGATACTAAGATGAAAATAATCAAAAATATCACGCTACAGAATCTTGTGAGTCTACTAGGATATTCCCTTTATGCACATGGAAACTACCAAAATATTGAGAGAGACAAGGTTTTGATTCAAAGCCACGAGATATATATACTAGTTGATGGTGATTATCACATATACCCAGATCAAAATGGTTTGGGCAAGCTCAAAGGAGATCGAGGGAGATGCGGGGAGATGGAAAGAGTGTAAGAAAAGTGATGAGGTAGTTAAGGAGCTCGGTGGCTCGGGTGGAGATGGTTAAGTCAGTTAGAAAGGGGATAAGGTAGAGAATGGAGTTGGGGAGGATGTCGAAGGAGAGAGAGATGCTGAGGTGTGAGGATGGATGAGGCACGAGAGAGAGAAGGGAGACGGGACAAATAGGGATGGATCTCGAGAGGGAAGAAAGGAGACGGGGCAGAGGAGATGAGAGGAAGGAAAGGAGATGGAGATCGGTCGAGAATTGAAGCCGAGGGGAGTGGTAGGGAGGAATGGCAGTTAGGAGGATGTGGCTGAGGTAGGGGAGATGGGAGGAAGGAGAGGAGAGGGAGGCAACGTGGTCTACGTGGGAGGCAGAGACTTGAAGGTGGAGTGGAGGACTCGATGGGGAGTCGTAGGGAGAGGAAGGGAGATAGGTGGATAGTGAGGTGGAAGCTCGTGGACAGGAGAAGGGAGGCAGTGGACAAGTGAGGCAACGTGTGGCTCGTGGGAAGAAGAGAAAGTTGGCGGGTGGAGGACGGGATTAGGCCGGAGGGAGTGGGTGACTCGGGAGGAGAGAAAGGAGATGGGGCAGAAGAGATGAGAGGAAGGAAAGGAGATGGAGGTCATGGAGAATTGAAGCCGAGGGGAGTGGTAGGGAGGAATGGAGTGTACGTGTGATGAGAGGGCAGACAAGTAGAATGGGGAGTGGGATATGCATGGTGAGTAGAGGGAAAGAGCTGCGTGGGAGTGGAAGGGAGATGGGTAAGGAGTAGGATGGAGCTCGGGTGGAGGAAGCTGACAGAAGCTCGTGGGAAGGTGAGGATGGAGAGCAGAGGAGAGCTGGGTGGCCTATGTGAGAGTTGGAAGCTTGGTTAGGGCGATGGGTAGTTTAGGATAGTTAGGAAAAAAATTTTATATTTCTTTTTTTTTTTATAATTTTAATTGCAATTTATTTCATATTTTTTTAAAATTGTTATTTTTAAATAAATCAATATTGTCCATTATGTTTTAAAATAAATAACTATAGATTGTTATGTTTTTTTAACAAATAACTATAGATTAGTATAATTTGAAATGTGAAATCTATAGATAATTAGAAATTAAGATCTAGATGAATATATAGACGTATTTTATTAGGTCAAAGAAAAGGTCGTTAAAAAGAAAATTTATCTATTATACATCTAAGATTACAAATAAAAGTAAGACAATAAGATTAATTTCCGGACTCGTATCCCATGCGAGTAGATTTCAACAGAAAACAAGAAGAGAACGTACCTCCTGCTGATTTCAACGAATGACCATACGGAACTGAAATCAACAAATACTAAGATATTGCAAACAAGCAAATTAGAAAAGATAAGCAAAGTAACAAACAAAAAAACGACCAAATCTAGGATTTGGTCCCACCAGGTGTGCCAAATGTTGATCTGCGTTTCCAGCTTGCTGTCCAGGTGAGTGTACGAGTAATCAAGAAACACGAGACCACGTCGAGTATACAAGGGCTTAGTACCTTAGAGATGAAGATGGATTATATGGGTGTAAAGCAAGCAGATGCATGATATCAAGAAGCTAGATCTGCAAAACTAAACCAGATAAGATTAGAACACAATATGCGGGGTTTCCCAGACAAGTGCTTTCAAGAGGATTTCAACTCCCTTGGAGGATGTTAGCCCCCATGTCAGACAAGATAATAATAGATCGTGAATAGTAGTAAAAAAATGACAAGCAACTGAAATAACAAGAATACTTAGCTTATGTCCTGCTATGAAATGAACCGGGCATCAAGATGGCAAGATAAGAGACACTGTCAGAGCTTTCTCCTTCTTCTTCAACAAGAAAAGATTTCACACACCCTTAGTGCTAACTCTCTTTAGCCTAAGTCTTTCCACCTATGGGTTGTCTCTTCCGGGTCCTTGAAATATGGGAATAAAACCCATATTTATATATTAGATGTGAGGTTAAACTGCAGGTTAAATGATACCCAGGGTGTAGTAAAGTAACCTAGAGTTAGGGATGTGATGTGATCATGTGGGTCCCATATTTTGACTTATTAGGCAAAGTGGGGGACATGCTTTGAATGGGGGTGAGATAAAGATTTCATTTTTAAAAAGAAGGTGTCGAGATATGCATTATGAATTAAATAATTTGTGAGAGATGGGGGATGATTCCAAAAATTGAATTATCAAATGGGTCCATACGGAGCCCATTGATAATCAATCAAATAATGTGAGCAAATAAATAAGATTTTATTTAATTTAAGATAAAGAGATGCGAGAATAAAATTAGCGTGCATGTAAGATTACTGAGGGGAGTTATACCGAAAATAGGTGTCTACAGAATGAACCATAGAACAAGAGACGCCATCGGAAATGGTTTGAAAATGTGTGTTAGAAAGATAGATCATGAAGTATAGAGTGTAAATATTGTATGTGAGTGTGCAAAGTGTGAAATGTGTAGTGTGTATGACATGAGGTTTTCAGATGTAGTATGCACTCAACAATCAAGTGTGAACCTTAGCACAAGAGTGTGTCATATGTAGTGATGATACAAGTTGAGTATCAAGTTGTGTAAGATACACGAGAAATATTAGATGTGAAACACAAAGTGTAATAGTAAAAATTTGAGGCACCAGATAATGATAAGAGGGGGAAGTAAGCATGATGCCCCCTAAGTGTACAATGATGAGGAAGGTATCCAACAAAAGTGAAGGGAAAGTGTTTTCCACCTAATGTTTGTGGAGATAAAGGCATGTGACCATGCTATGAGATTGGTGATATATGATGTATATGTGACAAAAACTAACGAGGGGATGAACTATGTAAGGGATACAGAGGAGACGATGAGCACTTATATGAAGTAGACCTAGGAGGTGATGATAACTTATATGAAGTAGACCTAGGAGGTGATGAGAACCTATATGAAGGAGACCGAGGAGGTGATGTACACCTATGTGAAGGAGCCATCCGAGTGGTGGACCTAGGCTGATGAGATGGACTAGTGGACTGATGAGACTGAGGAGGTCATGTACGAATAAAAGAGCTAGGAGAAGATTATGCCTTAGATTTAAGAGGTCCAGTGGACCTAGAAGCACTAGCGAGTGTAATGGAAACCTTAAGAGGAGGTTGTGGCCATAGTGTGCATGGAGGAATACCTTTGATGGTGATAACTTGCTTGATGTGAATGAAATTTAGACACAATTGATTCATGGAAATGATAGATTGAACGACACAGATCCAAGGAATACCTAAGAGTAGGTCACACCCTTTGATTAAAGGTGCCACAACGAATGACACAAACATGATAAGAGGCCCAACTGTAACTGGAAGCTTGATATAACCATAATATTTGGGAACTGGATACACAATATAAGAGAGTGGATCATTGATAGTGACAAGAAGTGCAAAAGAGAACATGCCCATATGAATTGATGGATTGATCAATGTATTATTGATGGAATAAGGTCCAATATAAGCCTTGATATGTAATGTTTTAGAAGTGAATGCATAAAGATAATCGTGCTCATGGAATGCAATGAATGGTGGAGATACATCAGTGCAACAAACTAGAAAATCAAGAGCCCCCGATGAAGGAGGAGGCACAACATGATATGCATGATTGGTAGAGGAGTCAACAGATTGCTTGTCATGATTAGGGAGAGGATCATTAAAGATTTTTATCTTTTTAATTTTATTAACCGACATAGAATCTGAAGTCTCAGGGAGCTCGATTGCATTGTTGTCTATTAGATCTTAAATGAGATTTCAGAGTTTGAAACATCGATCGATATAATTCCCAATGCATTGATGATAGTCACATCTAAAATTTTCTTTATAATTTCATCCATTAGGGTGAGATGGATCCAGATTAAGTGGAGGGAGAAGCATAATAAGATTTCTCTCAATAAGTTGTGGCAATAGAATATGCGGAGCATAAGGAAATTTTGTTAATGTACTCTTTGGAGGTTTCCATTGAAGATTTTTAGGGGTAGAGACAACGTTGACAATAAATTTTTCTTCAGGAGGTTTGGTAGATGGTTTGAAAGTGTATTTTCTTTGATAACCTATTAGAAGACGATGAAGATTGATCATGATACTTGAGTTTTCCCATAGAGATAAGTTTGTCTTCACGTAATTTAAGAGTATGAAATAATTAATCAAATGAAGGAGATGTCTCAAATATGACACTCTCTGGAGAGGTGGTAAGATACTTTGGACAAATAGATCTTGAACTTCCGAGCCAGTGAGCACATTGGTCATCCTAGCTAGGTTGTTCTTATATAGTAAAACATAGTTCACTAGATGCTCAATAGATCCTTGTTTGATATGTGCAAGTTGAGCATAAGATATCTTTGAGCCGATATTGATTGAAAAATGAATGAGAAAAGTATTGGATAAATGTGTAAATGATGTTACCAAATGGACAAGTAGATCGTAAAACCAATGCACACCATATTCTTGGAGACTTCTAGGAAAGAGATTTGAGTAAAGTATTATCATCCGCATAATCGATACATGCCACATAAAAATATCTAAGGTGCACTTGAGGTTCACCATGGCCTTTGAATGTGGGTAGCTTAGGGGTGACGAAATTTGGAGGAAGTGGATAGTTTGAAATGGTGGGTGTGAAAGGAGTGGGAAGGAGTAAAGTGGAATCAAGAGATGGATATGTATGAGAAGTAGCCATTTGAAGTTTTTGAATTTGAGTTTGCAGATCCTGATATAAAGAAGTTAAATCATGAGTGTTTGAAGAAGATCCAGTTGTGCAATAGAAGCATTAGGTTGAATGATGAGAGCAGTAGTAGTGGGAATGGAAGTAGGAATATGAAGGGGTTGAGTGGAATATGAAGGGGTTTCCACTTGGACCACGCACCCATTGAATCTTTAAGTGATCCAATGCAACATGGGAACATACCTAAGGTGTGGGACCTTAGTGCCATGGGATGAACCTCTGGAGAAGGATGACTTCATTCTAAACTTGGTGCATTTGATTTAAGATCAAGATGTAGGGATACAATACTTGAAATAAAAATAATCTAATTGTTCTCGAAAAAATGGTAAGAGAGTTATTGAAATGTATAAAAGTGGTGTTGCACAAAAGGTTTATGGAATAAAAATATCTACTTCATATACACATAGTAATATTGCAGAACAATATATCACATGCACATCTCCTGATAATATTTCTCAATCACTATGCCAAATGAGTACAAAAGTTGAGTAACAGAAGGGACTCAATAATTTCCACAACTGAAATAGTAAAAATTACTCACCAAAAGTTACAGATTAATTGAAAAATATAATTGATATAACGACAATATAATCCACACATACAAGGAATTAAATCATTCACAAGTATTAACCGAATTATCAAAGTGCACAATACATCAAATATTCAAAGGAAAAATATTGTTCTGAATATAACAAAGGCTTAAAGATTGTTCAAAGACTCCTCAAAATTATATATCCCTTCACAATGAGATCCAAAAGTTTCTTAAAACATAATGCACCCTCCCATATATAGACTAAGAGGATTCCAAAATTATAGTTGTGCCCCTTAACTACTTCCTACTAAAAATAGAATGCATTTATATTTAGGGAACAACCTCCCATGAAAATAGCAAAAATATTTACACAGGTTTGACCAAGTCAACCCTACAACTTCCAACAGTTCCAAAGCTTGGAGATTGTTCAACAATGGCTATCATGCCTAGCTAGGAATTGACAACACTTCATTCCTTTTATGGTTCCTCTTTCTTATCTTCTTCCTTAGCTAACTTGTTCCTGAAAATCGAGAAACTACTTGATAATCCACTAGACTTCTTCATCCTCAGGTCCACATGCGTAGAGGCTCAAAATTTCTGTTGACTTAGTTTCCCTTGTTACTTTAGCTAGCAATATTTTAGTCTTGTTTATCACCTTCTTGAGCTGACTCAATAAGTTTTGGTAAGATACCAACCTGTAAATAGAGTCAAGACTAAAAGAATTCATTACATCATCATCTTGATTTACCAAACTCTTAAAATGAGCAATAATCTGATCAATTGGAAGAACATCAAAATTTTTGTCTTGGAATTTGTAATTTATATTGTAGAATTCTTCCACAATGTCATTCAAACCATCCACTGCTTCAACTTGTTTCTCTTCCAATTTTGACATGAGCTCCTGCAATATCTGAACTCTGAATTCAATTGCTTCCTTAAATTCAAAAGGTTTTGAAACATCATCTATAACGCCCTCCTTTAGAAGAAAATCAAAGCTGACACTTCTAATTTCCTTCCAAGTTTCAAGAGAAAGTTCTAAGTTATCACTCTCCTCAGTAAGGAGTTCATTCATCTTCAAGATGACATATTTTTTAAGCATACAATTCACTATAAAAATAAACAACTTTAATCAATGGATCTGCCTCTTGAATTAGGTTTTCCATCCAAACCCCTACTACTCTTCCCTTTTGTCCAATATTTTGTACCATAGAGAAATATGTATAATCAAAGCTCGGAGGAATAACAAGAGCGGTAGTATGGATGGGATGTGTGATCTTAGTTAAAAGGATAGTTAATTGTTCAACTTTTCCCTTAATCTCATCCTTGGTTACTTTATCTTTATCGTATTTCTCCAGCAAATTACCCATGCCCACCTGAACATCTTGCTTCGCACCTTCATGGGTGGATTTTCTGAGAGAAAACTTGATAATCTACTACTGTAATTGTTTCCTTAGTTTTCCCCATAGTTGGAGTGGCTATATCAATAAATCATTACCTTGTTTGATCAACTGATAAGTTAGAAACAACCCTCTGTCACTTAGCTTGTCTTGAGGGCTTAGATCTAGAATACTTAAATCGACAACATCAACAATAGGGACTTTCTTCTTTTTTTTTGTGTTTTCCTATGCAACCACGCAAAATAGAAGAAGAAGACTCAGAAGACAACATAGGCATTATTACAGTAGTACTTGGTGTAATTTATATGACTAGGGAACTGGTTGCAGTCACTAAAAGTGACAATGATGTGGTGATAATGGAGGGCGGAGTGGAAAGGATTACCTTAGGTGTGGGTGAAATAGAAGTGGAACAAGAAGAGATTGTTTAGGAAGAGGAGTTTTGAAAGGAGATACTAACATAAAAATATCTCCAGCTGAAAAAGTTGGAAGGGAAGAGAAAACGTGGGCCATAGAGGGAGATGTGGTGAGAGATGTAGGAGAAGTGGGAATAGAGGAAATAGAAGACACGACCAAGGGAAGAGTGAGAGGTGGAGGGGAAAGAGGAACTGATGATGGTGAAGATGGAAAATATGAGGAGAGGGGCAACTACAACACTTGAGGGATTTGAGGGGAAATACTTAGGTCAATGACCTTAGTTGATTGCACTTTGGGAGATGCATATCCCTTTGTAGAAACTCCAGAAGAGGATCCTGAACCTCTAACAATGAAAGAAATCTTACGAGGCCTTGAGATAGGTTTGGGAGTTGACCTCTTCCCTTTTGATGGAGTGATATGACCCACCATTGACTATGCTTGTATAAGCTCTGTGGAAAGTTTCTCTAAAAATTTGGGCGTAATTCCCAAAGTTATCAACCATTGGTAGATACGATTTAGAATGGGACCCAACCATTCCTTTGTGTTGCTACATTCCTCAAATGACCAATCAATCTAAGGAAAAAGATAATTCATGAAATTATTTTGATCGTAAGAAGGATCTAAAATTTGGTTGTCATGTTGTAGGCCCTCGGGGAGGACCGCAATTCCATATTTTGTGACCTTATTGCATTCTCATCTCGGCAGAGGATCTAAATGTCCTCTAATTGAGGTATGTGAATACTAGTTGATCTTGTCTTCCCTAACTTGTCCCATTATTCAAAATTAGTGCGTGGTTGGAATGTTTTCAGATTCACCTGTGACATTTCCCCTTCAATATTTGTATCTTTGTATGTAGAAGTGCATGTGTATCTACCTATAGTGATGGGAAATTGGGCTCTTGCTTTATGTCGATCGTGTTGGATCTTGTGATAACTTAGTAGTGACAAACCAATTCCATTAGATCCCACTTGTTCATTGGGAATCTTAGCAGCATGTTAGGAGCACCTAAAAATCTAGGCACTCTTATGTATGTGAATGTGGGGAACTATAAATAGATACCTCCCCACTCCTATACTTCCTTCAAACTTCATCTAAAATTCTTATTTTATATAAATATTTATAAAATAAGTACAAGATAACTGTGAAGTAAGCATCATTTACTCTTCAAAAGTGCTTAATACCCTCTATCATTATGAGTTGGGAATGGTACTCATATATTTGAACCGTGTTCCTAGATCCCTTTGGAGTCAATCCTGGATAATGTCCCATTCCTTCCCGCTGCGTATACAAGGTAGGAGGTCATGAATAAATTTCATGAGGTTAACACATCGACACATTGAAAACAAATGTTATTGATTATGTGTTCACCCCATTAAATAAGGTCCTTGTTTCTCTTGATTGTGGCAATGTAAAGGTACATCCACTCTTGGAACTCCCTAGAAGAAGGGAGACATGTAACCCTACTTAGCAGTGTAATAATATCATTTACTTCTTGAATGAAATCAAACCAGGGAATTGTCTTGGGGATTCTAGACAATGAACTCTTAGTTTTAGCCAAATAGCTTTTGTTGATGACCCTTGTGCAAGTATCATTCTCTGCAATAAAATGCTCTAGAGTAGACTCTAGGAGATAATGACATATTATTTGACATCAGGGAGTTTCAGTAGATATTCAAAGAAATCACTATCCATCCTGATCACCATTATGCCATCTTCATCTCTTATTGTACGTGAGTTTTTTTCAAAGTGAGATGTTGCGACAAGTACGAATTTGGGACATTGCATGGATTGGGGAAATGAAACAGCAAGGGAAAGCCCACTGTCAAAAATGGCTTGCACCCATGGCACTTATTCAGATCCTTAACTCTTCCCCAAAATTTAGGCATGTCAATATGTCCAAAAACTGTATACCTAATATTATCAACATCGGATGAAATGATTGTAAAGGCGTTACTCTTTGATATTCGTATTTCATCTTGTCCTTCCCCTTGACTGAAGAACCAACAATTTTCCTTGCTAAAAACTAAAAAATTAGAATTTGAGGTGGAAGTAAATGCTTGCAGAACACCCTATAAACTCAACCTAGACTTCCAAGATTCTGAATCCCAAAGTTTCGAAATCAGAACTTAAACCTTGATGAATAGCTCCGAGACCCCGAAAAGCACACCTCCAAAAATATGAAACATCTAAAATATGAAGTTTGAAACACCGAAACTCAAGTGCCAAAGTACCAAAATTATGAAACTTTGAACCTCCGAACTACCAAACTTCCAAAACTCCGAACTTCTAAACCTTCAAAATTCCCAACTTGCCAACTTGCAATATACTTGTCAATTTTTTTAATTTTGAAAGGGGGAAATTTCCTCCTACAAGGTGGCCTATGGTTTTCAACAGGAATTTTCCTTCTTGAAGTATTTTTTCTTTTTGTTCATGTAAGGATTCGAAATCTCGGCTTCAAAAACAACAAGAATGCTAAGGAAGAGAAAGCCATTGAGAAAGTTTTGAAGATGAAACCAAAAAGGAAAACAAGATGGAACAAAGAAAGATGCCTATAAGATAGACAAAAATAAAAATAAAACCCTACAAAAACCCTAACCAAAAGGAAAAAATGAAAACAAAACTTTTAAAATTACCTTAAATCGATAAGAAAATATGAAAACATGCTTCAAAAATGCCTAGGGGTACGATCGGGTTTCAGAGATATGAAAGCAATGTCAGAGTACTTACTTTTTCTAGTAAAAATAATAAGCAAAATTCATCCTTTTATAGAAATGTAAAAATTAATTACCTCCGATCGGGCACGTGTGGGTAGTTGGGCATTGATTGTCATCAAGGATCAAAGTTTGAGAGGTCGAGTGTAGTGCGCACTTCTGACTCCAAGTCCAAATGATAATGTAGAATCAGACTTCAGATTTCGGAAGGTACATTACATGTAAAACGTACTCACAGTTTTGACTTCTGATTCCGAAGTCTAATTGGGGTGGGTTTAGGGTTTCAGAACTCAAGATGCATTTTTCATGCAAAATGCATGTTGACTTTCAAAGTCCTAAATCCGATCCGAAAGACATTGAAGCAACTTTTTAAAACAAAGTTCATAAAAAATTGAAGAATGGTTAAGGTAGAAAATTTGCAAGAAAATTTTAAAAATCCTCTTGGAAAGTGAACTTGTAAAGTTAACATTTTTTGGAGCAACCTCTTGGGGATGATTTCCTATTAAGCATTATTCCAGTGGCCTTAAGAAATTCATTAGGAAAGAGAGTCCTAGAGTTTGAAAATATTCAGAACAAAACACAATAGGAAAATAAAGCCAAACAAAAAAATAGACAAAGCAAACTAAATAATGTGCAAAGCACTTGGAGGAAATAAACCTAGACTAATACTGTACAAGTTGGAACTTTCTCAAAAACAAGTTTTGAGATGTATCCCATTCACTGGAATATGAAGTGATTCTCCATTGAGTCTGGATAGGAAAAATGAATTTACCTCTTTACAACTTGTAATGATGTATGGCCCGCACTAGATGGCATCAAATTTTGCATGCATTCCTAGCTTGGCTCTATCAACATCCCATTTGAGAACCAAATCTCCTTCTTGAAAGGTCTTATGAGAAGCTTTCTTGAAAAGTATTTTTTTTGAGCCTGATGCTACTCAAAAGTCTTCATAGCTTTGCTCCTAATTTCTTCCAATTCCATTAATTCAAAAATCTTACTGTCATAGGATCACTTTCCATAACCTCCAACTGATGTGCTAGCTCAAGGAGGGCACTTCCAGAGACAAAGGGAGTTTTGCTTCCCTACCATATACAAACATGAAAGGGAATTTCCTATGGCCCTCTTTGGCGTGATCCGATCTGTGCACAAGGCAGTCTTAATTTGGGTATGCCAAGTCCATTTTTATTCTCCATTGTCTATTTGATGATCCATATGAGGTTCTTGTTGCTAGACTCAACCAAACCATTTCCTTGTGGATAATAGTTAGACAAAGTCTTAAGATACACCCCATTTTTAACAACCCACTCACTGAGTTTTAAACCTAAGAAGGCCATGGCATTATTCGAAATGACTGTGAAATGGACACCAAACCTTGTCATTATACTTTCCAAGAAATCCAAAATAGACTTCTCATTTCCTTCCTTTAATGTTACAACTTCCATCCATCGAG
This sequence comes from Taxus wallichiana var. yunnanensis, assembly GCA_018340775.1. Lineage (NCBI taxonomy): Eukaryota > Viridiplantae > Streptophyta > Pinopsida > Cupressales > Taxaceae > Taxus > Taxus wallichiana. The sequence goes on from CM031237.1 coordinate 10,591,967, forward strand.
TGAAATAATCTATCACTTTTAATACCCACTTATGTCCATCACTGGATAGAGGATTGATCATTCTAATAAAATCCAACCCCTGCTGAACAAAGCGCTGATCTACTTGAATCGGATGGAGGAGAAGGGAAACTAGATTTTGCTTCCCTGTGAAAAAGGCACATTATTTACATCTTCTTACCCACAGATGGACATCCTTGAATAAATCTGACTAATAATAACCATCTCTCATGATCTTCATAGTAGTGGTTCTTGCTGAAAAAATTTCCTCCCAATAAACCATTGTGGAATTCTTCCAGTATTTTGTCTACTTGTTCTGACCCTATACATTGAAGGAGAATACCATTTGGATCCCTATGGAAAATAACACAATCTATAAGAACATAAGGAATGGACTGAAGTTGGAAACTTCACCTCTTAGTTCTATCCAAGACAAAGGGATACTCTCCTAATAGAAGGAAATTCTTCATTCTTGATAGCCAATCGGTCGAGTATCTTCATGAGGATGATTATGAAGCACCATGTCCCCTTCATCTTTTGATTTAAAATCAACAATAGTGATTTGTTGACACAACCCCTTCCCTATGACTATCTTGGTTACCTTAATATGTATGCCATACTCCAAGACCTTGGTGATCCATCTAGCTGACTTCTCATCCATATCCTTATTCAATAGAAAATCCTACTCCTGGATGTGACACCATCAACTGTATCTTGTTATTAGACAACATATGTTTGAACTTATTTAATGCCTAGATGATAGAAAAACATGTTTATCGCCAAACAAGTATTTGAGTTCGTACTCTTTGAGGGACTGGCTGAAAAAAGCAATGGTTGCTCCATCATATCATCATTTTGTTGCATGAGGATTCCGAAATACTTACCTATCCTACAAAGGCGTAGAGGATAAAATATTTTTCATACCCGGATTCACCAATTTAGGAGCCTGGGAAATAACTATCTTTATGGCTTCAATCTTTCCTTTCCTTCTTTTGTCCAGCTAAAAGGTATATTATTTTTCAACATGGTCATTAATGGTTTGGCCAAGGCTACAAACTGAGGTATAAACCTTCTTACAAAGTTTATCATTCCTAAAAAAATATGAAGGCCTTTTTATGGCTTGGAAGGGACAACCAAAATTACACGAATCCTTTCCGAGTCAATAGAGATTCCTTCCTCTGAAACTATATGCCCTAACAATTTTCCTTCATGCACTACAAAAATGCACTTCTTGGGATTTAGTAAGACCCCAAATTCCTTGCATCGCTTTAAAACCTTTTCTAAGTGGGCTATGCGATCTTATACATGCTTGGAATACACTATTATGCCATCAAGATAAACAAGGATCATGTCATTTATTAGCCCTTTGAAATCCATATCCATAGCTTGTTGGAAGGTAGCCTCGACGTTGGACAACCCAAATGGCATTTTATTATATGCATATGTACCCCACTTGGTAGTGAAAGTTGTTTTGAATTGATCTGATTCCTTAACCAAATTTGGTTATAGCCTGAATAACCATCAAGTAGTGAAAATATTTCTACTCCTACCATGGTTTGAAGAATATTTTCCATAGATAGAAGAGGGTAATGATCCTTTAAGGAGGCTCGGTTCAAGTCTTTGAAATCTACGCATATCCTTATTTCCCCATTCTTTTTCTAACTAGAACTAGATTAGCCACCTAGGAAGAATGTTTAATTGGGAAGATGATACTAGCTTCAATGAGCTTTGAAAGCCCTTTCTTCATAGGGGTTCTATTTTGGGGTCAACCGATCTTTACTTTTTTTGAACTGGCTTAGCATTCAGGTCAAGCTCAATAACGTGTTGTGCTAATCCTGATCGAAACCACAAAGATCTTCATAACTCCATGTAAATATATCACTATACTCTTGACAAAGACCAACAAAATCCTATTTTTCTTCCGGCAAGCACACTTTCTCGATCTTTAAAAACCTATCTTCCGCAACCTGAACTTGTTCAAAATAATCTTATTTAATTATCATATTGGCACTTTGTCTTTTAACTTGATCATCCGAATTGAAGATTGATTCAAGAGTGACCAGACCATTCAACAATTTATTAGTTTTCAACTGTATTATTTGATCATTGTATGCTTCTTGAAGCTTGGCTTGGTTCTTCAATGCAAACTCAACCTCTTCATGTAAAAAAGAATAATTTTCTTATCACTATCGAAAACTTACCAAATTCCTACATTATCTCGTACAGCCGGTCTCACAATCATTTTGACAGACTGTTGTTCATCGTTCATGATATCAACATGCATGTTGTACTATGAACCCACCATTGCAAGCCTATTTGTATCTTGATTTTGATTCTTGGGAACCACATGGATTCCAAAGGCTTTAAATTCCTCGATTAAATCCCACACTCTAATTTTTTATGACCTTAAGATATCATTTTTGATGCACTTTTGGCTCTCACCTGATGCACGATAAGCACACTGTCTCCAAAAATACCTAATGCATTGATTCCCTTTTTCTGAGCCATCTGGATTCCTTGTACTAGTGCTTCATATTCAACCACATTGTTAGTGCATCTGAACTGAAGTTGAAAGGACGAGAAATATTTATTACCTTGTGGAGAAATTAGCATAACACCATCACTTGCTCTATTTTTTCTCCTTGACCCATCGAAGAAGAGTTGCTATAATCCTTCATGATCGTCTCGAGTATTGAAAAGGTGAGGAATAATTGTTCCTTCTTCACGGATATAATAAGTTCCTAAACCAGTTTCTTTTACAACCAATGCTTCAACGTATGGGTCAAATTGATGTTTCATTATTACATCGTCAAGTACAATATCATGTACTTCTTCCACATGAGTAGTAGACTCATGATCTGTACCTGTTAAAACAAAATTACAACACCCCTGATTGCTTGTGATTTGTGTGTGAGGTAATTAGTGTAACCTGCATAAGATGAGATTATCCTGTAGTGTGGGACGTTATAAGTAGGATAATCCTCCAAAGAAATTTGACTTCTTCTCTTAACCTAGTGCCAACTTCTCCAAAGTGCAGAGAATTGTAGGATAAACTTATCCTATCCTAATGCTTTCCAAGGAGACATGGATAGAAAGATGCATAAAATAAAACTACTCTAAGTGAAGGTGATGCACCAAGAAAGGGTGAGACAATCCAAGTGAGTGAAAGATGGAGAGTAAACAAAGTAGGAGAGGGCTGGTAGAAGTGCCACAATCCAAGACAATATTCGATTCACTATTTTCATAAATCAAAACAAACTACATAACCCACAAAGACATAAATATATGCACAATATCCTTGTAAATATAATGGAAGGAAAAAGATGCAATTTCATACAAGTTAGGGTGAAAAATGGCCACAAAACATGAATTTTATTGCTCGAAACATGCACAATCCATTATAACATAAGCACAATGCAAAATCCTTTATAATAAGCCCAAATTCAAGGGCCTTTAGCTCACAATAGCTTTGGAATTTTTTTGAAAGAGTTTCTTTGATTTTCAGAAAATCTCCCCTCAAAATGAGGTGAATTTTACAATATATAGGCAATTTGGGTCACCAACCAGCAGGATGCATTAAAGAGGTATGGGAAACCATTCATTTTGGTACTTTTCTTGCATGGGTGGTCATGGGTGCCATGCCTCATTAATTCTAGTTGTTGGGATGTCATTCATTCACCTACCCTTACCTGGCTTGTAACTTGTCCATTCCGTGGGTCGTCCAACCATGTTGGGTTGACGTTGTCCATCCTCTTTGAACCGTACAACCTCCTTTGAGAAAAATTCCTAACTTGCGAGTTCTTCTCCATATTTGAGTTAGAGGCAATCGTTTAACCATGATCCATACAATTATGAGTAGGTCGTCTAACATGATGGTCATCCAACTTCATTGGGGTTGGATGATGTCTAACTTCATGGTTGTACATGCTCCTGGTCGTCGACCATCCTTGTTGCCGATGAATCGATGAGTTGACCAACCTAATGACTCGACCAACCATATCATACAACTGTGAGTCGTCCATCTGTGTTGGCCATCAAATCCTGTGCTGCCAACCTAAGGGGTTGGATGACATCTATCCATGTCGAACAACCTGGGGGTTGGATGATGTCTTACCCTACTGACCAACCTATTCTATACCAAGGGTTGGATGACATCTAACTTCGTCACCCGCCCAACCCGATGACACACCTATAACCCATCTAATCAAATGACCGTCTTGACCTAGCTGACCAATCTGGGGGGACGCCATCCATCTCTTCCAACTAACCCGATTGACCAACTTTTGACTCATCGAACCCATCCGACCAACTTGTGACCCGTCCGAATCTGGGCATCCAATGCTCCAACCGTCCAACGCAGCTGACCAACTTGTGACCTGTCCAACCTGGGTGTCTTTCCCAATTTCACAATGAGCTTGACCAAAAATTCAAACATTCACCATGGTGAGTTGGCTGAGCCAAAATATGGGCTGAATTTATCTTCTAATGGGGTTGAATTTAACGACCATCTGCACATCCTAGAATCATGTACTTCAAATTTTTAATAGGTATCCCAAATTTGCAAGGGTGCAAATTTAGGATAATAATTTGGCACCTCTAGGGACATCTTACTTCTAGATGGAGAGACTAATTGCCTCTAAGCATCCATTGTGCATGGAGTCATTATACAACCTGAATCTGGTCTGTCATTGAAAATCCCCCTAAATCCTTTTGAAGTACTACATGGATGGGTACTGATCTAGATCTGCGATAAAACCTTACCTGAAAATGAAAAGTGTAAGAGCAATAAGGCATGACTATGTACAAATATGAGAGATCATACATGTCCCAAATGGAACATGCAGAGTGTGCACCAACACTTTTTACAAAATAAAAACTAAAATAAAACCATGCAATGTGCCAAAAGTAGTTGGAGGAATTTAAAATCTAAACTAGTATGTACAAGGGATATTCCACTCAATAACAATTCTTGAAATAGATTCCATTGACTAGAATCGGCAGTTCTTCTCCATCCAACCTTGATAGTTGGAAAGCATTGTTTTCTTTACATTTTGTGACCATTTAGGGGCCACTCAATATGGCATCAAATTTGGAATGCCTTCCCAGCTTAGCCCGATCCAAATCCCATTTCAGGACCAAGTCCCTTGCTGAAAGGTCCTTGCTTTGGCTTTCTTGTCAAAATTCATCTTAATCAAGGCTCGGTCCTTCTTCATGGTCTGCATTGCATGCTCCCTTATTTCTTCCAACTCCATGAGTTCTACATACCTAGCCTCCATGGGCTCAAACTATGATAACTCTATCTAGCTTCATGAGCTCTAATGCCGGAAACTCAAGTGATATGGGAAGCCTTGACTCTTTCCCATAGACCAACTTATAAGGGAGTTTCCCATTGACACTTTTGGTGTGATTCTATCATCCCACAAGGCTGAATTTAACTTGGTATGCCAAGTCCTTTAATTTTCATCCAAAGTCCTAATGATTCTCAAAAAATTCTTGTTTATGGACTCTACTTGCTCGTTACCCTGTGGGTAATAGTTTGAAGAGGTGCTCAAATACACTCCATTCCTAACAACCCATTCTATGATTTTGGTACCAACAAATTCCAAGGCATTATTTATATAATAGTGGCTGGTATTCTGAACCTTGTCATTATTGCTTCATAAAATTCCAATATGCTAGAGTCATTGGCTTCCTTGAGGCGACTTCCTTTGTCCATTTGGTGAATAGTTTGTCACAGTTAAGATCCACTTGTGGCCTTGGCTAGAATTTGGATTGATGACCCCAATGAAGTCCAATCCCCATTGTATGAAAGGTTGGTCAACTGAAATGGGATGGAGTGGTAGCGCTGCTAGCTTTTCTTTACCTCTAAAGAGGGCACACTTTTTACACTTCCTGATCCAAGCATAACAATCACTAAAGAGTGTAGGAAAATAATAACCAACCCTCATGATTTTGAGAGCCATCAATCATGGGGCATAATGACCTCAAACTTATTCATCATGAAATTCTCATGCAGCACCCTTTCAACTTGGTCTATCCCAATGCACCTTAATAAAAATCCATTCACATCCTTCTTGAACAAGACACCATCAATCAGAACATGCGGGATAGATTGAAGTCTAAAATATCTCCTCTTTGCCTTGCTCATCCCTAGAGGGAAGATACATGTTTGTAGGAAACATATCATATCCCGAGTCCAACAAGGAGTCTGCATGTTATCATTTACATGTTCCTAATTATACTTTAATACCAAAACAACCTCTCCTTGATTACCGCCTCAACATGTTGACTAAAATCTAGATGCTCACACAACCGCTTTCCACGGACCAATTTGGTGACTTTAATCTCTATGTCATATTCCCTAACGTGGGTGATCCAACATGCCTACTTCTCATTCAAATATTTTTCAAGAGGAAGTTTTTAACTCCCACATGGGACACTAGAAGCTAAATCCTATTATTTGAGACCAAATGCTTGAACTTTGTCAAACTCCTAATAACTACGGGGACATGTTTTTCAATGGAGTATCTTACCTCATAATCCTCCAAGATTTGGATGAAGAATTCAATAGGCTGCTCCAATCCTTCTTTATTTTGTTGCACCAGAATTGCGGAGATGGTGTCTGAACCTCCAAAGGCGTAAAGCAAGAAGTCTTTGGAAAATTCTGAATTAATGAGATTTGGAGCTTGAGATATGACCTGCTTGATATCTTTGAAACTCTCTTTCCCTCTTCTATCCATTTGAAAGCCAAATTATTCTTCAACATCATCATTAATGGCTTTACAAGAGTGGAAAAATCTAGTACAAACCTGCAAACAAAGTTTAACCTCCCAAGGAAGCTTTGGAGAGCCTTCTTATGACTTGACAATGGTAGAACACGGATGGCTTCTACCCTCTCCGGATCAATTGTCAGTCCTTCCTTTGACATGATGTGGCCTAAAATTTTACCATCATGTGCCATGAATATGTAATTTTTGGGATTCAAGGATACCCCAAATCTCCTACACCTCTAGAAGACCTGCCTCGAGATGAAAGAGGTGGCTTTCTGCACTCTTAGAAAATACAGTGATGTCTTTAATATAGAGAAGAACTATTTTGTTCAACATCCCCTTGAATGCCATATCCATTGCTCGTTGAAATGTTGCTCCAGCATTTGAAAAACTGAATGACATCTTCTTGTAGGCATAAGTGCCCCATTTTTTGGTGAAATCCATTTTGAATTGATCCTCCTCATTCACCATAATGTGATTGTAGCCTGAATATCCGTCCAGGAGGGAGAACCTTTCCGAACCGGCCATTACTTGTAGAATCTGCTCCATGGAGGGTAGTGGATAGTGATCCTTGAGGGAGGCCTTGTTTAAATCCTAAAATCCACACACAACCTAATTTCCCCATTCCTTTTCCTGACCAACACTAGATTTTCTACCCAACTTGAGTGCTTGATTGGGAAAATGATACTCACCTCAATGAGATTATTCAACTCCTTCTTCATGAGAGGCTCTATATGAGGGTTGACCAAACTTTTTTTTTCCTGATGGGCTTAGCCTCTGAATTCAACTCAATGGTGTGTTGTGCCAATTTTGGGTTAAAACCTTCAAATCCTCATAAATCCATGCGAAAACGTCTAAGAATTCTTGACAAAACTGTAAAAAGTCATAATTTTCCTATTTGTTGCTCATCTTGCCTATTTGGAGTGTCTTACCTTCTCCTACCGAAATGAGCTCATAATCCTCCTTTTTAATTAAATGTTGGCCTTCACCTTTCGGAGTTGGTCATTTGGGTTGAAAATTGACTCTTGAGTCACTAACCCCTTGGGCAATTTGTTTGTCCATAGCTACACCACTTGATCCCCGTATTGTTGCTGCTCTAGCTTCTCCTGATTTTTTGTTGAGAACTCAGCCTCCTCTTGTAAAAAATTAATGATTTGTTGATCATTTTAAAATGCCTGCTAGCTCATGTTGTTGTCTGGTACAACTGGCCTCAAAATTACATGAATATGTGGTTGTTCTTTATCTCTCTTGATACTGTCCACCACATCAAACGTTGCTCCAATCGCTACAAGCCTATCCACAACCTCATTTTTCTTCCTTGGTATGGCTTGAATATTGAATGCTTCAAGGTCTTAAATTTGATCCCATACCCGATGCTTGTAGGCCTTAAGAAGATCAGTTTTGGCTACATGAGATCCCCTAACCTGATTGATAATTAACTTACTATCCCCAAAAACTTGCAAGTTTTTGATAGCCCTCTTTCTCGCCCAATGCAATCCATAGATCAAAGCTTAATATTCAACCGTATTATTAGAACAAGCAAACTGGAAGAGGAAAGATGAGTAATACTTCATACCTTATGGTGACACAAGCATTTCACCTCTTCTAGCACCTTGCCTACTCCTTGAACCATCAAAGAATAACTTCCATACTTCATTATCATTTTTCTCGTCCGATTTGGTGATGTTAGGAAGAGGTGAATTATCCTCATGTAAGCAATAAAATCCCAACTCAACTTCTTCCATCTCCTTGTATGGATCAAAAGCATGTATCCTATGAGCCCAATCATCAAGTATTAGGTCCAAAATGCTTCCAACCTTTTTGTTTTCCTCTTGAGCCTCCAAACACTCTTCTTGATCGGATATAGTACAATTCACATTGATTGACTGGGCACATCAGGATCAATGTGAAAATTGGCAATTGGCTTTGACCTTATCATAGCCTTAGCTCCATATCTTGTTCTGAATAACATGTGGGACCAATCAGCTGATAGGTACCCACCAATCTTGGTTGTAAAATGCCTTGAAAGGCACAAGGTAAATAGCGGTGGAAAATCAATCACCGATACATCCTGTAGAACTATTACATTCAGGAAAACATGGAGCGTAAGGCTTAATTCTTTGATCACTTCAAGTGTGCCTACTATTGTCCCATCCAATTGCACTACTCCCTCAATACCAACTCATATTTTAAGCCCAATTTATCTTGTGATTTGCTTCTGCATTACTGAGTTGCTTGCCCCGAGTCGATCATACAATTGTGCACTAACTTATCCCTAATGATCAATGAGACATAGAATGGTGGAGGATTCACATTCTTGCTTAGATGACCTTCTCCATGTTGCAATGTGTTAGTAAGAACCCTTTCTTTATTTTTGGATGACCTGTTACAAGGGGACCAATTCACCATAGTTACTTGCAACAAATCACGTTTCCCTGGAATTGCCAATGATTCCCACATAGAAATGTTGACATTGGTCTTCTTCATCTGATTGATTATATTAAATGGAGGTGGGTTCTCCTTTTCATCCCCTGATGGGCATGAACTTTTCTTGCATTTAGACCAGTCCATGAGCAGCTACAACTAGTACCCTGACTGATTCTACACATTCAAGGTTGTTACTGCAGTTTCCTTTAGATGGTTTTGTGCACTAAGAGTTGTGCTTGGTCTGCTAACTCCTTGCGGTGTGGGAGTGGGATGAGAAACAACTATACTAGATGATTTACCCTCCTCTATGTTCCTCTTCTTTGATTGTGTGTTAGCAACTACACCCTAGAGAGGAGATTGATTGATTCCACATAAATCTTCTATTTGCCAATTCATCAATGTGGTTTCCATTGGAGGAGCCTCTTATTGACTTGCTTTGCTATTGTTTTCTTCTTGACTTGCCTCCTGAGGCATGCCAATGGTTTGCACAACTAAGGTATGATTTGATGGATCTTGGAAGTATTTTGCTTGATCATAATAGTAGCCATATGGAGGGTACCATTCACATTCTTGTGCCATATTGTTCTAGACTAGGACCATCACTCTTGATGTTGATGTTGCATTGGGATTATAAGGCTGGGAAGATTTAGTAGCAAGGGGTTGTCCCTAATTTTTATTAGTAGCTTGAGCAGGTGATTTATTTGGCTGATACGGGGGTCTGGCTTGATATTGAGCTTGAGGTTGAAAGGGTATGGAATTCTGGGCACTGTTGCCTCTTAAGTGCCACTATTTCATTCCCAAAGGTCTGATGCCCCTTGATTACCTCATGCAACACTTTATTTAGTTCTTGAAATTAAAGTGAATCACTAGAAGAAGTAGAGTCTTCTTTATTAATTTGATTTCTAGGGATAGGAATAGGGGATATTTCAGGCACTTGACTAGTAGAGGGATTGCCCAATTCTAGATATAGGGGCATAGGTTTCCTAGGTGTTAGGTTGTGGAGCTGTTTTCCTATGAGAAAGTGTTGAAGAATGTACACTAACAGTAATGTACACTTTCCATAGTTGTCTCGCCGGGGTTCGGGCCGGGCCAGGCCCCGAGTGAGGGTCCTTGGGCACACCCCGAGAAATTATTTTTGGCCTTAAAACGTGCCCGATATACCAGAAACATTCTTTTCTCTTATGGGTGGGATTTTTGACCCATAGGTTTATGAGACGGTTTTGGCCCATGGTTTTGATGGTTTTGTAAAACTGCTTAAGCATTTATCTACTTATATGGTTTTATGCATATGGTAGGTATAATGTAACATTGCAGATGTGTTTTGAATTCGGGTGTGAATTATGTAGAGTTTGTTGAGCATAGCTCCAAACAGATCTGGGTATTGTATTGAGAGAGCGGTGGCTTGTAATAAAATCTGAGCAAGTGATTCTTGGTGGATGTAGCCCAAATTGGGTGAACCATGTTAAATATTGTCTCTTTGTGTTGTGTTATTTTATTCTACACTTTTATTTGAGATCTGTAAATTTTCTTGCATATTAGTTTTTACTATTGTGATTCTGTGAGGGATTATTCCACATATTTTATCCCTTATTTCCTAACACTAGGTGATAGTTTACCAGCTTGAATGAGACAATTCTCAACTCTAATAGCCATGGCATAAGCATTTGGTAAGGTTATCCCTCCCATAGATTGTATCATAAAACATATATTAGAATTTAAAGCTTTAAGGAAATAGATAAATTCACCTTCGGTGGCCGGCCTTATGAGAATCGGGATCCGATCCCACATCCACTAAAATCAAAAATTGAAATTGGCCATTTTCTCATTGGGGTCCCTCTTGATCGTTGTTAACTACTCCAATAGGGACATATTATCTCCTCTTTCTCCAAACTAGTTAAAAGGGCTATGCATATTTGATCCCATTTTCTAATGGACCCCGCTGCTAAGCTCCTGAACCACTGAAAGGCCTTTCCTTTGAAAGAGGAAGTCAAAAATCTAATTGCAACATCCACTTCATTGATCTCATGAATGGTATAGATATTCACAATATCTTGAATATGGTCAGCGTGAGAGTCGTGTGGTTCTCCCCGTGAAGTAGGGAATATTATTTAATACTTGTAACCAAAATAGGGTTATGGGCATTGAGGGAAAGTGGACTACTACCCGTGAAATTGACATAGGGATTTAGTTGTCCTTGTGGTGGTGGCGGCTGATGTGCCATCTTGATTGGCATGAGAACCCTAGTTGATTGAAGGAAGGGTCGACCAGGTGGAGGTGTGGATAATGTTCTGTTTGGTGGAGATGGAGACCTTTGTACTCTTCTTCCTCTCCTTCCTCTTCCTAGTGATAACTACAAGTATTCAAAGACACCTTCTTCTCTCACTCTAGACCGAGTCTGAATCCTTCTCATATACTTGGGCCACTAATACTGTTGAAACCAGTTGAAATATGACCTTGGGAGTCATAAGATGTGCTAATACAAAGCCTCCAAAGATTAAAAATTCACCAAGATGCACATCCAATCTTGATAAACCAGAAAATATTGATCTCTGGTCCCATCGGCATGCCAAAATTATTACATCAAAATTACAAAACCCCTGATTGCTTGTGATTTGTGTGTGAGGCAATCAGTGTAACTTGCATAACATGGGATTATCATGTAGTGTGGGATGTTGCAAGTAGGATAATCCTCCAAAGAAAGACAACTTCTTCTCCTAACCTAGTGTCAAATTCTAAAAAGTGTAGAGAATGATAGGCTAAACTTATCCTATCCTAATGCTTTCCAAGGAGACAAGGATATAAAGATGCATAAAATAAAACTACTCTAAGTGAAGGTGATGCACCAAGAAAAGGTGAGACAATCCAAGTGAGTGAAAGATGGAGAGAAAAAAAAGTAGGAGAGGGCTGGTAGAAGCACCATAGTCCAAGACAATATTCAATTCCCTATATTCATAAAGCACAAAAACTATAGACCCTACAAAGAGATAGATACATGCACAATATACTTGTAAATGTAATGGAAGGCAAAAGATGATATTTCATACAAGTTAGGGTGAAAATGGCCACAAAATATGAATTTTATTGCTCAGAAACATGCACAATCCATTATAACATAAGCACAAGACAAAATCCTTTACAATAAGCCTAAATTTGGGGCCTTCAGCTCACAATAGCTCTAGAACAATTTTGACAGAGTTCCTTTGTTTTTCAAAAAATCTCCCCTCAAAATAAGGTGAATTTTACAACATATAGGCAATTTGGGTCACAAACCGACATGATGCATTAAAGAGGAATGAGAAACCATTCATTTTGGTACTTTTCTTACACGGGTGGTCAAGGGTGCCATACTTCAGTAATTCTAGTTGTTGGGATGTCATTCATTCACCTACCCTCACCTGGATTGTAACTCCTCCATTCCATGGGGTTGTCCAACCATGTTGGGTTGGACATCATCCATCCTCTTTGAGTCATACAACCTCCTTTGAGAAAAATTCCTAGCATAAAAGTTCTTCTCCATATTTAGGTTAGACGGTCATCTAACCATGATCCGTACAATTGTGAGTAGGTCATCTAACCTGATGGGCATCTAACTTCATTGGGGTTGGAATATGTCTAACTTCATCGCCATACATGCTCCTGGTCACTAACCATCCTTGCAGTTGATGAGCCGACCAACCTGGTGACTTAATCAACCATGTCGTATAACTGTGAGTCATCCATCTGAGTTGCCGTCTGTCTAATCCCTGCGCCACCAACCTTGAGGGTTAGACGATGTCTATCCATATTGACCAACCTAGGGGTTGACGATGTCTTACCTTATCAACCAACATCTTCCATACTAGGGGTTGGACAACGTCTAACTTCGTCACCCGTCCAACCTAGCCAACACACCTACAACCCATCCAACCAAATGGTCGTCTGACCCAACTGACTGACCTGGGGGGTTAGACGTTTTCCATCTTTTCCATCTAACCCGACCAACCATCTTGTGACCCATCCAACCCAACCGACCAATGCTCCAACCATCCAACCCAACCGACCAACTTGTGACCCATCCAACCTTTGCGTCTTTCCCAATTTCATAATGAGCCCGACCAAGAATTCAAACATTCATCGCGGCTCGTCATCTTATCATGAGTAAAGACCAAATTGACCGAGCCAAAAGATGGGTTGAATTTATCTTCTAATGGGGTTCAATTTAACGGTCATCTTCCGTCCTAGAATCCTGTACTTAAAATTTTGAATAGGTATCCCAAATTTGTAGGGGTGCAAATTTGGGATAATAGTAACTTATTCTTCTTGGTCACATATGGTATAGTTCCCATTGATGGTATTGGCAGTATACGACTCAACTTGATTTTGAAAAATTAGTTATGCCCTTATAGTTACTTTGGTTCCATACCTGGTCCTAAGGAGCATGTGATACTAATCAACAGATAAATACCGACCCATTTTTGTAGTAAAGTATCTAGATAGACATATGGAAAATAAAGGTGGAAGATCACTTACTGATATGTCCTATGTAAATGACAAGCTTGGACACACATGAATAGTAAGATTGAGATCCTTAATAACCCCAATAGTCTAAATTGTTATGTCATCCAACTGAACAACTCCCTTGGATACCAACATATACTAAATACCCAACATGTCTGTAATCTGTTTAGGCATTACGGAGCTGCTAGCACTAGAATAGATCATATAGTTATGTACCAAGTGCTTACCAATAATCAAAGAAATGTAGAATGGTGGTACCTTATTGGTTTTAGCAAAATATTTTCCTTCTGGTTGACACAAGTTAGTAGCAATTGATGCCCCATTTTTGGCGATTCGCTAGGTGTAACAAAACTTTTTAGAGCTTCCTATAATAGATTTCTCTTGTGAAGGAATCAAATTTCTTACCACATAGTGACATTCATGTTGGTCTTCTTCATATGTTCAATAATACTGAAGGGGATACCTCCTACTCTGCCAATGTTTCGTTGAATATTGATATCTTCCTTCGGAAAATAGGAATTTGGTACTATAACACCAAAGAACTTTCCTTCCTCACAGTCTGAGTGGTCTGAGCTTCTAACAATATTTTCCCTATATCTTTGTTTACAACCATTTGAGAACGAGGTTGAGAGGTAGATACTTGATCAAAATTTAAAGAATGAGCCTCTGTTTCTCTCAATTTTGACTGAGTATTGGCAGCCACTGGCGTAGATTCGATATTAAACCATAAAAATATTTATCTTTCTAATTCAATAAGGTAGTCTCTCTCGATGCCTGTGATCGATCAACAACCTTTTGCAAAGATGCATCCTCTGTTTGTTCTGTAGGTGCATATATGCTCTAGACCATAAGGGCTTGACTAAGCACTCCATTGGGGCATATATTTTGATTGTGTGGCTGAGAGAAAGGGTAACACCATTCATAATCATGGACCAAGTTGTTTTACATAGGGACAAGGGCTCTAGAGGAACTAGTAACAAGGGGAGCCTTAACATTCAAGGGTTTAAGAATGAAAACTTGGTTTTGAGATTGGTTATTATTCTGAAATGACTACCTAGTTGGATTGATACTGCTAATTATGGGGTGGATAATGACGGAATATTGGGACCATTTCCTCTCAAGAGATACCAATTTGTTTCCAAAAATTTGAAGCAATGATTTGACATCATGAAGATCATTTGATGGGGAAGATGTAGATGGAGTTGGCTGACTGGGCACAGGAGGAAGAGGAGTGATAGTTGGTTGATTAGTGGGAAACTTAGGATACAAAGGAATTGGTGGTCTTGGGGCTATTTTACCAACTTGGATCAAACAATTTTTAGCTCTTATGGCAATATCGTAGGATTTGGGTAATGTTTCTCCACCCATCAACTGAATCATGACCACAATATCACTGTTCAAAGCCCTTAAGTAGTACAAAAATGCGTTAGTTAGGGAAGGCTTTATCGATACTGGGATCTTGTTCTAAGTTTTATGGAATCGAAATTGTAATCTCCCATGAACTCTTGAGGAGATCTCTTTATGGTGGTTAACTATTCCATAAGTGACAAGTAATCACTCTTATCCCTAAACAATTTTCAAAGCTTCTCTCCTAACTCATCTCAATTGCGTACAATGATAGCCTCTAACCCACGAAACCATTGAAGTGATTTTCCCTTAAAGGAAATAGCAAGAATCCAGACTGCAACATTTTCCTCAGTGACATTATGAATTGCACAGATGCTAGACACATCCTGAATGTGTTCTATGAGAGTGATACTTATTTCCCTTGTGTAAAAGGTAAACTCTTGAGCGCAGCTATGGATATAGCATCACGTTTAGCTAGTGCAAGAGGATTTCTGCTGCCATTAAAAGCATGGAAAACTTGAGCTCGTATTGTTTCCATAGTGGGAAGTGATTGATTTTCTCTTGGTAAAGGGAGCCTTCCAAAAGGAGGTGTATAATGACCTCTACAAGATGATGACAAAGCTTTCTAGTAACTTGATCTTCTGCAGTTAGTCAACACATCGTAAGAAGATGCCATCAATCCCACGCTTGTATAAACCGTCATCAAATATGACATGTCCGGCTGCCCCGAGCTTTACATGACGCTTTCGCTTTGGAGTTAGATGGGGGGAACTCACCGTAAGTGAGAAATAAAATGATATCAGAATACCACTCATCGTTAGTCGCAACAAATAGAACCATTGGTAAAGAAACACTTTCTCTAGCGGCCTTGCGTTCCATTGAAGCAATCATTTTCTTTTTAGGACCCTCTCAATCTTTGTTTTACGCCATAAGCTCACATAGGCCCTTGTCTCTTACTAGCTTGGTTGGTTTTATGTCTAGATCATACTCCCGGACCTTTGCGATCCAATTCCCTCATAAGCTCCCTAACCGTTGTTGAGTTAGGATAGACTTAATTGCCATGTCAGGGAACCAGCACTACCGTATGAGAGTTCGGGATGTAATACAGAAATTCTTAATCTGCTTTGACAATGGTAAAGGCGTTCTTTTCCAACCGAGACATCTTAAATTCATGAGGCTTGAGAGGAGAGCTCATGAACGCGATTGAGATTCAACATCCTCGTAATTCTTTTTGCATTAAGATGGTCGACACATTATGTTGAGATGCATAGCTATACATGATAAAATCTTTGGAGAAATCAAGACATACCGTAATCCGGTGCATGGGCGACGGAGGCTTTTATATCCTCAAATGACACCTTTCCTTCTTCACTCCATAAGAAAGTTTGTGATCCTTTCATCATATTTTATATGTGGTGAGTATTTTTAGCAAAGTCGGGAACAAAGTGCCTAAGAAAATTCACTTCTCCGAAGAAGAAGTGAATGTCGGTCTTACTTGTGGGTAAAGTAAGGCTCTGAATAGCCTTAACCCTTTCGACATCTATCTTTGTCCCTTCCTTGCTTACAACGTGTCCTAGAAACTTTCCTTCAATGACCTCCTGAAACAAAATTTTTGGATTTAGGAGATTCCGTGTTCTCGGAATCTAATCAATACTTGTTCCAAATGATCATAGTGATCACTTCGTTGTTTAGAGAACACAATTAAGTCATCTAGATAAACCACGATAACCTTTCCCATCATACCTTTGAATGCAAAGTCCATCACTCGTTGAAAGGTACAACCAAAGCATTGGTCAAGCCAAAAGGCATCCTGCTATAGGTGAATGTGCCCTAGGGAGTAGTGAATGTTGTTTTGAATTGGTCTTTAGGTGAGACTTCAATCTGATTATAGCCTGAAAAACCATCAAGCATGGACAACATTTCTAAACTAGTTACTGCCTACAAAACCTGATCCATTATGGGAAGCGGGTAGTTGTCCTTCAAGGATGCTTGATTTAGGTTACGTAAGTCACATATGCATATCTTGCCATTCTTCTTTCACACTGGCATGATGTTTGCTACCCAACTACTATGATGGATAGGAAAATGATCCTCGCATCCAAAGATCTTACGTATTTCAGCCTGGATGGTACCCAAGATCTTGGGATTGTAGTGCCTCTGTTTCTGGGGGAAAAGTTTGACCTCCTCTTTTAACAGGATGTCATGCTAAACATCCTTCGGCTTCAAATACTTTAGATCGGCATAAGACCATGCCAATACGTCCATGTATTTCTTCAGCAATTTGACAAACTTCCACTTTTCTTCGGGTGTACAACACTTCCTAATGTTCACAAGCTGTGGGTGTTCCATAGTACCCAGATTAACCGATTCGGTCTCTGGAGAGGAGTTAGGGTCATCTTGCCGCTTCTTCTTGACAAAACAATCATGTTTGTCAAACAATCGTTCTAAAGAAACTAAACCTTTTGGGATTTTATTTCCTTTGAGCTGACATATGCCATCACCTCCTTTCGATTTGTTTGCTTGATTAGTGATAGATTCACGGCACATAGAAGTAGATCCTTCAAAATGAAGCTCACTAAAATTTTCTTCCTTCTCCATAAAGGTAATAAGTTGATTGTCATCGTTGAATACCTGCCAAGGCTAAGAATTGTCCAAGACACTTGGGTGAAGACTACCTCAATAGTGTATGTGTCTCTTTTTAACCCGGGTGAGGGAGTATGAGAAAAGCCGAGATGGCTAGTGAATCGCCATGTCATTCTAATCCCTTGGAATGGATTTTATTGAGAACGCATCAAATTCCTCAATGTTGTCCCACACTTCGTTGCGGTAATGCCTGAGCCTTTCATTCTTTACTTGGTATATTATTTTTACTTGATTCACGACTAGCTCGGCATCACCTTGTACCTTCAAGTTCTTGATTCCCTTTCTTTTGCAGCTTGCATGCCAAGTAGAAAAGATTCATATTCAGCAGTATTATTCATGTTGAAAAACTGCAACTTGAAAGAGAGAGGAAAAATCTCCTCCTTAGGAGATATTAGCACAACTCCAGCACCACATCCGCTAGTTGCACAACTGCCATCAAACTATAGCATCCATATCTTGTTAAGGTCCTCCTCTTAGATGAGAACGTTCATTTTGTCAGACTCAATAGATAAGAAGTACTTTCCCATGCTCGATGATTTGAAAAGAATTTGGGCCTTTGGGTTGTCGAGAATCGGTGACCAAGTACTTCTTTTGTGATTCAAGCTCCAATGTTTGCATTACACGCTTGACGGGGATTCTGGCCTTGGACTAGTCCATATAAATCTCTCCACCAACTTCTTTGCAAAAGCTCCTTCCTAGTAGAATTCCATATGCTGCAGGGATATCAACAATGAGGATGGTCATCTTTACTCTTTTCTCTGGGAATGCCACGAAGGCAAACTGTGTGTCTTTGATCTAACCAATCAATGGAACTTGTTTGGTTTCCATGGAGTAACATCTGCCGAAAGGCTTGGTAAGAGTGAGGCCCAAAGCATGGGTGACTTTTTCCGGCATGACATTATCAGAAGCCCTAGAATCAATTATGTAATTGCTTAGCTTGTGACCATTGATTAGGAGGGAAAGATAAAAAGGTTCAATTTTTCCTGATACGGAATTCGACGCCACATTTATGTGAGATGCAAGAGTGGAAAGGATTCCTTTCGGGGAGACATGGGAAGCTACGGCAGCTTGGCTTTGGATATATTTGGTCAATCTTACAAGCTACTCAGGGTTTGACTAGAGATATTCAGCCTCAGACATTTGAATCTTGGTATTTTTAGCATGATCAATTATGTCGAATGCGACCAAGGGTTGCGTTGATGAGGGAATGAGTCCCTCACTTCGCGCGGAGGGGTAGGATTACTGGTCTTTGTGGGAATAGGAGGAGGCTGATTTGGAGGAGAGATGGGGGAAAATATTTTTTCGTAAAATAATTAATAGGAGGTTGAGCAGAAGAGGATTATTTCTTTAGCAATGGTTGGAGGCATGTTCGACACAACCTTCTCTTTTTGTATCTTGGTAGGTACTTCTACTTCTTTTCCTTGAGAGTGGTGAAAAAAACATATGACTATCCACTTGCATACCCTTGGGTACCCTCTTCTTCATCAAATTCCTCATCTTCAAATTCCATGTACCCGATTGTAGAGTCGCCAGTCGGTTCACTGACATCTTGATCATCTTCACCTTGGGATGAAGGTTCTTCATAATTTCACTCTTCTTCTTCAATCTCAACTAGGGCATTGACTAGAGGAGCCTCAAGTGCCAACCGCGAGCAGTTGTAGGTAAACGTGGCCTTTGTGGGGCATTGTTGGAAGTGAAATTTCT
The DNA here is from genome assembly GCA_018340775.1 of Taxus wallichiana var. yunnanensis. Classification (NCBI taxonomy): domain Eukaryota; kingdom Viridiplantae; phylum Streptophyta; class Pinopsida; order Cupressales; family Taxaceae; genus Taxus; species Taxus wallichiana. Next base: position 10,611,352 of record CM031237.1, read on the forward strand.
CTACGAGATATCTCGGTATGAAGTGCTAGGGGAAGCTTGAGCTAACTACTTCTTTAACACGAGCAAGTTGTTCGCCATCTTCTAGAACGCTGGATCTGATGATGTGGCTGGAGAAGGAGTTGAAACTTTGGGCTTGGATGTCTCTCATTTTAATTCACCGATATAAGCAAAGTTGTCTTTATCCGAATGGTAGCAGCTTGAGTGAGAACCAGGGTGGTAATTTGTTCTTGTAAGAGTAAGAAACTTACTCTTGAGCTCATGGTGTTCATAAAGAAACACTTTTGATTTTTTGGCGTTGGAACATGGCAGGCAACACATGGTTAATGAGTGAATTGAAATGAGCGATGAAATCATGCATGGTTTTATTGACTTCCTTCTTTAGGTGAGTGATCTTTGACAATAATGCAAATGCGTCTTTTGAAGGCTTATATCTTTCTTCAAATGCAGTTCGTAATGTGGCCCAACTAGTGATAGATCCGCCGGTAAATGTTGGAACCATTCTCACAAGCGGGTCCTCGTAAGGTCTCTAAAAAGAGGCGTACTGACACATATTCATGGGTAACATCCACTATGCTACATGACATGATGAATGTAGATATATGCGAATCCATGCTTTGGTTTCCGCTCCCATCAAATTTGGGGAAATTCTTTTGGTTCCCATGAGGGAGTGCATGAACCGGATGTGGCAAGGTAAGAGGGCCCATAGCGTTTCCCCATGGTACTGCCATTTGAAAAGATAGAAAGAGGACGCGAGTTGGGAGCTTGTTCTGCTAAGCAACAAAGTGCTACAAAGGGATGTGGAGGCTCCTCGTGAAAAAGCGGGTCCTTCGTGGAGGTGAGACACTTCTAGGTGACCAATCAAATGAACTCAAAGAATGAGAAGCATGCTAGGTGTAATATTTGAAGTTGTGCCTTTGAAGTAGATCAAAAATAGGATCGACTTCCCCATGAGCTCTCCTACTACGGGTAAACGGCTCACCCGCCAGTGTATCTTTCAAATCTGTAATGTTTTTAGAGCCGATTTAAAAACTCTTTTTGGTTGTACTTGCTGATTTTCTGATTTTCCTGACAAAAATCAGCAACATGTAATTTTCTAAATATTTAATTTTATCCCTCTTTTGAAAAATGATTGCGGTTTAATGACAAAGATCAACGAGGATAAAATGATGGTAAAACTTAGCAAGCTGATTTTTGGATCTTAGAGTTGACTTTTTGCAAGGGTTTGAAACTTTTGTAAAATAGTCAGAAACTCATATCTACGGAAATATACGGGTTTTTGTAAAAACTCAGTGAACTAAAGATCTCTAATTATCCCAGATCTATGGATCTCAAAAGAAAATTTTCAGTTTGGGTCACTTTTGTAATTTTTTTTGGATTTTAAGCAAAAAGTTAAGATGTGCAAACAGTAGTGATTTTTACAGCTTTAATTGATTTTCTTAGCTACTTTATCAAATTTAACAATTGTTAGTGTCTTTTAACCGACACAACATTCACATAGATTTGTTTGATTCCCAGTAGAGTCACCAAACACTATTGGTCCAAAATCATCTGTCAGCAGGGGCGATCTATGGATAGACGAGCCAACAGCAGTGTGGGGCATGGCCCTCTTTGAGACAAAGAAAGTGAAACTGGTTTATTGCTATTCTACCAAAGGTAGGAATCAGTAAATCCTACAATATTCTACCCTTCAGGGGTTTGGGATCTCGTCCCAGTTGGGGTATTTCCGACTGTGAAAAGAAGGGAAAGAAGCGAGGAGAGGAGATAGGATAGATCTGAAGGGAGAAAAGAAATGAATTCCAAAGTAGAAAGGTCAGAGGGTCTATGTTTTGGGCTGGTAGTAAACATAGCCAAACCTTACTTGCATAGACGAACAAAGCAATAATGATGAACAAATGACAAAAAAGTAGAGATAGATCTAACAGAATAAACACACAGATCTAACATAAGAAAGATCAGATGCACATAACACATGTATTCAACACAAAGTCTTAATATTTGTATTAATGTTTATTTCTGTTACAAAAAGTACAAAGCCTTTTCTTCTCACTTCTATTTTTCATCTAAAATTTTCCACCCCTCAATACAACAAGTATTCAAGTATATATAGAAGGAGAATGAGGAAGAAGGCAAAAGAAACCAACAACTAATTACAAAATATTTACAAAATATCTAAAAGTCAACTGTTGACTTTGGGGCAACTTGGTGGATGACAACATCCCATGGTGCAACATGGATGATGTCATCATTTATGTCAACATACTTTTAAATATTACAAAAATGGAAAGAAAGCCAAGAGGAGGAAGGCTATTCATCATCGTCCTCGTGGCTGGAAGGGAGTGTCCTACTTCTTCTCAAGAGAGGAAATGTGGAATTAGGCCCGGTACTCCATGAATTTTCTAATCATTAGTTGGAGTTGATCCTGAGCAGGACCCTTGGTGTGATCGCTGATGACTTCACAAGTCTCCCGTTCATCTCTAAGTTTTTCTGGGAGCTTGAAGTATTCATTACCTGCCTCCATCGTAACCCAAGAAGTCGCAGCAAGCCAGAAGGTTGTTGATGGATTCCACGTCAAAAGTAGCTTCTGGCCCTAACCCTTGTGAGACGATCTCTTTGAAGAGCCGAATGGTTTCATCTACCTTCCTCAAGGCATATGATGGAGTGAGCAAGCCCGAGACATTCTTAGGACAATTTTCTCCATTTGATGCATTGCATCTAGGGCTTCCTCCTTAACTTTGTCAATCTTCTCCAAGACGAACTCCATCTGATCGACCCGGTAATCCAAAGTAGCAAGGACTCTTTTGGGTGCTCAGGGTGATCAAGATGCCGAATTTCACTTAGTCATCGACTGAGAAGTTGAGCATCTTCTGAAAGTCTCATGTTGTAACCTGGCATGGTCCAACTCTTCGAGATAGGCCCTGCAATCACCTGGAGTTCCTTGTTCACCCGATCAATATTCTGATATAGCTCGGTGAACTTCACGATTACTTCCTCACTATCTTTGAGGATTTGGTCTCTCCAGGTGATACTGCCATGCCTTGTTCACCAATCTTGGTGTATTCATTTATCTTTTCCTGACTAAGGGCCTCAAGAGTTTCAGTGGCAGTTTGGGAGGTGCACTACCCATTTTCTATAGGGCTTGGAGAAGATGTTTTTTTTGTTCTTTCAGTATCCTCTTCTCCTCCTTTGCTTCCTAGAAGCTTCTTACAAAGGGCATCCACTGCTGATAGGGCCTCTCCTTGTAGGCTCTCGAGGACGTTCCCATTGTGACTCCGTGTCACTAAAATTTAGGAGACAGATCCTTTTATCCTTTATGGGATCGTGATACATGATCTCCATTACTCTTTCACCCGAGGCGCTGAGAGAAGTTGGTTATTGGCTTTTGCTTCTTAGCTCCTTTTTTGGGATGACGGAGAAGTCCATAGGTGTAATGGAGGATTTCCTCTTATGTTGGCTTAGGTCAAGTGCTGGAGATCCATAATGGAATTAAGGGAGTGGGACTAGCGGGAGAAGAGCAAACGACGACAAAAGAAGAGGCAGCTATAGTGAACTTGGGGAAATGGGTAGAGACGCTTGGCGGCGAAATTGATAAAGAAGTCAATCTCTAATACTCACAGGGGTAGGAGTCACTATAGGAGAGGAAACCATGGGGGTGGAAGGGATCTGAGAGATGAGGGAAGAAATACTGGGGGACAGCTCTGCGAGGGAAGAGAAGATGGAGGAAGAGGAAGGGGGAATAGTAGAAGATGGGGGAGAAGACACAACCAAAGGAATGGTTGCTTGAGTGATGTGAGGAGGAGGAGGAGTGGGAGAAGGAATGGTGGGAACCTCAGTGGTTACAATAGTGGAAACATCCTGAGTGGATGTGCCCATTGGAATACTTACCGCCGCTTCTTTCTCTGGAGACAAGGCACAACTTTCTCCCCGTGGCGGAAGGAGGACTCTCGGAGCTTTCTCTTGGGTAGCGCTTGATTCCCATTATTTATCTTTCCATTTTCCCTTTGGAAAATGCTTTGGCCTAGCAGAGTGCATTACCTAAGGGAGACGTAGTGAATTCTACCCCAAGGTAGATGAGGCCATTAAATCTGCACCAATGTTCTATGTGCTACAAAGTACCTTTAACACTTTCCTCGATAGTCTAAGGTGCCCTTGTTCCTCGTTTATTTTGGGAAATGGCCAGTTGTCCCCGTCCGTATCTAGATAGACCTGATCAACTTCTTAATCAGTCATTTGGAAACCTTTGGGACAATGGCCACACCATATTGGATAATTTCTGCTAGGGCCAGGTGGGAGTGGTCTTTCTCCTGAGCTCGACCTCGTGATATAGGTCGATGTAGATGTCCTCATCTATGGGACATGGATTGGATCGAGCTTTTCCTTTGGGAGGAAATTGCGTGGATCAAAGGTCGGCCTTGCCGGGAAGTTGTGTTTTAGGTTGAGCAGCTCCAGTTCTATAAACATTTCCCGGCCTTGGTGTGAGAAGTGCAAGTGTACCTGCCCACTGTGAGGGGGAATGGAGTTCCACCTTCTTCTTTTTAGGCACTTCTCATGATATGTGATGAGTTGTCTGGATAGCTCCAATAGGATCAACTTAGGGCCTGCATATCTTGGTAACTTGGTGGGCTCCCCCAAGAAGTTAGCGGCTCTCAGATAAGTAAAAGTGGGGAATTGCATAAATAATGCTCCCCACTTCTCTGTTGCAGTCACTATGCTCTTGGTCATCCGACCGTGAGTCATATTGGGCCTCAATAGGTAGATGATGCCGTAGAAGAAGGTATCGTTGATCTTGCTAAACTACATGGTATGTTGTTTTCCGCCTTCAACTTCTAGATAATATTCATATATTTTCACCTGGGGCCATACCCCGCATCGGCTTAGTGCCGGATAATCTCTCTCAAAGGCAGCAGCGTAGACAACATAGGAGTTCATGTAGAACCTCCCCGTTGTTGAGAGTTGTTGAAGCTGCTCAGAAATAGTGCTGCTGATGATCTCTACCCACTCAAAGCGCTGATCAGGCACGTTTTTGTTCATTGTTTCCAGATACTGAGCATCCATTTGTGGAAGTAATGGGCATCAGGAAGCCCAAACACCCTGCTACTCAGAAGGTAATGGTGTCGCTCAGCTCCTCCGAAAAGTCACTGTGATGAATAACCTGGGGCCACCTGGTTATTACCTTCTTATTCTTTAGATATACTTCATTCATGAGCTGCATACATTTGTCCTCATTCTCATCCCACGCTTTTATGCAGTCTTCTTGGCTTATAGCCACAAAATGCCAATGGTGGGGGATACCTAGCATGATTTCAAAGTGTCGGGCAATGAGGTTGATTATAACCTCACCCTTCTCATTCTCGACACACCTTGTGTCTTTATTATAGCAGTGGGCCACCACCATCATGAATTCATTATTTACTGCTTACGGAATTCCCCAACGAAGTGTAGACCACTACCAACCAATTTTTCCATCCATGGACTACCTGTGACCCTTCTGGTTCTAGCCCAAAAATCTTCCATATCGATGTGGCCAAGTTCAGCATCCCTGATGTCTAAGTCACACTCTGCATGGGACTCGGCATCCTGACCCTTTGATACTTATACTTCATTTCTTCCTCTAGTGAGTTTGGCCTTACCCTTTGACTTGGTTGGCCTCTTGCTTGATGAAGACATGTGTGAATATGAGTTTAGTTGCTGATCTGCAAGAAGAAGGAGTGAAGTCCAATGCAGAAGAGCCATGTTAGTTGTTAGATTATCCATCAAAGCTTTACAGAAAGAAGAGTTAGCAATTTAGAAGCCTCTGGTGCGCAGGGCACAGGTATACTGCAGGCTACAGGATGAGAAAAACAAGGTGACACTGAGGGAGAGTGTTACATGGATAAAAATAATGCAAAAAAGGGCGCAGGGTCGCAAGAAAATTACACAAAACATTTAGTGTTGGTGTCGAAGGATGTGCGCCTATGCCAAGATAAAGGCTTTTGAAAAGGGCGCAGATAATTTAGATGTAACAAGGCTGCAGGATGCACCATTGGCGTAGGTATTGAACATGTTGCAGAACTTTTTTATGCGCCAAAGGGGCGCAAGTTTTAATGATGCATCATTGAGTTAAGGTGCGCCTTGTTTTTAGCTTTGGCGCATGCACAGGAAAAGTTTACATGACATACATGTTGGTGTAGCCGGAGTTGCACTTGCGCCTTGTTTTGGGTTTTGAGGGTTTTATAAGGCATGGGGAGAAACGTGTTACAGACAGGGATAGTGCACCCCTGGCACGCAAATCGTATTTTGTGCAACAGAGAGTTTGTTTGCGCCGAAGAAAAGGTCGTGGCTTTGGATATGTAATAACTTTACATTTTCTCCCTTCTGGATAAGTTTGTGGTTTTTGGCCTCTTTCAACATGGATTTTGACAAGAAGGGGAACAGAGCAAAGAGGATCTTGGGTTCATTTCGAGACAAAGCCCTCTAGCAGATCTAAGGAGGGTAAAACTGCTGGGGGAAGAGAAGATTGCAAAATGGGCTTGAGGGTGCATATTGTTTCTTTAGATTCATTTATTTGTTTTTTAAACAAAATCAACCCCACAGACAACCAAACCAAAACAAAAACCATAAGAAAAGCAAGGACCACTTACCAAGAATATATAGACTGGAAAAAATGATGCGGGTCCATGAATGTGACGTAAAGCGACACAGGGATGACAGGAGCACTGACAGGTGCAGAGGAATAAACTTTTTCACGTGTTTTCAATCATGAAAATGACAGGTCGGATGTGCCTATTTATAGTAAAAAAGGTGTAATAAATGCGCCACCAAATTTTTCAAATGGGCACACAAAAAAGAATGCCAACATAAATTTATTTGCACCTTTGTGCAAGCATGCATCCACAAGATGAAATTAGTTGCACCTTTGCTCAATTCAGGATCACAACATGGGGTTTTGAGCGCTTTGGCGCACCACTTAAGGGTGCAAAACATTTTAGTGTCGATAAAGTTGGTGCATGCGCTCGGCAGTTATTATGACGGGCAACATGGGGAGGCACAACAATTTTGATGTCAACACTCCAAAGGATGCGCCAAAGGAATAGAAGGGGGCGTAAATTCATTTGGTGTTGCATGAACAAAATCTGTACCCACCAAAAAGGACCGAAATGACTCAAGTTTGAAAAACTAGATTCTCCGAAAAGGGATATTATGCCATTCCAAACACTAAGGTACTTTGGTGGGGACCCAAAACAAAATTTTGGTATGGTTACCTACAAAATTGCCCTTGTCAATTTTATAGGATAACAACTGGCTCTTTCTGGGGACTATCTTTGAGTGAAAACTCAAAAGGTAGAGAATCCCAGATCAACATGTGCCTATCCATTGGGTTACAGAGTCAAAAACAAGGGCGATGACAAAAGGAAAACACACAACCAACAAAAGCAAACACATAACGAAAACAAACACACAACATAAAGCAAACTGTACAAAGAAGAGAGAAAGCTCTACTTCCTGAATATTTTGAGATGTTTCCCACTATAGGAAGTGGAGCTCGGGCCATCTAAATAAAAGAGATAGAAGCTATTCTCTCCATTGAGCTGCTTGATCTTGAAAGGTCCTCTCCATAGAGAATCAAATTTTCCGTGCATGCCCTTTGGCTCTCTTTGCTTGTCCCATAAAAGGATGAGATCTCCTACCTGAAAATATCTTTGCTTGGCCTTTTTATCGAACAATCTCTTGACTTGATTCTGATGTTCGGTGATCCTGTCGACCACTCTTACTCTCTTTTCTTCAAGCTCTGTTAGGTACATGACCCTCTTTTCAAGAGAATTCTAGAAAGTTTCATCTTCGATCACTCGTGCCAAGCATAGAGCAGGAAGTTCCGCAGAAATGGGAAGTTCAACATCAATTCCATATAATACTTGAAAATGTGACATACCGAGGGACCTCTTTGGAGTAATATGGTTTGCCCACAAAGCATCATACAATGACTTGTGCCATGACCGCTGATTCTCATCGACTAGCTTTCATATGATGGTCACTAAGTTCTTATTGTTGGATTCTCGCCCGACCATTTCACCGGGGTAATAATCTGAGGCGTGGGCCAAGGTTATCCCATATTCATAGAAAAAACCGATGACTTCCCATGAGGATAAGTTGGAAGCATTATCAGAAACGATCTTGAGTGGGATGCCAAATCTTACAATGATATTTTCTTTAATGAAGTTGCAAACAACTTCCGAGGTGGCATTCTTAATGTGTATGGCCTCCACCCATTTGGTGAAGTAATCTATTGCTATTAGGACATAACTATGTCCGGCATTTGATTAAGTATTTAGTGCTCGATAAATTCAATTCCCCATTGCTTGAATGGCTCTTTAATAATGACCTTCCCGAGGTGAAAAGCACCAATTTTGGTTTGCCAACAAACCGTTTTGCAGAGCTCACATTTTTCTACCCAGTGTGGTGTATCCTCGAAATAGTGTTGGCCAATAGTACCTAGCCCGATGATCTTGTGGGCATGACGAAGAGGAAAAGTGACCACCGTAGGTGATGAATTATGAAAGCTTTCTAGTAATTTGATCTTTTTGGGCTGGTCAACACATCGTAAGAAGACGCCATCAATCCCGCACTTGTATAAACCATCATCCCATATGACATATATGGCTGCCTGAGCTTTACAAAGATGCTTCTCCTTTGGAGTTAGATGGGTTGGGCACTCACCATAAGTGAGAAAGAAAATGATACCGAATACCACTCATCGCTTAGTCAAACGAATAGAACCATTGGTGAAGAAACAACTTTCTCTAGCTGGCCTTGCGCTCCATCAAGCAATCATTTTCTTCTTTAGGACCCTCTCAATCATTGTTTTCCACCATAAGCTGACATAGGCCCTTGCCTCTTACTAGCTTGGTTGGTTTTATGTCTAGATCATACTTCTTGGACCTTTGCGATCCAATTCCTCAGTAAGCTCCCTAACTCTTGTTGAGTTAGGATAGACTTAATTGTCATGTCGGGAACCAAAGACTACTATATGAGAGTTCAGGATGTAATACCAGAAATTTTTAACCGGTTTGACAATGGCGAAGGCATGCCTTTTCCAACTGAGACATCTTCAATTCATGAGGCTTGAGAGGAGAGCTCATGAACGTGATTGAAGATTCAACATCCTCATAATTCTTTTGCATTAAGATGGTGACATAGTATGTTTAGACGCATAGCTATACATGATAAAATCTTTGGAGAAATCAGGACATACCAGAACTGGTGCATGGGCAACAGAGGATTTTATATCCTCGAATGATGCCTTTCCTTCTTCACTCCACCAAAAATTTTGTGACCCTTTCATCATATTTGATATGTGGCAAGTCTTTTCAGCAAAGTTGGGAACAAAGCGCCTGAGAAAATTCACTTTTCCGAAGGAGTGAACGCTGGTCTTGCTTGTGGGTAAAGTAAGGCTCTAAATAGCCTTAACCCTTTCGACATCTATCTTTGTCCCTTCCTTACTTACAATGTGTCCTAGCAACTTTCCTTCGGTGACCCCAAAAATAGAATTTTTTGGATTTAGGAGATTTCGTGTTCTCGACATCTAATCAATACTTATTCCAAATGATCACAAAGATCACTTTGTTATTTAGAGAACACATTAAGTCATCTAAATAAACCACGATAAATTTTCCCATCATACCTTTGAATGTGAAGTCCATCGCTCATTTGAAAGGTAGTACCAACATTAGTCAAGCCAAAAGGCATCCCGCTATAGGTGAATGTGCCCAAGGGAGTAGTGAATGTTGTTTTGAATTGGTCTTCGTGAAGACTTCAATCGATTATAGCCCGAAAAACCATCAAGCATGGACAACATTTTTGAACCAGCATCGCTGCAGAACCTGATCCATTATGGGTAGCGGGTAGTTGTCCTTCAAGGACGCTTGATTCAGGTTGCGGAAGTCTACACATATGTGTATCTCACCATTCTTCATTCACACTGGCACGATGTTTGCTACCCAAGTACTGTGATGGATAGGAAAAATGATCCTTGCATCCAACATCTTCTGTATTTCAGCCTGGATGGTACCCGAGATCTTGGGATTGATAGTGCCTCTGTTTCTGGTGAAAAGGTTTGACCTCCTCTTTTAATGAGATGTCATGTTGAATGTCCTTCGGCTTGAAATACTTTAGATCGACATAAGACCATGCCAATACGTCCATGTATTTCTTCAAAGAATTTGAAGAACTTTCACTTTTCTTCTGTGTGCAACACTTCCCAATGTTCACAAGTTGCGGGTGTTCCATAGTACCCAAATTAACCGATTCGGTCTCTGAGAGGAGTTAGGGTCATCTTGCCACTTCTTCTTGACAAAACAATCATGTTTGTCAAAAATCGCTCCAAAAAAACTAAACCTTTTGGATTTTATTTCCTTTGAGCTGACATATGCCATCACCTCCTTTCGATTCGTTTGCTTGATTAGTGACAGATTCACGGCACAGAAGTAGATCCTTCAAAATGAAGCTCACTGAAATTTTCTACCTTCTCCAGAAAGGTAATAAGTTGATTGTCATCGTTGAATACCTTCCAAAGGTGTTGAGAATTGTTCGGCATGCTTGGGGAAAGACTACCTCAATAGTGTATGTGTCTGCATTTTAACCCTGGGTGAGTGAGCATGAGAGAAGCTGAGATGGCCAGTGAATCGGCCATGTCATTCTAAGCCCTTGGAACGGATTTTATTGAGAAGGCATCAAATTCCTCAATGTTGTCCCACACTGCGTTGTGGTAATGCCTGAGCCTTTCATTCTTTACTTGGTATATTCTTTTTACTTGATTCACGACTAGCTCGGCATCGCCTTATACCTTCAGGTTCTTGATTCCCCTTTCTTTTGTAGCTTGCATGCCAAGTAGCAAAGATTCATATTCAACAGTATTATTCGTGTTGAAAAACTACAACTTGAAAGAGAGAGGAAAAATCTCCTCCTCAGGAGATATTAGCACAACTCCAGCACCACATCCGCTAGTTGCACAACTACCATCAAACTGTAGCATCCATATCTTGTTAAGGTCCTCCTCTTGATGAGAACGTTCATTTTGTCAGACTCAGTAGATAAGAAGTAGTTTCCCATCCCCGATGATTCGAAGAGAATTTGGGCTTTGGGGTCGTTAGAATTGGTGACCAAGTACTTCTTTTGTGATTCAGGCTCCAATGTCTGCATTACACCCTTGACGGGATTATGGCCTTGGACCAGTCCATATAAATCTCTCCACCAACTTCTTTGCAAAAGATCCTTCCTAGTAGAATTCCATATGTTGTAGGGATATCAACAACGAGGATGGTCATCTTTACTCTTTTCTCTGGGAATGCCGCAAGGCAAACTGTGTGTCTTTGATCTGACCAATCAATGGAACTTGCTTGGTTTCCATGGAGTAACATCTGCCAAAAGGCTTGGTAAGAGTGAGGCCCAAAGCATGGGTGAATTTTACTGGCATGACATTATCGGAAGCCCCAGAATCAATTATGTAATTGCTTAGCTTATGACCATTGATTAGGAGGGAAAGATAAAAAGGTTCAATTTTGCCTGATATGGAAGTCGAAGCCACATTTATGCGAGATGCAGGAGGAGTGGAAAGGATTCCTTTCGGGGAGACATGGGAAGCTACGGTATGGCAAATTGGCTTTGATATATTCGGTCAATCTTACAAGCTGCTAAGGGTTTGATCAAGATATTCAGCCTCGAACATTTAAATCTTGGTCTTTTTAGCATGATTGATTATATCGAATATGACCAAGGGTTGCGTTGATGAGGGAATGAGTCCCTCACTTCACGGCGGAGGGGTAGGATTACTGGTCTTTGTGGGAATAGGAGGAGGCTGATTTAGAGGAGAGATGGGGGGAAAATATTTTTTTGTAAAAGACTTAATAGGAGGTTGAGCAGGAAGAGGATTATATCTTTAGCAATGGTTGGAGGCGTGTTCGACATAGCCTTCTCTTTTTGTATCCTGGTAGCAACTTCTGCTTCTTTTCCTTGAGAGCGGGTGAAAACAGCATATGACTATCCACTTACATACCCTTGGGTACCCTCTTCTTCATCAGATTCCTCATCTTCAAATTCCATGTACCCAATTGTAGAGTCGTCAGTCGGTTCACCGACATCTTGATCATCTTCACCTTGGGATGAAGGTTCTTCATAATTTCACTCTTCTTCTTCAATCTCAACCAGGGCATTGACCGGAGGAGCCTCAAGTGCCAACCATGGAGTAGTTGCAGGTAAATGCGGCCTTTGTGGGGCATTGTTGGAAGTGAAATTTCTTTGCGGGATATCCCGGTATGAAGTGCTAGGGAAGCTTGAGCTAACTGCTTCTTTAATGCGAGCAAGTCGTTTCACCATCTTCTGGAATGCCGGATCTGATGAAGTGGCTTGAGAAGGAGTTGAAACTTTGGGCTTGGATGGCTCTCATTTTAATTTGCCAGATATAAGCAGGTTGTCTTCTATCCGAATGGCAGCAGCTTGAGTGAGAACTAGGGTGGTAATTTGTTCTTGTAAGAGTAAGAAACTTACTCTTGAGCTCATGGCGTTCATAAAGAAACACTTTTGATTTTCTGGCATTGGTAGCAGCATGGCAGGTGGCACATGGTTAATGAGTGAATTGAAACGAGTGATAAAATCACGCATGGTTTCATTGACTTCCTTCTTTAGGTGAGTGATCTTGGACAATAACGCAAACGCGTCTTCTGAAGGCTTATATCTTTCTTCAAATGCAGTTCGTAATGTGGCCCAACTAGTGATAGATCCGGCCGGCAAATGTTGGAACCATTCTACTGCGGGTCCTTGCAAGGTCTCTAAAAGAGGCGTACTGACACATCTTCATGAGTAACATCCAAGATGCTACATGACATGATGAATGCAGATATATGCGAATCAGTGCTTTGGTTTCCGCTCCCATCAAATTTGGGGAAATTCTTTCGGTTTCCATGAGGGAGTGCGTGAACCGATGTGGCAAAGCAAGAGGGCCCATAGCGTTTCCCCATGGTACTACCATTTGAAAAGATGGAAAGAGGACACGAGTTGGGAGCTCAATTCTGCTGAGCAAAAAGCGCCGCAAAGGGATTGGAGGCTCCCTCGTGAAAAGTGGTCCTTTGTGGAGGCAGACACTTCAGGCTAACCGATCACCAACTCAAAGAATGAGAAGCACACTGGTGTAATACTAAAGTTGTGCCTTTGAAGCAGATCAAAAATAGGATCGACTTCCCCACGATCTCTCCTGCTATGAGTAAACGGCTCACCCGCCAGTGTATCTTTCAAATCTGTAATGTTTTTAGAGCCGATTTAAAAACTCTATTTGGTTGTACTTTCTGATTTTCCTAACAAAAATCAGCAGTATGTACTTTTCTAAATATTTAATTTTATCCCTCTTTTGAAAACCGATTGCGGTTTAATGACAAAGATCAACGAGGATAAAATGATGGTAAAACTTAGCAAGCTGATTTTCAGATCTTAGAGTTGACTTTTTGCAAGGGTTTGAAACTTTTGTAAAATAGTCAGAAACTCAGATCTACGGAAATATACGGGTTTTTGTAAAAACTCAGCAAACTAAAGATCTCTAATTAGCCTAGATCTATGGATCTCAGAAGAAAATTTTCAATTTGGGTCACTTTTGCAAAAAAATTGGATTTTAAGCAAAAAGTTAAGATTTGCAAACAGGTAGTGATTTTTACAGTTTTATTGATTTTCTTAGTTACTTTAGCAAATTTAACAACTGTTAGTGTCTTTTAACCGACACAACACTCACATAGATCTAGTTCGATCCCCAGTAGAGTCACCAAAAACTGTTGGTCCGAAAATCTCGAGTCAAGTAGGGTAGATCTATGGATAGAAGAGCCAACAAAGTGTGTAGGGCATAGCCCCTCTTTGAGACAAAGAAAGTGAAACTAGTTTATTTCTATTCTACCAAAGGAATCATGCAAATCCTACGGTATTCTCGCCTTCAGGGGTTGGGACCTCGTCCCGGCTTGGGGTATTTCCGATTTGTGAGCGAGAAGGAATGAGAGGAAGAGAGGAGATAAGATAGTTCGAAGGGAGAAAAGAAATGAATTCCCAAGCGTAAAGGTCGAGGGTCTATGTTTTGGGCTGGTAGTAAACATATCCAAACCTATTTGCATAGACAAATAAAGCAATACTTGATGAAAAATGACAAAAAAGTAGAGATAGATCTAATGAATAAACACAGATTTGACATAAGAAAGATCGGATGCACATAACACATGTATTCAACAAAGTCTTAATGTTTGTATTAATGTTTATTTTTGTTACAAAAGTACAAAGCCTTTTCTTCTCACTTCTATTTTTCATCTAAAAGTTTCCACCCTTTAATATAACAAGTATTCAAGTATATATAGAAGGAGAAGGATGAAGAAGGCAAAAAGAAACCAACAACTAATTACAAAATATTTACAAAACATGTAAAAGTCAACTGTTGACTTTGGAGCAACTTAGTGGATGAGAACATCCCATGGTGCAACATGGATGATGTCATCATTTGTGTCTACTTTTAAATATTACAAAAAGAAAAGAAAGCCAAGAGGAGGAAGGATATTCGTCATTGTCTCACGGATGGAAGGAAGTGTCCCGCTTATGCTCGGGAGAGGCAATGTGGAATTGGGCCCAGTCCTCCGTGAATTTGTTGATCATCAATTGGAGTTGATCCTGAGTAAGACCCTTGGTGTGATCGCCGATGACTTCACAAGTCTCCCGTTCATCTCTTAGTTTTTCTGGGAGCTTGAAGTATTCATTACCTTCCTTCATCGTAACCCATGAAGTCACGCAAGCGAGAAAGGGTGTTGATGGATTCACGTCAAAAGTAGCTTCTGGCCCTAGCCCTTGTGAGATGATCTCTTTGAAGATCTGAATGGTTTCATCTACCCTCCTCAAGGCATATGATGGAGTGAGCAAGCCCAGAGACATTCTTAGGACAATTTGCTCCATTTGATGCAATACATCCAAGGCTTCCTCCTTAACTTTGTCAATCTTCTCCAAGACGAACTCCATCTGATCGACCTAGTAATCCAAAGTAGAAAGGACATTTTGGGTGCTCTGGGTGATCGAAGATGCCAAATTTCACTTAGTCATCGACCGGGAAGTCGAGCATCTTTTGGAAAGTCTCGTGTTGTAACCTGGCGTGGTCCAACTCTTCAGAGATAGGCCCTACAATCACCTGGAGTTCCTTGTTCGCATGATCAATATTCGATATAGCTAGCAGGTGAACTTGACGATTACTTCCTCACTATATTTGAGGATCTGGTCTCTCCAGCGGATACTCCTGTGCCTTGTTCGCCAATTTTGGCATATTCGTTTATATTTTCTTGACTAAGGGCCTCAGGAGTTTCGGTGATAGTTGTGGGAGGTGCACTTCCCATTTTCTCGTAGAGCTTGGAGAAGATGTTTGTTTTGTTCTTTCGCATCCTCTTCTCCTCCTTTGTTTCCCGAAGCTTCTTGTAAAAGGGCATCCATTGCTGATAGGGCCTCTCCTTGTAGGCTCTTAGAGGACGTTCCCATTGTGACTTGTGTCACTGTGTAATCTGTAGGAGACAGATCATTTTTATCCTTTGTGGGATCGGGATATGTGATCTCCATTACTCTTTCACCTGAGGCACTCTGAGAGAAGTGGGTTATTGGCTTTTACTTCTTAGCTCCTTTTTTTGGGATGATAGAGAAGTCCATAGGTGCAATGGGGACTTTCCTCTTGTGTTGGCTCAGGTGTTGGGAGATCCATGCTAGACTTAAGGGAGTGGGACCAGGGGAGAAGAGGGAACGATGGTAGAAGAAGGGGTAGCTACAGTGAACTCGGGGAAATGGGTAGAGACGCTTGGCGGCGGCATTGATAAAGAAGCCGAATCTCCAATGCTCACAGGGGTAGGAGTCACTGTAGGAGAGGAAACCGTGGGGGTGGAAGGGATCTGAGAGATGAGGGAAGAAATACTTGGGGGCTAACTCAAGAGGAAGAGAAGATGGAGGAAGAGGAAGGGGAATAGAAGAATATGGGGGAGAAGACACAACCAAAGGAATGGTTGCTTGAGTGACGTGAGGAGGAGAAGGAGGAGCGGGAGAAGGAATGGTGGGGACCTCAGTGGTTGCAGCAGTGTCAACATCCTGAGTGGATGTGCCCGTTGGAACACTTACTGCCACTTCATTTTCTAGGAGATAGAGGGCACGACTGCTCCTGGCGGCGAAGGAGGACTCTCGGGAGCTTGCTCTTGGGTAGCGCTTGATTCCCCTTCTTTATCTTTCCCTTTTCCCTTTGGAAAATGCTTCGGCCTGGCAGGTGCATTACCTAAGGGAGACGTAGTGAAGTCTACCCCAAGGTAGATGAGGCCATTAAATCTGCACCAATGTTTTCTGTGCGCTGTAGAGTACCTTTAACCCTTTCCTCGATAGTTTGAGGTGCCCTTGTTCTATCTATTTCGACAAATGGCCAGTTTTCCCGTCTGTATCTAGATAGACTTGATCAACTTCTTGATCAGTCATTTGGAAACCTTTTGGGACAATGGCCACGCCATATTGGATAATTTCTGTTAGGGCCAAGTGGGAGTGGTATTTCCTCCTGAGCTCGACCTCGTGATACAAGTTGATGTAGATATCCTCGATCTGTGGGACGTGGATCGGATCAAGATTTTCCTTTGGGAGGTAATTGCATGGATCAAAGGTCGGCCTTGCCGGGAAATTGTGTTTTAGGTTGAGCAGCTCCAGTTCTGCAAACATTTCCTGGGCCTTGGTGTGAGAAGTGCAAGTGTACCTGCCCACTGTGAGGGGGAATGGAGTTCCACCCTTCTTTCTTTTTAGGCACTTCTCATGATATGTGATGAGTCATTCTGGACAACTCCAATAGGATCAACTTAGGGCCCGCATATCTTGGTAACTTGGTGGGCTCCCCCAAGAAGTTAGCAGCTCTCAGATAAGTAAAAGTGGGGAATTACGTAAATAACGCTCCCCACTTCTTTGTTGTAGTCACTATGCTCTTGGTCATCCGACCGTGAGTCATATTGGGCCTCAATAGGTAGATGATGTTGTAGAAGAAGGCATCGTTGATCTTGGTGAACTACGGAATGTTGTTTTCTAGTTTCAATTCTAGATAATATTCATATATTTTCACCTGGGGCCATACCCCACATCGGCTCAGTGCCGGATAATCTCTCTCGAGGAAACAACATAGACAACGTAGGAGTTCATGTAGAACCTCCCCGTTGTTGAGAGTTGTTGAAGTTGCTCAGAAATAGTGTTGTTGATGATCTCTGCCCACTCAAAACGCTGATCAAGGCACATTTTTGTTCATTGTTTCTAGATACCTGAGCATCCATTTATGGAAGTAATGGGCATCAGGAAGCCCAAACACCCTACTCAGGAAGGTAATGGTGTCGCTCAGCTCCTCTGAAAATTCGTTGCGATGAATAACCTGAGGACACCTGGTTATTACCTTCTTATTCTTTAGATATACTTCATTCATGAGCTGCATACATTTGTCCTCATTCTCATCCCATGCTTTTACACAGTCCTCTTGGCTTATGGCCACAAAGTGTCAATGATGGGGAATATGCAAGCATAGATTTCAAAGTGTTGGGAAGTGAGGTTAATTATAACCTCACCCTTCTCATTCTCGACACATCTTGTGTCTTTATTATAATGAAATGCCACCATCATCATGATTTCATTATTTACTTGCACTTACGGGAATTCCCCCAGTGAAGTGTAGACCACTACCAACCAATTTGTCCATTTAAGGACTGCCTGCGTGACCCTCTCGGTTCTCGGTCCAAAATCTTCCATATCGATGTGGCCAAGTTCAGCATCCCTGATGTCTAAGTCACACTCTGCATGGGACTCGGGCATCCTGACCCTTTGATACTTATACTTCATTTCTTCCTCTGTGAGTTTGGCCTTACCCTTTGACTTGGTTGGCCTCTTGCTTGATGAAGACATGTGCGAATCTGAGTTTAGTTGCTGATCTGCAAGAAGAAGGAGCGAAGTCCAACGCAGAAGAGCCATGTTAGCTATTAGATTATCCATCAAAGCTTTATAGAAAGAAGAGTTAGCAATTTAGAAGCCTCTGCAGGCGCAGGGCGAAGGTATACTGCAGGCTACGGATGAGAAAAACAAGGCGACATCGAGGGAGAGTGTTACATGGATAAAAACAACGAAAAAAGGGTGCAGGCGCAAGAAAATTACATAATACATTCAAGTTAGTGTCAAGGATGTGCGCTTGCACCAAGATAAAGGCTTTTGAAAAGGGCACAGATAATTTAGATGTAACAAGGCTGCAGGATGCGCCATTGGCGCAGTATTGAACATGTTGCAGAACTTTTTATGCGCCAAAGGGGTGCAAGTTTTAATGATGCATCATTGAGTTAAGGTGCGCCTTGTTTTTAGCTTTGGCGTGGCGCAGGAAAAGTTTACATGACATACATGTTGGTGTAGCCAGAGTTGCGCCTGCGCCTTGTTTTGGGTTTTGAGGGTTTTATAAGGTGCAGGGGAGAAACGTGCTTGCAGACAGGGATAGTGCGCCCCTAGCGCGACTGTATTTTGTGCAACAGAGAGTCTGTTTGCGTCGAAGAAAAGGTCGTGGCTTTGGATATGTAATAACTTTACATTTTCTCCCTTCTGGACAAGTTTGTGGTTTTTGGCCTCTTTCAACATGGATTTTGATAGTAAGGGGAACAGAGCGAAGAGGATCTTGGGTTCATTTCTGAGACAAAGCCCTCCAGGCCAACAGATCTGGAAGGAGGGTAAAACTGGTTTGGGGAAGAGAAGATTGAAAAATGGGCTGGAGGGTGCATATTGTTTCTTTAGATTCATTTCTTTGTTTTTTAAACAAAATCAACCCCACAAACAACCAAACCAAAACAAAAACCATAAGAAAAGCAAGGACCACTTACCAGAATATATAGACTGGAAAAAATGATGCGGGGTCCACGAATGTGACGTAAAAGCGACACAGGGGATGACAGAACACTAACAGTGCGAGAGGAATAAATTTTTTCTCATGTTTTCAATCATGAAAATGACAGGTCAGATGCGCCTATTTATAGCAAAAGGTGTAATAAATGCACCACCAACTTTTTCAAATGGGCGCACAAAAAAGAATGCCAACATAAATTTATTTGCACCTTTGGCGTGGTTATTCATCTTTCAAAGCATGAAATTAGTTGCGCTTTTAGCGCAAAAATTCAGGACTCATCAACATGGGGTTTTGAGTGCTTTGGCACACCGCTTAAGGTGCAACATTTTTAGTGTCGACAGGTTGGCGCATGCAGCTGCGCAGTTAGGAGGGCGCAACATGGGGAGGCGCAACAATTTTAATGTCAACACTCCAAAGGATGCGCCAAAGGAATAGAAGGGGGCGCAAATTCATTTGGTGTTGCATGAACAAAATCTATGCCCACCAAAAAAGGACTTTGAAATGACTCGACTTCGAAAAACCGATTCTGCGAAAAGGGATATTATGCCACTCCGAACGCTAAGGTACATTGGCGCGGACCCAAAACAAAATTTTGGTATGGTTACCTACAAAAAAATTCCCTTTTCAATTTTACAGATAACAAATATAAAAAGGCTTAAATCTTTTTATAGACTCCTATAAAATCATAGATCCCTTCACAATGAGATATAAAAGTTTTTAAAACATAATGCATCCTCCCATATTGTTGTCATGCAAATGTGTAACAAGGAAATTGACAATTTCCAAGCATGAAAACTATACCCATGTGTTAATTTTTTCAAGTTTTACCCTTCCAAGGCACCGGGTATGCCCAGTTAGTTTGAGTGACATCCAAATTTATGTTATCTCATCCCCTTAGGTGATTTAGGAAATTCCAATCATTCCCCCTAGGTGATTTTAGAATTTCTTTGAAAATTCAAACTTCGGGCAGTTGTGGGAAGGGCTATCACTAGCCTTCCTAGGATTGGAGAAACCCCATGGAGAGGAACACATAAGCTAAATCATACACAGAGGTGAATCAAAGGCATAGGAACATCATGGAATTTATTTAGGAATATTTAGGAAGGATCGAGAGAAGTTGGGACAATTTCACTCAAATCAAGGTTCACAGGCCTAGGTAATGCACATGCCAAAACAATGTTGAGCTTCTGAAGGTGATTTTAGGAGCTCCAGATGGAGTTAGGAGAAAAAAAAACATCTTCAGAAAGGAATTAAAATCCCTAAAGTATTGTGAAATTATATTTTTACAACACTTCGCACAATGGGTTTGCAAGCAGTTTTTATCATACATAGGTGGAGTACCAAATAAAAAATATGATTTATCATGGATAAATGGAGGATTAAATACCTGATACCCACACCATTTGATTCAAAATTCCATTTCCAATCAATATCATATAAAATTTCATCGAAAACGTCCATCGAGAGATCACGTTATCGTTGTTTCAAGTTGCCCTCTTGGAGCAAGTTCGGGAGTTAGTCAAATTTTGGAAGGACACATGTCAGCTCCAGGAGCCTGACAAGATTTTGTGTCCCTCACATCCCTTAAGGTCAGGGACATCAAGGTTGGAAAAATTCACCCATCCCCTAAGGATGCTTCTGGTCACCCATGTGACCAGCTTCCAACCCCTCAATGCTTTAAAGTTGCTTTTTTGGCTTTAATCCCTGCCATCGGATCTCTGCCACATGTCAAGATGAGGTGAATTGTGCAAATTGATGTCCCTCACATATATTTTAGGTGAGGTATGTAAGGTACATGAAAATTTTCCCAACTCGAACTAAAATTTTTGAAAATATTTCTAACCGTTTATTGCTTCTTTGCTTCTCGCTTCACCGGAAGAAAAGTTGCAAAGAACACCTCAGTCCACCATTATTGCTCCAAACCAGCTCCACCATGGAAACAAAACCTTCCAATCCATGAATATGCATAGGTTTCAAATAATATATTTATCTAAAGATCCAAAGGAATGAAGAACGAAAGAGAAGAGCGAAGGAATTCTTCAGAAACCTCCATTGTCGTGAGACGAAGATTTGAACATATCTTGCAAGCCAATAAATGAAACGAAGAACCGTTTATTGCTGATTTATTCACTCTTGAATGCCATTAAAACTCAACTTCAAACCTCCCATTCACAGCAAGGAATTCTCACACTGAATAAATTTCACTTTCAGCTCCACGAAGAACAAAGTTCAATTTCCCGTCAAACCGACAACTGGATCGAAGAGAAATTTCACCAATGAGACAAGAAGAAAAAACCTATCGCAATGGAGTTGATTTCATCACGAACATAGATAAAAATCAGACCTATAAATTTCAAGCTCCATTAATGGCCACCATGACATAGTAGTGGAAAAAATCAGCGTGAGCTACCTCTCCACTTCTCAGGGTTCCAGTGGGCGAAATCACACAAAAATTGGAGGGAATGATCGTTGAAAAATATTGTTTCACGTGAACTAGTTTGTGCACCATAAGTCCATATTTTTTAGGGATATGGAGGACTGAGTTTTAATCAGAGTTCTTCCCTATCACATGAATAACAATTGTGAAAAAGCAGCGAGCTACATCTTCACTTCTCAAGGTTCTAGCGAGCGAAATCGTGCGAAAATTGGAGGGAATGATCATTGAAAAATCTAGTTTCGCGTAAACAAGTTTTCATGCCATGAAGTCCCTATTTTTTAGGGATATGGAGGGCTGGGTTTTTTGTCAATATTCTTCCCCGCCGATGAAAATATCATTTTCCAACTTGTTTAGATGAAGGAATTACTCAAAATGCAGAGTGTGGAACCCCAAAATAAAACCCATAGTTTCAAGACCTGTTTTGTTTCAATCTAAAATCCGCAGTGCATTTAATTAAAAAAACACGTGTTCCTACACATGGAATAAAAGATACACATGGAATAAAGCTACACTTCTTCTATTTCCCTTTCTTGTTTTTCCTCTATTTCTCTCTTTCATGCACTTTGCAAGCATAGTTGACCATGTATGGAATTGGAGATGAACTCGGTGTCCTTGATAGATGAATTTAAAAACTTGGTGTCTTAATTCATTGGTCCCGCTAGCTTCCTTGTTTTTTCCTCTATATTGAAGGTTGAACTACTCTGGTTACTAGGTGTGAGCTCTACAATATACTCACGGAAGTAATCTTCCTTGCATAATTTCCTCCTCTTTACCTTTATCACTGTAATTTCCTCCCTTGTACCCCATATAAGCACTTTACCACAGGTTCAGTGGAGTTTCCCTATGTGATCCTTGACCAATTTGGCCACCCACATCATTTAGATAGGATAAGGATTAGTTTACTTTAAATAATGGGAGTTGTATCATTCAATGTAGAGGGGCGTATCCCCATGAATGTTGGTGGAGACACCTGATTTGTCTACCTGACAAATTTTCTCACCAACACATATATAGACTAAGAGGATTGAGAAATTATAGCTTTACCCCTTAACTAATTCCTACTAAAAAAAGAATGCATTTATATTTAGGGAACAACCTCCCATGAAAATAGAAAAAATAGTTACACAGTTTGACCAAGTGAACCCTGCAACTTCCAATAGTTTCGAAGATTAGAGATTGTTCAACAATGGTTGTCATGCCTAGCTAGGACTGGAAACACTTCCTTTCTTTTCTAGTTCCTCTTTCTTCTCTTCTTCCTCAGCTAACTTGTGCCTGAAATCGATAAATCACTTGATAATCCCTTGGACTTCTTCATCCTCAGGTCCACATGTGTAGCGGCTTAGAATTTTTGCTGACTCAGTTTCCCTTGTTACTTTAGCTGGAAATATTTTAGTCTCATTTATCACCTTCTTGAGCTGACTCATGAAGTTTTGGTAAGATACCAACCTGTAAATAGAGTCAAGACTAAAATACTTCGCTACATCATCATCCTGATTTATCAAACTCTTAAAATGAGAAATAATCTGATCAATTGGAAGAACATTAACATTTTTTTCTAGGAATTTGTAATTTATATTGTTAAATTATTCCATAATGTCATTCAAACCATCCACTGCTTCAACTCATTTCTCTTCCAATTTTGACATGATCTCTTGTAATATTTGAAATCTAAATTCCATTTCTTCCTTAAATTCAAAAGGTTTTGAAACATCATCTATAAATTCCTCCTTTAGAAGTAGATCAAGAGTTGACACTTCAAATTTCCTTCCACATTTCAAGAGAAAGTTCTAAGTTATCACTCTCCTCAGTAAGGAGTTCATTCATCTTCAAGATGACATATTTTTCATCATACAATTCACTATATAAATCAACAACTTTATCTACCTCTTGAATTAGGTTTTCCATCCAACCCCCTACTTCTCTTCCCTTCTGTCCAATCTTTTCTACCACAGAGAAAGATGGATCATCAAATCTCGGAGGAATAACAAGTGCGGTAGTCTAGACGGTTGTGTGATCTTAGTTAAAAGGGCAGTTAGCTGTTGAACTTTTCCCTTAAGCTCATCCTTGGTTGCTTTATCTTTATCATATTTCTCTAGAAAATTACCCAGGGCCACCTGAACATATTGCTTCGCACCTTTATGGGTGGATTTTCTAAGAGAAAACCTAGAAACCTGATAATCTGTTGTTGTAATAGTCTCCTTAGTTTCCCCAAAACTGGAGTGGCTATCTCAACAAATCGTTATCTTTTTTGATCAACCGATAGGTTAGAAACAACCCTCGAGTCACTTAGATAGTCTTATGGGGGTTAGATCTAAAATACTTAAATCGACAACATCAACAATAAGGGATTTCTTCTTCTGTTTTGTGTTTACCTATGCAACCACACAAGAATATAAGAAGAAGACTCAGAAGACAACATAGGAATTTTTACAGTAGTACTTGGTGTAGTTGATATGAATAGGGCACTAGTCGGAGTCACTAAAAGTGGAAATGATGTGGTGACAATGGAGGGTGGAGTGGAAAGGATGGCCTCAGGTGTGGGTGAAATAAAAGTGGAAACAAGAAGATATTGTTTGGGAAGAGGAGTTCCAAAAGGAGATCCTAACCTCAAAATATCTCCAGTTGAAAGAGTTGGAAGGGAAGAGAAAACATGGGCCATAGAGGGACATGTGGTGAGAGATGTAGGAGAAGTGGGAATAGAGGAAATAGAAGACACAGGTCAAGGGAAGAGTGAGAGGTGGAGGGAAATAGGAACCGAGGATGGTGAAGATGGAAAAGATGAGGAGAGGGATGATTGTGACACTTGAGGGATTTGAGGGGAAAAACTGAGTTCAATGACCTCAGTTGATTGCACTTTGGGAGATGTATCTCCCTTTTTAGAAACTCCAGAAGAGGATCCTGAACCTCCAATAATGAAAGAAATCTTACGAGGCCTTGCGATAGGTTTAGGATTCGACCTCTTCCCTTTTGATGGAGTGATATGACCCACCATTGACTTTGCTTGTATAAACTCTGTGTCAAGTTGCTTTAATACTTTGGGTATAATTCCCAAAGTTATCAACCATTGGTAGGTCTGATTTAGAATGGGACCAACCCTTTCCTTTGTGTTGCTACATTCCTCAACTAACCAATCAATCCAAGGAAAAGGCTGATTCATGACATTATTTTGATCATAAGAAGGATATAAAACTTGGTTTGCATCCTATAGGCCCTCGGGGATGACCATAATTCCATATTGTGTGACCTCTTGAAGGGTTAACCTTTCAAATTCTCTTTCTCTTAGTACATTCTCATCTCGGAAGTGGATCCAAATGTCCTCCAATTGAGGTATGTGAATACTAGTTGATCCTGTCTTCCCAAAGTTTTCCCAGTAGTCAAAATTACTGCATGGGTGGAATGTTTTTAGATTCATCTAGTGACATATCCCCCTCGATATTTTTATCTTTGTATGTAGAAGCGTACTTGCATCTACCTATAGTTATGGGAAATTGGTCTCCTGATTTATGTCGATCATATTGGATTTTGTGATAAATCAACAACTGACGACCCAATTCTATTCGAACCCACTTGTCCATTGGGCATCTTGGCAACTTATTAGGAGCACCTAAAAATCCATGCATTCTGATGTATGTGAATGTAGGGAGCTATAAATAGATACCTACCCACTCAAATAAGGTCCTTATTTCTCTTAATTGTGGAAATGTAAAGTTACATCCACTCTTGGAACTCCTTAGAAGAAGGGAGACCCATAACCCTGCTTAACAAGTGTAATATTATCATTCACTTCTTCAATGAAATCAGACGGGGAATTGTCTTGGGAATCTAGACAATGAACTCTTAGTTTTAGCCAAATAGCTTTTGTTGACGACCCTTGTGCAAGTATCATTCTCTACAGTCCAATGCTCTAGAGAAGACTCCGAGGAGATAGTGGCATATTCTTCGACATCAGGGAGTTTCAATAGATCTTCAAAGAAATCACTATCCATCCTAATCACCACTATGCCATCTTCATCTTTTATGGTATGTGAATTTTTGTCAAAGTGAGATGCTATGAAAAAGCATGAATTCAAGATATTGCATGGATTTGGTAAATGTGGCAGTAAGGGAAAGCCCAATGTCAAAAATGGATTGCATCTATGCTTTCTTATTCAGATCCTTGACTCTTCTCCATAATTTATCTACATATTATCTACATTGGATGAAATGCTTGTAGGGGGCGCTACTCCTTGATAGCTAAATTTCATCTTGTCCTTACCCTTTGATGAAGAACCAAAAATTTTCCCTGTTGAAAAATAAAAAATCAAAACTCGGGGTGGAAGTGAATGCTTGCAGAACACCCTATAAACTCAACCTAGACTTCTGAAATTCCAAAGCTCGAAGTTCTGAAATCGTAACTTAAACCTTGATGAACAGATCTGAGACCCTGAAAAGCACACCTCAGAAAATCCAAAATGCCAAAAATACAAAGCTCTAAACACTGAAACATGAAGTGCCGAAGTATCAAACTTCTAAAACTTCAAACCTTCAAACTTCCAAACTACTGAAGTACTGAACTTCCAAAACTCTGAACCTCTGAACTTCTAAACCTCCTAAATTCTTGACTTATGAACTTGCAATATAATTGTCAATTTTTTTTACTTTTGAAAGGTGGAAATCACTTCTTGCAAGGCAACATGTGGTTTCCGAAATGCATTTTCCTTCTTGAAGTAATTTTTCTTTTTTGTTCGTGCAAGGATTCAAAATCTCAGCTTAAAAAAAACATGAATGCCAATGAAGAGAAATACATTGAGCAATATTTGAAGATGAAACTGCAAAGAAAAATGAGATAGAACAAATGAATTTTCCTATAAGATAGACCAAAATAAAATAAAAAACCCTATAAAAACCCTAACAAAAAGTAAAAAAGGAAAACAAAACTTGCAAACTTGCCTTAAACCAATGAGAAAATATGAAAAAATGCTTCAAATATGCCTAGGGGTATGATCGGGTTTTAGAGATATGTCATCAATGTCAGAGTACTTACTTTGTCCAGTAAAAATGATAAGTAAAATTCATCCTTTTATAGCAAAGTAAAAATTAATTACCTTCAATCCGGCACGTGTGGGTGGTTGGGAATTTATTTCCGTCGGGGATTAGAGTTTGGAGGTTTGAGTGTAGACTGCATGCAGGTTGCACTTTGGACTTTGACGTCGACATGTGGTGGAAGGATCAGATTTTTAGAATTCGGAAGCCGGGGTGCAGAATGCATGCATTCTACACTTTGGACTCCAAATTCTGAATTGATAATGCGGAATCGGACTTCAGATTTTAGAAGGTACAATACATGTGAAACATACTCACAATTCCAAATTCTGTTTCCGAAGTCTAATTGGGGTTGGTTTTGGGTTTCAGAACTCAACGTGCATTTTGCATGTAAAATGCATGTTGACTTCCGTAGACCGAAATACAATCTGAATGACACTGAAGTAACTTTTTAAAAAAAAGTTTGTAAAAAATTGAATAATAGTTAAGGTAGAAAATTTGCAAGAAAATTTTAAAAATCCTCTTGGAAAAGTGAACTTGTAAAGTTAACATTTTTTGGTGACCTCTCAGGGATGATTACCTCTTAAGATTATTCCAGTGGCCTTAAGCAATCCATTGGGAAAGAGAGTCCTAGACCTTGAAAATATTCATAACAAAACACAATAGGAAAACAAATCCAAGAAAAAAAAACAAAAACAGACAAAGAAAACTAAACATTATGCAAAGAAATTGGAGAAAATAAACCTAGACTAATACTGTACAAGTTTGAACCTTCTCAAAACAAGTTTTGAGATGTATCCCATTCATCGGGATAGGCAGTGCTTCTCCATTGAGTTTGGATAGGAAAAATGAATTTTCCTCTTTATAGCTTGTAATGATGTATGGTCCACTCCATAGGCGTTAAATTTTGCATGCATTCCTCACTTGCTCTGTCAACATCCCATTTGAGAACCAAATCTCCTTCTTGAAAGTTCTTATGAGAATATTTCTTGTCAAAAGTCTTCTTCGTTTGAGCCTGCTATTACTCCAAAGTCTTCATAGCTTTGCTCCTAACTTCTTCCAATTTCATTAATTTAGTAAATCTTACTGTCATAGGATCACTTTTCATAACCTCCAACTGATGTGCTAACTCCAAGGAGGGAAATTCCTAGACAAAGGGAGTTTTTCTTCCATACCATATAAAATCATGAAAGGGGAATTTCCTACGACCATCTTTGGTGTGATCTAATCTGCCCACAAGGCAATCTTAAATTAGGCATT
This sequence comes from Taxus wallichiana var. yunnanensis, assembly GCA_018340775.1. Lineage (NCBI taxonomy): Eukaryota > Viridiplantae > Streptophyta > Pinopsida > Cupressales > Taxaceae > Taxus > Taxus wallichiana. The sequence continues at coordinate 10,638,975 of CM031237.1, forward strand.
CCAAGTTTGTTTGTTATTCTCCATTGTCCATTTTATGATCCATATGAGATTCTTATTCCTAGACTCAGCCAAACCATTTCCTTGCGGATAATAGTTAGACAAAGTATTAAGATACACCCCATTTTTAACAGCCCACTCACTGAGTTTTAAACCTAAGAAGGCCATGGCATTATCCAAAATGACTTAGATGATTCACATTATCCCTGGAACTGATATGGACTAGAAAATTGATGAACATGATGGGAAGACTCTCACAAATGAGCACAAAAATTCTATAATTGTCATATGAGCCTAGAATAGGGCATTTGGATTGGGTTAAGGGTGCCTAAGCACTAGAGTCTGCTTCTAGGTTCTTGTGATTGTGAAAGGTCTCAAAACTTGATTTTTTCTGGTGTCGCAAGATGTTCACTAATAGTCATTGTTGGTTGTTTGTATGTTGTACTATGCTTTCGAATTCACCTATAACCTGCAAAGAGATGTTGACCTGTAAAACCCAAAAACTACATCAAATTCAAAAAAGAAAAGGTGCAATATGGGGAGTCAAACTGACCCCGACGGTCACCCGAAAGATTGAACTTACGACCAAGCACTGCACTACATCTCAAACTCCATGTAGTTCTTGTGCATGGTGTGTTGAAATCGTGCCCTAGGAAGTCCTTGTGCAAGTGCACATGATAGCGGGTGATAACTAGATGTACCAATATAGATAGATGTGTGGATGAAAAAATGAATTTTCCCTCCTATGCGTGTATGTAGAAAATGTAGTCCCTTGTCCCTTGAGTCAGTCTATATGAATGCATTTGATGCTCTTAGAATTCCTTTGGATGTAACATTAGGTGATGATAATTAATGCTTATTTATTGGTCCTTTATTATGGTCACATAGATTTGTATTTATATGATTCCCTTGTTTGAATTTTGTAATTGACAACTAAAAGGCCAACCCATAAGAAAACAAAATTCCCAAAACATAAAAGATACCAAAAGAGGTGAGTAAGATACAAATAGATTAGGAGTGCCCAAAGGGGACGAGGGAACCTGGGCATTAACATCCTGATTGGGCATTGGTGTCTAGAGTCAATAAAGGTAAAATAATGAATATTAGAATGGGTTGTGTGGTGTGCAAGACCAAAGCAGAAACAAGAAAGAAAAAAGGCCAAAGATAGACGTCAATTACGAGTTTTTCGCTTAAGGAATCATATGAATACTATTACGTGATTATGATCTAGAAATGTACCCAGTGCGTGATTTTGTGTACTCAGATTTCATCACTTCTATCCATCTTTTTCATGGCATGTCGCTTCAAAAGATTGGGGTTTAGGCTCATACATAGTCATTAAGACATGGTAAGCGTGAGGAATTATAGTCATCTTACAAAGATTATTAAGGTTAGAGTTTTTTAGAATAGAATGAGACCATTTAGGTTGTTTAGTTATAGAGAAAATAGGAATATACTCGTTTTTAATTTCAGTATCATTACTACAATCGATCTGATCATTATAATTAGATTCATCATGATCATGATTTTCTATATCAACAGACTCATTATAAATAGGAGTTATAGAAGAAGAAGAACAAAAGTTTTTCAATAGTTTAAACATTCCTATTTTTAATGACTTCTCATTTATGAGTATCATAAATCCTTAAACCTTTTGTTATACCTCCATATCCTATAAAAATGCAAGGATAGGAGGTTTGATCTAACTTTTTTATTTTAGCTTTAGGAATAGAGTTGGATGTTGGGCTACCAAAGATTCTCAAGTGAGACACATTGAGTTTCTTTTTGGTCCAATTTTATAAAGGTAGAGTTTGAAACAATTCTTTAGTAGGGACTTTGTTAAGAATGTGAACCATAATATTCATAGCTTCAGTCTACAGAAATTTAGGGACCCAAACTGAGTGAATCATGGTTATGGTCATTTCAACAATAGTGTGTTTCTTCCTTTCCGCTATACCGTTCTGCTGAAGGGAATAGGGAGTGGTAAGTTCCCTCTTAATTCCATATTCAACACAAAATGAATCAAATTTTTATTAACATATTCACTTCTATTATCAGTTCTAATCATTTTAATTTTATGACTAGAACTATTTTCTACTAAAGCTTTAAATTCTTTACATTTGGATAAAACAACATTTTTAAAATAAGAAATGACCAAATCATACAATAATCATCATCAATGAATGTAACTACATATAAATAACCATTCAAAAAAGGAACTTATAAAGGTCCTCTAACATCATTATGAACAAGTTCAAAAGGTTCATAGGAATTTTCATCATGGTGGCAATGAAAGGGGTTTGCAGACTACTTACCACGTACATAAAATTCACAAGTTTCATGAGCATGGGAGATGGGAGGAAATCTAATAACGAGGTTAAGACGAGCCATATCATAAATGCTCATAAAGCTAACATGCCCTAATCTTTCATTCCAGAACTATGAATCATTCCTACTTTGAGAAGTAAAACACCCTTACTAGAAAAATTCCACAATATAATAGAAGATTGTTTAAAAGAAATGACGTTTTAAAGAAGCATGTTCAAGTCATGAAGGACAAGTAGGGTTTATTAGTTAGATATATGAAATATATCCTCAACAAGCATCAAATATCAACAACATGTTTAATGGTAAAATCCAATATTTTCTCTCATGAACTCCAAAAAAATACATGATAAAAAAATATTTCCTCTTTTTTCCTTTACAATCTTATGCATTACAAAGCTAGATTTGATTGGATCCCTAATCCAAAAATCTGGTCAAAATTTTTCTTGATCTCGAATCCCTATAGGTAGTTTAAATCTTGTACTGATTTTTATCTGAAACAAATCAAATTTAAGTAAAAAAATGCAATGAAAGAATAAAAAACCACACCGAGTTGATAATGAATTTCGGCCAAAGTTCCTATGTATCCGGGTTCAATAGTTGAACCAATTCATTATAACGATTCGATTATAAGTACATAATAAACTTATAATACTACAATGAATGATCAACCAAACTTGGTTTTCCAATTGTTCAATAGGCCCAAAATGGTCTTGGAAGCTCAGAGATGAGTACTCCAACACAACTCTCTGATTTGACACCTCCCAGAGCTAAGTCGAAGTGTCGTCAAGCTTAGTGATCAATCCCCTATATGGCCATCAAGTAGCATGAACCTGGTCTCCAAAGCCCAACGTAGAGGATCAGAGATTCAACGTGTCTTCTCCAACGTGATCAACTCCTTATCACTCCGCAACAAACTTCTAGGTGCTCGTATAAGAAAACAAGGGCTACAAGCCTTTACAGTGTTTTGGCGGGTTAATAATACTTAACCCTTAAAAATTACAATATTTCCGATTAATAATAACAGGGCTTCAAAATATCACAATATTTCCTTAATAGGCCTTCACAACTCTCCTCCTATCTCCTCTTTTTCCTTGGCCTTAGAAGGAGCTAGTTGTGTTATGTGGTGTGAGGGGGGCCTTTTATAAGCCTTGGCGGGACTGAAATATGTGTTATATTCCTTATCAAAATTATCTTACCAACTAACTCGGCTGGCTGAGTTGGTATGGTTTTGCGATTTGGGATCGGTGGGTGCGGGGTTCGAATCTCGCCTGTCATCCCGCTACATTGTTTTGGTCATGATTTGACCACCGTGCATTGGCTTTACTCCACATCATCATGACCCCATCTCAACCCTTCCACATGTCTGCATCACTGTGTCCACGTATCCACTCACTTTGTCACGTCAACCTTGACCATTGTCATCCCACTTGTCACACGTTATCCACTTGCCATGTTCTCGTTTGGTCCGCTATGTTGGACGGGTCCTTTTCTTGTTGGTTTGGGTGTTGGGGTTGTTGCACGAAGTGGGGATTTAATCCAATATTTGTCATGAATATGGTGTGAGAAGGATTTAATAAGCCTTTAGCTAACCTTACAACCTGTGACTTCGGCCACATAGACCTACTTCACCATTTTCCCGTGAGATTCATCGGTGGTTAAGTAGCTCCGTCTGAGCTTGGTTGACTCAATCATGGGCTTGGTGAGTTATTTGGCATGCCACATTGGGTGGCTCAGTCATGACTCACCGAGTTGGTTCTATAGCTCGGTGTAATGTGGCAAGATGGTGGCAGGCCACGTGGTTGTTTGAGGACCCACCACATGGTAACTCCTCCAATCGATTCATGATGTAATTGAATATCGATGACAAAGGCACCCCTCTGATAAAAGAGTGTGTCGACCCTGGCTAAGGACCCCAACTAGAAAATAGCAGGGCCCACTCATCTAAAAAAGAGCATCGAAGACTAGAGTCACAAAACTAGTTTTTGCTCTTTCGCCTGATTTTATTTTGCCACATGTTACATCATGATTCACCAGTTTCCCCCATCTGTGCTCTTTCAATTGAGATCTTATGTATATGATATATTGCTCCAAATGAGTCCATTTTTCAAATTCTTGCATGTGATAAAAGCTATTGGAGTCCACCACCGTACTGTGATGATCTTGAGAGGTTTGGGGAAACTCAATTCACTGAATTGACCTCCGGATCACTCCTCCCCACTGAGGAGGTTTTTTGTCCCAAAAAGCTTTGTTTTCTCCACTCTTGATCCAGAACCTTGTGTTTCCAAGAAGATTATTTTGTAGTTGACTCAATGTTCTTTATTCTTCTACTCCACTAATCAAACATTCACTTTCTAGTTTGATCCCTGGTACTTGTGGCACTTGGACCCACTTCCTTCTACTGTGCCACTCTAATTATCGACAAAGATCATCTTCCACTCTATTATATGACCTCTAGTCTCTACTCATAGCTAAGATGAAACCTAGTCTCTTCAATGAGATCAATAATAGTACAACTCTCATCTACGGCCTCTAAAAACTAACTTGGTGATACACCCAACATCAAATAATCAAAGCTTCATTGAGTACTTCATGAGGACTTATAATAGAGTGTTGCTTACCAATTGTTTCAAGGAACAATATGCATTTTGAACCTATCGTGAATTGTTTTCTTGCTTGGTGGCTCCATTCCAGTGTCAGCTCCTCTACATGATTATCCTCATTGCAATGTATGAAAAATGGTTCCTGCACAATTTATTAACAAGAAATTTTTTGATACTCTACAACATTTTGGTGTTAGTACATAATGTTTCCATTTTTACAAGGTCTTGCAATTGCAAGTATCTCAAGTACAGACAATGCCAAAAATGGGTCTTTATTTTATTTCAAAATAGGAGCATGGGTATATTTTATTTATATTAAAACCCAATAAAATTCTCAAAAGATACAATTATAGTAGATGACTACTTTTATTACCACCTATATTCTATATGAGTACCTGAATTTGGTGTGGACCTGTCTACTTCAATGTTGGCTCTGCCGATCATGTATGTCAAATGAGACTGGAGGGTCCCTTGGAGGTTGTGAGTTAGATGACTCACTGATGTATCCATTTTCGGGCCTTGTAACCTGACCAATGTTGAACTCCACAATCAACCATGTGTTTTAGTGGGAGTTCTAGGCCTTCTCCTGCATTTGTGATGAATTCCTAGTGAGTAGTGAGGTATAAGTTCCCCAAGAATGTCTCATCTATCTATAATGGGATGATGTCGACATTCATAGTGTCTAAAAACTTTCCTCCAATGATGTATTATTGGGTGCAAAATCTAGTTACCATCCCTTGGACATAACCGTCTTGGGTGTCATAGGTTTTGGTATGTGAAAGAGGCCTGATAGGTAAACCCACTTGGCGTACCAAGTCAACTGTAACATAGCTCAGTCTGATGTCCCAATCAAAATCGAGCCGCACACTGTGTCCTTCAACAACCGTAGGAACATTTTGTCTTGAGATCCTCGCTAATCCTAAAATCAATTCAGGAGGTCCCACTAGTGTCATTTGTTGTTGCAAGGGTGTTGTATGCTGACCTACACTGGGAACTTATGGATCTTTCCCCTTGGCTACATTCTTTTTCTGAAACCATCGAGGTTCCTGATCAGGGTTCCGTAGCCAATAGTGCTCTGCATTGTGACCACCTTTGGAGCAGTGGCTACACGCTAGCCTTTCTGGTGATGGTGAGATCTCTTTTTGTCATTTCTTGTGTTGACTTGCCTCTGCCATCCTATCAGGTAGGGTGTCAATACTCCTTTGTAACTCAATAATCCATCGAGTCTGGAGGTGTGGAACCTCACAAACATTTTCTAGATGTGTACCGCAATCTAACGTATCATCGTGCCCAAAAGAGTGAGCACTACAAGCCACTGGAAAAAATGGTACATGTCCATCACTCTGTAAAAGTGAGCTAGTACAAGAAATCACTAGCTTTGATACCAACTTGATCCAAAAATCTGGTGAATTTTTTTCTTGATCACGGATCCCTATATGTAGTTTAAATCTTGTACCGAATTTACTCCGAAACATATCAAATTTAAGTAAAAATGCAAGTGGAAGAATAAAACACCACACCAAGTTGATAACAGAGTTTGGAAAAATCTCCTATGTCTTTGGGTTTAATAGTTGAACTGATCCATTATAACAATTTGATTATAACTATATAAGAAACTTATAATACTATGATGAATGCTCAACCAAACTTGGTTTTCCAATCGGTCAATATGCCTAGACCGCATCAAATACCGTATTGAAATATCGAGTTTGACACCTCTTTAAGCCATGTATAGCCTTATACCATTTTGATATCATAGTGCATGATGAACAATGTTAACTTCTTATATTTAATACTTTACTATGATTTTGAAGGAATTATTGTGCATATGTTTGTTATTTTTACTTTGTTAATTCTTCTTCAGAAATGGCTTAAATAGATCTATTGTGAAACATTAACTACACTTTTGAAAGAGTATGTGTTGAGTTATCACAGGGAGTGCATGACTTAATTCATGCATCAACCATAGGACTCTAATTAATGTGTTGGCACAGGACTCACCTCTATGTTAATAGGGAACTCAGAGTACCACATCAAGATCATCCAGTCATCAACCATGATTCTCCAAAGTAAGGAAATTCACACATACATGTAGATAATTCAAATTATTGGAATCATAGTTGACAACACCATATCTTGGACATACGCAAAGATGCACCATTAACTCAACAAACATTCCACCCAACTTTGAGGATGAAGTACTCCAAACTAAGATCTTTCATCACCAAAATTCTCTTCAATCAGTTAATGAGTTGAAGAATATTCAGCAGTGATTGACTCCTTCAAAGGAGCAATCATGATTTCCTCTTCAGTTGTCATGAATGATTCCAATTCAAACACTTTAAGGACTTCCCTTTCATTAATGTATTTCCCAAAATAGATAGTCATCACTTCAGTTAGCATTTAGTTAAGTAGACTTAGTCATTTGGAATAACTAGTTCTCTCCTAACAAAACTAGAACATCTCTTGTATAAAAGAGATCATGTACTTAGATTTAGTGGTTCAATTTTTAGTCATTTTGATTCATTGTAAAAGTGCATTTTTCAATTCAATAAAGATAGCAGATTCAGGGAAATTTTTTGTTTGAGTTCAAGTGTTAAACCTGATCAAAGGAAAGGGGCAAGGGCCACTCCTAACCAATGAAAAGGGAGTTTACATTTATTTCCTTTCTGTCTTTGTGAATGCATTTATTGTTCCAACATTTATTTCATTACTTTGATGCACTTATGTTTTCATGATCAATGAATTTTCCAATTCTATATTTTTTATTTTAGTTTTCCTTTCAAGCATTTTATTTTGTAATCATGATCAGTTCAACAATTTCTTAGTTTTTGTTACTAAATTACGTACTACAATGTCATTCCTATTGTTCCCTTTGTTGCAAATAACCATGGACACCACCCTGGATTGACAAATAATATGATTAAAGTACAAGCATCAATGACACTCATCACTTTTTTTTGCACCATTTCTAGGAATTCAAGGTGTTATCAAAGGTTAAGGTGCTAGCTAGAGGTACTTTTTTTGTCTGGTAAGTTTCCATTCAGAAATCTCATTTCCATAACTCTTTCTTTTTAAAATATCAAAAGACCTTGTAGTGACAACAAGAATCCTCTAAGTTGGAGTATGTGGAACACACACAATTAAGTTCAGTACTAATAGTTAGGGAACCATTTTTAGTATGATAGGATTGTATGTTTAGACCTAGAGACCATAGAGGTAGATTCATTAGATTAAATCCTCAAAACCCCCACAAAACCATCTTGTGGAACAACTTGTTGACCAAGGAAGAATGGTTGATGAAGTACATAACCCCAATGGTGCAAACAATGAAAATCCTCTAGTTGGCAGGACGTTTACCTACCCTATTGAATTGATCCTAACGAAGATGCTCCTATGAAAAATATATCCCCATCAATTCTACCAACTTTCCGGGATTAGTTTCAGAGACCCTACCAATTCCTTTTTGAGTTTAAGGTTTTATGCCAAACATATGACTACACTTCTATACCCAAAATCTTAAACTATTTCCCTCTACTCTAAAATATGTAGCTATGAGGTGGTTTATGGGTTTAAGCCCAAATTCCATTCATAATTGGGAAGAAATGGAATAGGCCTTCCTGGACAAGTATCAAGATTATTGTAGAGTGAGGGATAGGAAAGAAGAGCTCTTTTCAATTTCAACAAAAGGAAGATGAAAGTGTAGAAGATTACCTAGATCGGTTCCTTTTCCTTCACAAAAGGTGTGGTACTAGCTTGATATTAACCTACTTAAAACTTTATTTCTTAAAGGGTTGGATGAAGACACACAAGAAGCATTCAATTTAATGGGAAAGGGAGACATGAACAAGTTAGAGTTCATAGACATTATCGACCTCTGTAGGAATTACTCTCAACTCACCCCAATCTGAGAAGACAAAAAGAAAAATGGCCAATGGGGACCTATCCAAATTGAGGGAAGAAATTAAAAATTTGAGAACAAACCTCTTGGTTCAACTCAATACAACTATGGATAGAGAAAAGGCTAGGAATACAAAGCCTTTTGTTCATTTACTACCCAAGATGTAGAGCTAAACATGGACTTAAGGACTGTCCTTTGATAAGACAGAAATTTGTCTTCTCTGTGAACTTAAGCATGCCACAGATCAATGTGGATTACTTCCTTGCTAAAGAATCACCTAAAACAAAGAAACCAAGAGGAATATGAGCTGAACTATATGGCTCAGAGGCAAGGAGGACAATTTTAGACCAATCAAAATCAGCCCTACATCCCAAAATCACAATGGACTCCAAATCAATGGAATGCACCATGGCCATATCCACCACCTTGGGTTCAAAAAGCCCCACAGAATGGAGCCCATAGTGGAATGCCCCACCAAATTATTATCAACAACCTTGGGCTCCACATCCAAACATTCCACCATATCAACAATAATACCAACAATAGTGGAATGCACCTCAAGGATCTAGGAAACAATACTATAATCAAAGAAGACCTCAAGGCCAAAAGCCTTGTTGACTGGACCCACCAATGCTTCCCAATCTGATCAACCTTCCCCAACCATAGATACCTACACAAACTATGGCCAATCCCAAAAACGTGAGGCAGGAAATCCAACATATATGTGGAATCCGATAGAAAAATCCCATAGTAAACTCAATGGATTGCAAGAATATTTTTCTACGTTTAGGGAAGGTTGCCTCAAAACCTTCCTCTCCTGTGATAGAAGAAATTCTGAAGAAAAAAAAAAAACAGAAGAAATGCAACCTAGTTCCTATTGAAGAAACTCCTCAACCAAACAAAGACATTCCTTTTCCATCTAGGCTTTAAGAGACCAAATATTGTAGTCCCTGATAAATCAGAGTCAGAATTGATACAAGGATTGAGGAAGTTAAGTATTGGCATTCCCCTATTGCAAGCTCTTAAGGAAATCCTTGAGTTAAACAAAACAATTAAAGAGCTTTGTTTCAAGGCTCCAGGAAGAAGGAAGAACCAACCTAAAACCATCCATGTTGATGGAAAGATAGCTAGTATTTTGGAAGGGAATATTCCCCTCCTAAATACGGAGATCCTGGAAGTCCTCTTGTAATAGTCTTGCATAGGAGAGGTCCAAATTCCTAACGTTCTGATTGATCTAGGAGTTGTCATCAATGTTATGACAATATACTCTGTCCACTTAGCACTTCCTGAACCACAATCCACATCTATAGTTTTGCAGATGGTAGACCAATCTGTGAACAAACCCAAGGGAATAATAGAAGATGTTACCATTACCATCAAATCCTGGGACTATGCGGTAGACTTCATGATCATAAAAACAAAGAATAGGAAAATTGATACCCCATCATCCTAGGACACCCTTGGTTAGCTACAACTTCCACCCTTATTGATTGACAGGATAGGAATATGGTGATCACTAATGGGAAAGATTCAAATAAATTGTCATTATACCTTGTTGCTAAACCATTTTCCATAGATAACAAACAAGGGTCTAAAGATGATTTTGATGATTTGAATGATATCATCTCCTCTCTTTGCATGGTCGTAATTCAAGAGCACTCAGATCAAATTCAATGTGATTACCATGAACCTAGTGCTGACATAGTTTGAGTCCTGCGCCTGAGTCTTGTACTAAATTCAATTCAATTCTTGTGTGAACTTCTTGTTGAATCCTTCTTCTAGTCTTCTAGTCACTACAACTACAATGAAGAAATAGGACATGATTTCATGGATGGAGATAACAAGCCCATTATCTATCCTTTTTGAAACATATAGATCTGATGGAATCTATTTTCCAAAACATAACTTTTATTCACAAGTTGTTACCACACAGGTGTCCATTAAATGCACTATTAAGAGAATACCCTATTGTAGATTCGATTCACCCTGATACCAAATAATTACCTATTCTTCTTAGAAAAACATTGACAATTAATAGTTGGTTGACTGATCAGGAGAAGAAAATACCTTGTTTAAACTCCTCTGCTCTCATCCCCAAGATTTTTCTTGGGAGTATAGTGACATGAAGGGTATTCACCCTGGTATTTGTACACATCACATCTATACCACTGATTCCAGACCAGTCAAGACAACCTCAAAGAAGAATAAACCCTGCTCTAAGAGATATTGTGAAAACTGAGATTGAGAAGCTTTTAAATGTAGGATTTATCTATCCAATCTCAGATAGTCAATGGGTTTCTCCTTTGGTTATAGTGCCTAAAAAGAATAATGGGAAATGGAGAGTTTGTGTGGACTATAGGGAATTGAACAAAGCCACTCATCGGGATTACTTTCCATTACCTTTTATTGACCAAGTTTTAGACAATCTCTCTGGTAAGAGGTACTTTTCATTCCTTGATGGATTTAGTGGATACAACCAGATAACAATTTCCCCTGAAGATCAAGATAAAACAACTTTCACCTGTCCTTGGGGGACATTTTCTTACAGAGTGCTACCTTTTGGGTTATGTAATGCCCTACTACTTCAAAGAGCCATGTTGGCAATATTTTCTGATCTCACCCATGATTGCATAGAAATTTACATGGATGATTTCATGGTTTATGGAGCAACATTCCAAGAGGTGGTCAACAATCTGATAAAGTCCTTGCTCATGTGAAAAGCATCAGTTATCTTTGAATCATGAGAAATGCTTATTCATGATGGAACAAGGTATAGTGTTGGGCCATCATGTCTCAATAGAGGGAATTAAAGTTGACCCAGAAAAAGTCAATATCATTGTAAAATTCCATCACCTACAAACCAAAATTGAAGTAAGAAGATTTCTTGGTCATGTTGGTTACTATCAAAGGTTCATTTCAGATTTTAGTAAAATTGATTCTCCATTATTTTCTCTTCTAACTAAGGATTCTAAATTTCAATGGACAAAGCATGTCAACAAGATTTTGATGCAATCAAAGACAAGTTGATAAGCACACCAGTGTTGAGAGGTCCTAATTGGAAGCTACCCTTCCATATTCAAACAGATGCCTCAAATGAAGTAGTAGGTGTTGTCTTGGGACAACAAGAGGAAGGAGAACCTATGCATGTCATTTACTACATTAGCAAAAATATTTCCCCCTTGAAAGAACTACACAACAACTGAGAAAGAATTTCTGGTAGTAGTTTATGCAATCAACAAGTTTAGACATTATATTACAGGATATGAAGTGATTGTTCATACTAACCACTCTGCTATCAAATATCTAATGAATAAACCTTTAGTGCATGGTAGGATTGTAAGGTGGTTGTTGCTATCTATGCAGGAGTTTAACATTAAAATCATTGAAAAACTAGGGAAATCAAATGTGGTAGCTGATTTTCTTTCCAGACTTACCACTTCAAAGAAGAAGAAGAGCAGTCAATGATGAATTTCCAGATGAGCATTTTTTTCACTTTCCACTACCTCTCCTTGGTATGCAGATATGGCTAATTACTTAGCTACAGGAAGTTTCCAAAAAAATTTCACACTCAAGAAAAGAAAGAAACTAATTAAATAGAGTGTAATGTATACTTGGTTAAATGGAATTCTTTTCAAATGTGGGCTTGATCATGTCTTACGTAGGTGTGTAGCTGAAAATGAAGTGTTTGACATACTTAGAGCATGCCATGATGAACCATCAAGAGGGCATTATTCAGTTCAAAGGACCATTCACAAAGTTCTTGAGTGGTTACTTTTGGCCTTCCTTGTTTAAGGATGTCAAAAAGTATGTGTGGAGGTGTGATCAATGCCAGAGAATGGGGAAACCAACGTTTACATCAGAGATGCCACTCCAGCCATAGGTTGTCTTGAACCATTTGAAAAATGGGGGCTGATTTCATTGGACCCATGGACCCAACTTCCCAAGGAAAATAATACATCCTAGTTTGTACTGATTATGTTACTAAGTGGGCTGAAGTTCAAGCACTACCACATGCAAGGGATGAGAAAGTTGCAGAATTTCTTTATGAGTGTATATTTCAAAGGTTTGGAGCACCAAGATCCATTGTGTCAGATCAAGGACCACAATTCATGTCAGGGGTAATCAGTTCTTTTGTAGAAACATATCAACTGAAGCATAGAAGTCATCTCCTATCATCCACAATCTAATGGCCAAGTGGAAGTTACTAACAGAGAGTTGGAGAACATACTAACTAAGACAATGGACATCTCAAGGAAGAATTGGGCTCAAAAACTACCAAAAGTAGTATGGGCTTATAACACTACTTGGAAAACAACAATGATTTACTCCCTATGAATTAGTCTATGGTAAGAAGCCAATTCTACCTATAGAATTTGAGATTCAAACCTTGAGGACAATAACTGAAGTGGGCATTGATTTGACAGAAGCACAACAAGCCATAATTATTCAATTAAATGAACTAGATGAAATTAGACTTCAAGATTACATCATACTGAGATCATTCAACAACAGAGGAAACTTTGGCATGATAAGCAGATAAAACCAAGGAAATTTTAGGTAGGAGATTGGGATTTGCTTTTTGATTCAAAGTATAAGGACTTTAAAGGAAATTACAGATGAGATGGATGGGCCCATATCAAATTATAAAGTTATTGACAATGGGACTATCCAATTGGTTCCAATAGATGGAAAAAGGAAGGTAATGTTGGTTAATGGGCATAGACTAGGTTGTACCATAAACCAACATCGAAAGAAGAGTTTTAAAAGGAATTCAAGAGGATTCAATATGAACTGTGTGGGAAAAGTTTCTTTTCCCAACACAACTCTAGACTTGATCAACCAACTACTAAGAAATAAAGAGGGGGTGATTGAAAACCAGTGATGGTGGTCATCCTCCTCTGAAGCATTGGTTTAAAACCAAAAATGGTGGCCAATGCTTCCAAAAAAAAAAAAAAAAAAAAAATAAATACAAAGACCGAAAACCAACAATGGCGGTCATCTACCCCGAATCTGCTCATCAATAAAGGAAGTACCAAGTACTGAAGGGAGCATCACACCAACATGGGAATGGTGGTGGAGATTTGACAAGTTTTAATACCAAGGTATGCACAATCAATTCATTTCTTAAAATAGGGAAGGTTTTAAATTATGAGTTGATAATTATTGAACATCATGCACCTTGATTACCACTCACTTCACACGCTTCTCAAATCCCAACTAAATCCATAATTCATTTCCCCATAATGTTCACACGCATCCAATCACCTCCATTACCACCTCAAGGGATTCTAGCATAACTTTCCCAATTTAGTTATATTGCATGCATGCTAAGTTCATCCCATTTTTGCTTTCCAAATTAGACCCTTCCATTCCTGCACGCCACTCTCCTACGCTACCACTCTACAAAATTTTCCACTTCCAGTCTGTGCCTTCATCCATATTTCCTATATGTGCATAATTTTAGATATGGGGCCTAGGTTGTGACACAAACCAACAAGCTCTGCTGAGATTTTGGCTGATACAAGGGCAAAAAATTTTTTGAAAGTGCGGGATGGCTGGATTTTTTTGGCATATGAAGAATTCAGTGTTTCAATGACTGAAGAATTCACAAGGAATATGGAAGAGGGGAACTCTATTATCAATGGTAAGAAAATTCCCTTTTCTCCAACTATAATCAGTCATCTTTTTGGTTTACCTAATGAGGGGTTAGTAGTAAGTGATAGACCATGTATCATGAAGTAATTAAAAGATTTGTAGTTGGGAAAAAGAGAAACTACAACTGTCATAGATAATAAGGGAAAAGAAAAAGGGGTTAAAATAATAACTATACCTGAACCTTGGGCTGAAGTGGAAAATGGTTGATTAAATATTTTACATGTGAGGGACAATATGAAATTGTATTGGGTCCTATGTTAAGAATGTTAATCCATCTTCGACATGGTCAAAACATGCCTCAATATAAGATTAATTTTCCACAATTTCTATATGAATCCATTTGTGTTGCTACAAAAAATTTTTTTGGGGGGCTCCATATTTGAAATTCCATAGGTTTGATCCACTTAATATGCAAACATCAGTTTGTCAAAAGAAGCATGGGGTGAAGAAATGGTTAAATTTTCAAAAAGAATGTGCCTTGAATCCTATGGTGGTTGTAGAACAAGCCCCCTCTACCTCTGTGAGACCCAAGAAATGTCTCCAAACTTCAAAGCCTACACCTACCCTCCATGAGACACCAATTGATAATCCCTATCCCAAGAGGAACAAGAAGCAACTGAAATAATGCAAACCCTAGTTCAAACCCCACCCGAGTCTCCTAACAATCCAGTGTCCTTATCTAGCTCCTAACATAGAAATGGAAATTGAGCATTATTTTCCTACAACCAGGGTCACCTGATAGAGATAAAGGGAAGGCACCTATGGAAGAGGGAGAACCTAGTTCTCCCCTTGATTCTGATACTATCATGCCCCAAGTCCTCTCCTTGTCCAAAATTTAGTTTGAGCTACAAATAGCTCAGAGAGAATAAACCAACTGCAATCACTTTTGGAGGCCAAAGAAACTCACTTCTCCCAAAAAATAGCTGCCAAAGATCAAGAGATTCAACAACTATAGGGAACACTAGCACAACATGAGGAAGACCCTTCATTACAAAATACTTTAGAGGAATGAGAACAAGGTAAGCTCCCTTCAAGCTAGAACCAGAGAGCTTATTAACCTCTTCTTACACTAAAATAGAAGAGAGAGAAAGCAAAAAGAGAGCATTCAAAGCATGTTTTTCCTCAGATTATTGTTTTAAGAGGTATGGTTAAGGATGGAAGAATGCTATATATTAAGGTCAGTGGAGAGAGAGAACAAAAATTTGAAAGAAGAAAATCAATTGTTAAAAGAAAATGTGCTGATACGAGTAAGTCGACTCTATGATCAAGTTCTTTCTTGTCGACCCCCTTCAAAATTTTATGCATTATTTTTAAAAGAAAAGTTCCTCAAATGGAAAATATCTAGGGCTCGTGAAATGATGGACATAGATTTTGAGGATGATAGACATAGTTTGTAGCTACATATACTACAGAAATGATGTTGAGAAAAATTTTTTGTGTGAATTTTATGTTCACAAGTTTCTTCTCCCAGAAAAATTGAGATTCCAATCAATCTTTATGTGGGGAAGTACAATTAAGGGATTTCATTTCCACACTCAAACATCAAGGTGAATGGAGAGATCAATCAGGAAATATTTTGCAGTCAGAATCTACCATTGGCCTCTTAATGAGGCATGATTTACCAACGACCACTTTGGTTTTTCAACAGTTTCATTCACAGGTGTATTGTCTACATCTAGTAGATAGGTACACATATATTCTTCAAATTGTGTCAATAATTTTAGAGAATAGGTGATCCCCACATTCAATGTTAATTTCCTTTCTTCCCAGGTCCCTATATCAACTACTTATAGAGCCATATAAAAGAAAGAGGTCATTTCACCAACAAACCTCGATGGTCATTGAAACGAGAAAAAGATCTCTTGCAAGATAATTCTGGACCTCAAAGAACAATGGATTGGTATGAGATATATGCCCCCACTAGTCCTTACACCTGTGCCATGATGGAATTCAATAGATGACCAACTAGAAGGAAACTACAAGACTTGGAGGGATAATGTTGTTGATCATTTTGGATTCTCTAACACATATTTGGATGAAACTTGGAAAACTTTTTCCAATGAATATAATTGTTCTAGAATTGTAGAGAAATTGAATGCTAGGTAGTAGGAGGACCTACTAAACCTTTAGTCTAGGGGAGTGATGAACCCCATTTTGTGATGTTTAAGCCATGTTTAGCCTTATACCATTTTGATATCATAGTGCATGATGAACAATGTTAACTTCTTATATTTAATACTTTACTATGATTTTGAAGGAATTATTGTGCATATGTTTGTTATTTTTACTTTGTTAATTATTCTTCAAAATGGCTTAAATAGATCTATTGTGAAACATTAACTACACTTTTGAAGAGTATGTGTTGAGTTATCACAGGAGCACAAGACTTAATTCATGCACTGACACAGACTCTAATTGACGTGTTATTAGACGCCTTGGCTGCATGACTCACCTCCATGTTAATAGGGAACTCAGAATACCACATCAAGATCATCCAGTCATCAACCATGATTCTCCAAAGAAGAAATTTGCACATACATGTAAATAATTCAAATTATTGGAATCATAACTGGCAACACCATATCTTGGACATGACAAAATGTCATTAACTCAAAAAACATTCCACCCAACTTTGAGGATGAAGTGTTCTCAAACTAGAGATTTTTCATCACCAAAATTCTCTTCAATCAGTTAATGAGTTGAAGAATCTTTAATAGTGATTGACTCCTTCAAAGGATCCAATCACGGATTTCCTCTTCAATTGTCATGAATGATTCCAATTCAAACACTTTAAGACTTCCCTTTCATTAATGTATTTCCCAAAATAGATAGCCATCACTTCAGTTAGCATTTAGTTAAGTAGACTTAGTCATTTGGAATAACTAGTTCTCTCCTAATAAAACTAGAACATCTCTTGTATAAAAGAGATCATGTACTTAGATTTAGTGGTTCGATTATTAGTCATTTGATTCATTGTAAAAGTGCATTTTCAATTCAATAAAGATAGTAGATTCAGGGGAAATTTTGTTGTTTGAGTTTCAAGTGTTAAACCTGATCGAAGGAAAGGGGCAAGGGCCACTCCTAACCAATGAAAAGGGAGTTTACATTTATTTCCTTTCTGTCTTTGTGAATGCATTTACTATTCCAACATTTATTTCATTACTTTTTTTGGCCGGGTCTTTTATCCGCTTGCTTGCATGTCCAATCCGCTATTTTGGCCGGGTTTTTCCTCGCTTGGGGTTGGGGTCAGTTGTATGCATGGGGGATTTAATCCCAAATTTTCCATGAATATGGTGTGGAAAATATTTAATAAGCATTTAGCCAACCTTGCAACATGTTGCTTTAGCCACGTAGACCTACTTCCCCATTTTTCCGTGAGATTTGGTAGTGGTTAAGTAGCTCGGTCCAAGCTATGTTGACTCGTTCATGGGTTTAGTGAGTTATTTGGAATGCCATGTTGGTTGGATCGGTCATGACTCACTGAGTTAGTTGTATAGCTCGGTGCAATGTGGCAAGGTGTTGGCAGGCCATGTGGTGGTCCGAGGACCCACCATGTGGTAACTCCTCCAATCGATTCGTGGCATAATTAAATATCGGTGAAAAATGCACCCCTCCAATAAAAGAGTGTGTCGACCCTAGCTAAGGGCCCCCAACCAGAAAATAGCGGGGCCCACTCGTCTGAAAACAAACGTTGAAGACTGGAGTCACAAAACCAATTTTTTTCTCTTTTAGCCTAATTTTATTTTCTCACATGTCGTAGCATGATTCACCAGTTTCCCCCATCTGTGCTCTTTCAACTGACATCTTCTACAGATGATATCTTGCTCCAATTGAGTCTGTTTTTCACGTTCTTATAGGCGACAGAAAACTCTCGAAGTCCACCACCATATTGTGATGATCTTGGGAGGTTTTTGGAAACTTCATCCACTAAATTTACATCCATATCAATCCCAAACACAAGGGCTCATGCAAAATCATTCTCCAAATTTAGAGAGAACAACACCAAGCGGTATGATTTATTGAAAAACATTTTGAACCCTAGCAGGGTCTGTAATGATAGGATCGAGGGTAAGCATGAGCTTTGGGGGTAGTTTTAATGTGGTCATTGCAAGAAAATATTACCCATCAATCATATCAAAGGAAAGGGATCGTGCCACGAGGAAACCATGTATAATCTCATACCAAAATTGAAAGGGTATTAGAACTAGCAACATCACTTCCTTAAAGGTTCTTGTTAATGGTTGATAGGTATAAAAAAGTTATAATTTCAAAATATTATTTATAATTGATGAAATTATAATTTTTAAACGTTTGTTACAAATTTTAGCTTAGATTTTTTGTTGGTGTCATTTAATTTGCTATCTTTATATCTTTGGTCACTTCAAAAGTTCATTAATGTAATCCATCAAGGGATCATGATTTTCTTATCTATGATTTTTTTATATTTTCCAGCACTTTAATTGATTGAGGGATGATTATATTTGATTGGTCTTCTCCTCTTCTTCTCTAGGCCTTATAATCTAAAAATTAAATTTGATTCAAATGCCTCTAAATACATAACACAAGTTAGAAATGCCTCTTAAAAAGATCTTTTAATTACTTATAGGACTCTAAAATCATTATTCATTTAAGACACTAATCTCACATTGAATATGTATGCTTGATCTTTAAAAACATATATAAAACATATAGACGATAATACTAACACAAAATTTCCCATCCAAATGTACCCAATAAGAAAACAAAAATTCCATAACAACATTTACTTGTACCAACCAAATACTAAAAACATGGCTAATAAGTTACAATTTTTCATAAAATAATAAAAATGTGTTACAATTCTGCCATAAAATAATTTAAAAACTCAGATTAGGATGTACCCAATTAGAATGCACATATTCTATAACAAAATCTAGTTATAAAATAATCCAATACCTAATTGTTGCTAATTAAAAACCAAAACTTCTAAATCAAAACTGTAGACTAAGTTGTTGGATGTATTATATTTTGGAACTCTTCTTAAGCATCGAACACATACCAACCCAAATTCCTTCTTAAAAAAGGGATCGTGAGAACTCCATAAATAATCACAAAAATCCAATAATTTGTATTTTTATATGTACCCTAACATACAAATAAATTAATAAAACAACAGATAAATATCATAATGTCATGTGGTGTTCAATCCTATCCACGACTAAATAAAATAAGGATATTACAAAGTGAATTAACACAAACACATAATAAAGAAACACTAGACAACATGTGAATTATAGTTTAATATTAATAATGTAATTCATATTAGCAATCGTTTGTGAAATGTAAGATGGAAACGTCGAAGGGGATGGATGGAAGAAATAAAACACGAGGAAGTGAAAAAACAAGAGAAGATGATGGACGATGAAGAAGGGATTTGGTGGAGGATTGGCAACGTTGTCTGATTTGTTGTTCCACTCATTTTGAAATTTGTCGAACACGCATCCCATGATTTTGTTAGAGGTTCTTCTATCGGTGGGTGGGTTGATGAAGTTGAGGTAGCCACTAGTGCTATCAAGCATAATTTTAAAGGGCATGGGTGAGAGAAAGGAGGTTATTTTATATTCGTAGATATTGTTGTTTAAGGAAATTAACATGCATTCGAAATGGGTGGTGAAGTTTGATGTTCAATCAAATAGTTTACCATTAAGTTAATGCAATCTAGTCTTTAATTTTAGAATAAATTCAAATAGTCATTGAGAATTCTCATGGTAGCATATGAAGATAATTTTTTTCTAGGGACATGTGGGCACAAAAATAATTGTGTTTTGTTGAGAATTTTGTTGGGAGGAAATGGAAAGTTTGGCTAATGGTGGTATGGGGGTGGAGGTAGCGAAATGATAGTCTTGCGATTTGAATTAAGAATGGATGTTGAAATATATTACGCGTGTTAGTGAGGGAGCAATTATCTCCTTAGCTATAATACAAACATATTAAAAATAGTTTTTATTTTATTTTTATGAGCACAATTTTTATTTTGTTTTTATGAGCAAAGTTCTTACATTTATAATAGTAGGCTACAAGAAAATTTAATCGAATGGACGTCAAAACTAGTGCTGGAATTACATTGGGGATTGTACAAAGCCACGTGAGCACCAATGCGATTAGGTTTCCATTTTTCGTGGAAATTGTATGTTATAATGTTCACCCAATCAAGGTTTTGAGATACAAAGGCAATGAGGTGCTCTCTCATAGGCCCCACGTAAATATTTTTTGTGAAAAATAGACAGTGGATGTGAGAAGAAAAGGTGGTTTGCGTGATGATCTGGAGTCGGCATTAACAACGGGTGTGACATGCTTTGCTCATTATTTGCGGAGACGATAACTTGGAAGGTTTGGGGATTGAGATCGACAAATGCATAAAAGAAATGGGTGAAAAGAGAAGCATCGACTATGATAATTCAAACAACAATTATCAAGAAAATTGATTCAGTTAAATGAAAAAATTAATTTAAAATGTGAGGAAACAACTATGACAATTCAAACAACAGTTATAAAAAAATTAAGTTTAGAAAGGCCTATTAATAAAATTTGAAATGCTTAAAAATTTAACAAAAGGAAAGAAGCTTTAAGAGTCCATATGATTTCAAAGGCAACAATACTTACAATTTTCTAGAATTTCATGTCCATACAACTTAAAACTTTAAAAGTCAATAAACGCAACAATTTGTAATAAATTTCAGATTTCATATCCACGACATTTCAAAGCTAGTAAATGAATAAACTCTTAAACATTTGACAAAAGATAAAAAAACTTTTAAGGTTAGCACGATTTTGTATCAACCAACGATAAAAGCACTTCAAGTTTAAAAAAACCTTTATAAAAATAAAAATATAAGATTAAATACCATATAAATTAATTGAATGATGTTTAAATCCCTAAATTTTTAATAAAAATAAAATAAGATCTATAATCCATTGAAATTCAAATCCAGTAGAGGAGCAATAATAATTCAAATTTGCATTAAAGTCCAATTAATAGTAAGAGATCACCCATGGAGCGCGAGGAAGATTTTTTGAAACTATTTGGGAGGGAAAGCGATGGAAGGGAAATCCCACCTAGACCAGAGGAACAGGATGCAATGCGTGAGGAAGGAGAAATAGAAGTATTTGTTCTCAGCGAAAGGAATACATCAACAAAACCCAAAGAAACTTGGTCAAATGTAGTCAAAAACGATGATTCGACTTTGAAAAACAAAAAGTTTTTTCTTCAAGCGATCAAGGAAGGATTTGGTTACGTCCTTGAAATTCCTAACCAACTTCTTCATTCTACATCGAAAATTTGAATAAATCTTTAGTAGGGAAGCTGATGGGTGGGAGACCTAATATTGATGCAGTCAGAAGATGGACTAAACTGAAGTGGTCCCCTAAAGGACACTTATAGGTAAGCGCTCTCTCGAATGGCTTTTTCCTTTTCAGATTTAATCTCCAAGAAGATATGCAGAAGGCTCTGGAAGAAGGTCCCTGGTTTTGGGGAAAATCAGGATGGTATCTCCGAAATGGGAACCTTCTTTCAACCTGGAAAAAGAAAATCTGAATCAATTCCCAGTTTGGATCTGCCTTCCAAACCTCCCTCTGGAATTTTGGCATGAGGATATTGTTAAAGGTATTGCAAATTCGCTAGGAAATTTTGTCATAATTGATAATGCCACTAGACAAATGACCCGCCTTATTTGTGCTCGTTTCTATATTTACACTATAGCGGATAGAGAAATCCCGAGTAGTATAAAACTCAAATCTAAACTTGGGATCTGGGATCAAAGGATCGAAATGGAAAGCTCTCCAGCTAAATGCTCTAAGTGCAATGGGTGGGGCCACTCCTCTCAAAGTGTAAGTTTAAAGTTTCTAAAGTGTTTATCCCTGTCACAGCTAAAGAGGGTAATGGGGAAAAAGGGAAAGGCATTATACAAAGCGTGAAGGATCACAGAAAGCTTTTTCCAAAATCATGTCGGAAGTCTTCTCTCCACTACGCATAAAGGAAAAGACGGTGGCTGAAAGCCCCATTCTAAAAGATGCAATGGAAAAGGATGAGGATGGTTTCACATTGGTGACCAATAGAAGGAAATCTAAATACCTGTCTAAGTTAGAATCAAAGGTAAAAGAAAAAGAGGAGGAATATTTGAAGGATCTTTTGAAAGGCAGGAAGATGGAGTTTGGTAAATATAATGTGAAAGAAGGGATTCACTATGAATCTGTCAAGAGTGATCAAACCTCAAATGAAGAAAGGAAAAGGAGGTCAATAAGATGGAGGAATTGGTAGAGGACAAATCGGAGTTTGAGGATACTCAAGGCCAGAATTTGGATTTGGATCTCATCAAGGGGGAGATATTTCTCCCTCTATTGAGGACCTCTTGAGTGCACAACAAACCCCAATCAAGGAGCCTGAAGATAAGAAAGAAGTCCTAAGTCCTGGGATCAAAAATCCTACAGGGGAAAAAATAATTTTTGGAAAAAAGAAAAAAGATCAAAAAGGAAAAAGGGGGACTCTTCATGCTCTGTCCTCCCCAGGAGGATGAGAATCCTATAAATGTGGAAGCTACAAATAGCAAACAAGGCAGACCGAATAAACTTGAATCAAGGAAAAAAACTACCCAAAAGGAGATAGACTCAGGGAAACAGATGTGCTTGGACCAGAAGGTCTTCAGGAAAAATAAACCCAACCTAAGAAAATGAATTGCATATCATGGAATGGGAGAGGGATGAATAGTCCTGTGAAGTGGAGAATCCTTAAGGATATGATTGAAAGACAGAAAATTGATGTGCTTGTTGTGCAGGAAACTAAAATGAAAGAAGAATCCTTCCTATCCTCTTGTAAATTATGTTGGAAAAATTCTAAAGCCTTTGTTGTTAGCTCGAAAGGAGCTTCCAGAGGATTAGTTGTGGTTTGGAGCCCAAACAAGTTTGAGGGTACATTGCTGGTTAAGAGAGATAACCATATGGCGGTGATGATGAGAGATCTTGAAAATAGGAGTATATGGGTTATTTCAAATATATATGCTCCCACCCATCACAAAGAAAGGAAACAACTTTGGCACCATCTTTTATCCTTTAATCACTCTATTAAAGGTTCTGGCTGGATTGTAATGGGGGATTTCAACACCCCAAGGACTCCCGGAAAAAAAGGAGGTTCTAAGGAGTTCTCTGTTGGCATGGAGGATTTTAATCATTTCATAACATCTTCCCAACTCCATGATATAGATCTAAAAGGAAAAAGCTTCACATGGTCTAACAGAAGGACTGACACCCAACATATTCAAGTTAGATTGGACAAGGCTATGGTTTCAGAGGAATGGTTGAGCCAGGACATCTCCCTTTTTTCTCTTCCTCGGATAGGATCGACCACAATCCCATTCTTCTTCAAATTAAGAATCCTTCTCGAAGAAGAAATCCTTTTCATTTTGAGAAGATGTGGCTCCAAAGTGAGGATCTAGAATGATCTCATCAAAGAATGGTGGAAACAAAAGGTTAAAGGAACAACGATGTTTAGACTCTCTAAAAAATTTCAGAATGTGAAAGCCCACCTTAAAGTGTGGAATAAAAAAGCTTTGGTAATATCTTCCAGAAGAAGGCGGAAATCAGAGATGAACTATAGATTGTCCAAAGAAGAACTGAAAGACAAGGTATCGAGAATGATCCTGCTGATCATGTTAAGGAAAGATCTCTCTGTCGACTACCACAATATTCTGGGAAAAGAGGAAATCTTCTGGAGACAAAAATCCAGAATCACTTGGTTAAAGGAAGGAGACAAAAACACTAGATTCTTTCATCTATCCACCTTAAAGTGGAGAAGCTTTAACATAATTAACAAAATCAGTAAGGAAGGGGGTGTCATGGTTGAGAACAAGAAGAAATTGACAAAGAGACAATTTCTTTCTTCCAAAATTTACTCTAATAAAGCAAGGATCAAAACCTCTTGAAAGAACAGATTTCTTAAATTGTATTCCTAAGTTAGTCTCAATCAAAGAAAATGCTATGCTCTTAGCGATTCCTACCATGGAGGAAGTGGAATTTGTTGTCAAACAACTCACCTGACAAGGCACCTGGGCCTGATGGATTTCTAGCCTTTTTCTTCCAAAATTTCTGGGACATAATTAAAAAAGAGGTTTTTGAAGCAGTGAAGGAATTTTTCAAGAAGAAGGTTATGTTAAAGGACATGAACTGTACCTTTTTGACTCTGGTTCCGAAATGTAGTAATGCTATGGAACTAAAAGACTTTAGACCTATAAGTCTTTGTAACACTTCCTATAAAATCTGCATGAAAATTCTTTCCTCAAAGCTTCGATGATCCCGCCCAATATCAAGGGGGCTTTGTTATAGGTAGAAAAATTCAGGATGGGATAATTTCTATCAAAGAGACTATTCATTCAGCAAAAATCAATAAGAAGGTTGCTTTATTCTTAAAATTGGATATGGCAAAAGCTTATGACAGGGTTTCGTGGAGCTTTCTAGACAAAATCCTTGATAGGTTTGGCTTTGAAATAGAATTGAGACATATGGTTCAGGCATGCATCTCCAATGTATGGTTTTCTATCCTCATGAATGGAATTCCTATTGGGTTCTTTCCTAGCACACAAGGATTACGGCAAGGGGATCCCCTTTCCCCTTTCCTCTTCATTTTAATGGCAGAAGCTCTCAGTAGAAGACTCAATGTTGAAACGGAAAAAGGCTTCATCAAAGGGATTTCTCTGGCACTTGATATGGAAAAATTTACTCACCAACACTTTGTTGATGACACTTTCATGGTGGGGGAAGCTACTGTTCTGAAGAAAGAAAACTTAAAACCATTTTTGATGACTATATGGATGTCTCGGACAACTGATCAACTTCAGAAAAAGTTCTCTTTTCTTTCTGAATACTATGGACAAATTGCTATAAGAAGATTGCAGAAATTTTTGAATGTACCTATAAACCCTTTCCTACCTTATATTTAGGAATTCCTCTTGGGGATAGGAGACCCTCCTATTCTGAATGGAAATTTCTAATTGAAAGGTTTGAAAGGAAATTAGTGGTTGGAAAGCTAATCTATTATCCCAAGCAGGAAAAAATCACTCTTCTGATTAGCTCTCTCCAGAGTCTTCTAGTGTATGTCATGTCACTATACCAACTTCCTGTTACAATAGGGGAAAGGTTGGAAAAGATCCAAAAAAGGTTTTTATGGAGCGGCACAGAAAGTAAAGATAGAATCCCTTTAGTTTCCTGGAGTAGAGTGTGCAGACCCAAAAAGCTTGGAGGACTTGGTATCATAGATTGGTCCAAGATGAATAAAGCTCTACTTGCTAAGATTGGATGGAGACTAACAAAGGAAAATGGAGTTTGGGCCAGAATTCTTAAGAGAAAATATTGGCTGGATAATAATGATAAAAGATGGATGTTTAAATAGGTGACTTTCAATGGCTCATGCATATGGAAAGCCATTAACTAGGCCAAAGAAATTCTGAACAAGGGCAACAGATGGAAAATAGGAAGAGGCAATGAGATAGATTTTTGGAAAGACAAATGGGCAGGAGATTTCACCCTTCAAGATAAATTTCCACAAATCTCTACATTACTGGAAGCTAAGTATGGAGAAAAAGTAAACAACTACATGGCTAAGGAAGAGAGTTTTTAGACATGGAAAACTCTGGAATTGGATAGACAGAACTAAATGATCAATTGAGAGGGATCAATGAGTTTTTAAAAATTATGTATCATCTAATAGTAAGGACCAAGATAGAATCATTTGGGATAAGGAACCAAGTGAATTTTTTTTTGTCAAATCAGCCTATGGCCTCTTTTTTGAGGGACAAACTGGAGAAGAAGATTTAATGGCCGGAAATATTTGGAACAAGAATATAACACCAAAGGTTAATGTGTTCAGCTGGCTCACTTTTGGAAATAAAATCCTCACGGTTGATAATCTGGTAAAAAGAGGTCTCCAATGGGTTAATAGATGTGTGCTATGCAAAAGAAAAATGGAATCTGTAAACCATATGTTTCTGGAATGTCTGTATGCACATCAACTGTTATCCTCCATTTTGGATGGTTTCTCGGTATTGGGTCATCCCCAAAGATATAAAGGAAGCTTGGAACCAATGGAAATGCCCTTTTCATAGTCAAGGGCTAAAAACCTATGGGCCATGAGCTTAAGTCATCTATGGTGGGAGATCTGGAAGGAAAGAAACAGAAGGATATTAAAAAACAAGAGTCTTCCTATCAAATTGTCTATAAAAAACCTCTTTCAGGCAGTTAGAAACAATTTCTCTATCCTCAGGAATAAAGAATTGGAAATACTGGATAATGAACAACATTTCTTAATGAATTGGAATGTTTCAGGATTCCTCAACCAAACAGGCCTAATCCTAGATTGGGATTAAGTGGAATCCTCCTTGTGAAGGTTCTCTAAAACTCAACTTCGATGGAGCAGCTAAAGGGAATCCGGGAAAGCAAGGGGAGGAGGAGTCATAAGGGACTCTTTTGGTCGTTTTATTCTTGCTTATTTCTTTGACCTTGGACAACAATCAAATAATGTGGCAGAGGCAGCTGCTCTGTACTAGGGGTGAAGATTGCAAAAGAAAAAGGTTTCAACCTTCTGGAAGTGGAAGGAGATTTGTTGTACATTATTTCTTGTATGAAGGGTTCATCTAGACCTACCATATCTATAGAAGACTTCATCAAGAAACTAAGTCATTTTTAAATTCTTTTGTGAATATTTCTTTCAATCATGTGTATAGGGAAGGAAATGCAGGTGCAGACTTTGTTGCTAATCTAGGGGTTACCGCTAGTGGTCTCCATGTTGTTGAGCACCTCTTTGGTATGAATGCCAATTTCATTGAAATCATGAAAAGGGAGGGAGCCTTTAATAATTTTGCTAACTCTCCCACTCGTGCCAGAAACTTTCATGATTTTTTCTTCCATGCGTGAGTTGGCTCCCTTTTTTCTCACGGGCAGCCTGGTCTTTTTGGATTTGGGGAAGCTGGAAAAAGAAAAAATTGATTTTCAGGTCTGTTTCTTCACAAAAAGTTTTTGGGTGCAAAAGGATGGGAGGGGACCTGTTCGTGCACTGAACCATCTAGATGTCCAGAGATCTCCAAGGATGCTGAAGCTCTTTTGGAAACTACGGGATTGTTGTCTTTTCTCAAAACTTTCGAGGGCTATGATGAGAGTTTGAGCGAAGCGGTCACAAAAACATGGAACGAGGGCAAGGTACAGGTCAGCAATTGTTCTCTCACAATTTCACCCAAGCTCATCGCTAAAGTGACTGGCCTCGCGTTGGAAGGTAGATGTATTTTCAAGCTGAAATCTGATTACAGTCTTGAGATTGATTATTTCTTTCAAGGAAAAGGGGATCCCATCTCTCTGCATAATGGATACACTTGGAGTAAGTTACCTTCCCCTTTTGATGAAATTTCCAAACTGATAATGTCTTACATTACATTGGAAGGAAGATATAAAGTTATCTATGGCTACCATTTCCCAATGTTAAACCATATTCACAATTCCAAACCATATAACTTTCCTTTCTACTTATTCTCTTCTTTGGCTAAATCTATAACTATGGTGAAGAAAGGCACTTTCATTCTCCCTTTACACCAGGGTCTGATCAAAACTATCATTCGGCTGAGCACTCCCCTGTTGGGAAAAAATGATAAATTTGGGGCTTTGGCTTCAAACATCTCATTTGGGTAAAAGGATAGGGAGTATGGAACCTAAGGATGATAGTTGTGATGATTTTGGTCCTGGGAATCCGGTGGCCAAACGTACCAGGTCAAGCATGGGTAAAGGGGGAGATAAGATTTAGAACAGAAAGTGCAATATCCCGGTCGAGCTGAGGAGGATAACATCACCTTTTTTTTTTTTTTTTGGATGAATGCCCTGGAGAAATGCCGACCCTAGAAGGAATCCTCTTAAGACAAAGGTGAAGGGGAAGCAAAGAGCAGTGAGGATGTGGCCAGCATAAAATAACAGGAGTCTTCCGAGGACAAGCATTCCAAGAACACTGAGGAAGCTATCCACAGTCTACATAATCTTAAAACGACTCAGATGGAGCTTTTCTCAGCCCAGGAATTAGCTGTTAAAACCCATGCCTTCATGAGAGAGTTTGAAAATTGCAAACTAAACACTGATATCAATAGGCACAAAATCAACTCTGATCACTATGGACCTTAAGGAGCTGCATGACAAAGTGGATAAAATGTCTTCCCTTATCCTCAGTGAAAACCTCAAAAATACCAATGCCAGAAGCATGGAAATGGAAAATGAGTTGCTGAAAATGAAAGGTATTATTATGCAAATCAGGGATGCACATATCCTTAATGTGAAAAGTACTATTTACCATCTCAAACTACTGGCCGAAATGATTCAGTCCATGGAGTTGGCAAAAGAAAAGGAAAAGGATGGTACAGGGCCGAAGGTGGTGATCAAAGAACCAAACTACAAGTACTGGAAGGAGACTATAACAACTCTAGTCAAAGAATGGAATGGTTGTATGGAGACGGTGGAAGAACTGGTCAAAGATTAATGAAATTCAATGGTTTGGAATCTACTTGTTTGTTTACCTTTATGTTGTTAGTTTTATCCTTCAGACTGTTATATATTGTAAATTCTATCTAACGGATATCATATACTGTTGTCTTTGTTTTTGAATTTTGGAACATGAATGGCCTTTAAAGGTAAATACTTTGGCCAATATGTAAGTATGTTGTAACTCTTTGTAAGGGGGTAGGGTCCCCTCAACCCTAACTTTTACCTCTAATAAAAAAATTCAAATTTTAATAAAAGAAATTAAGATTTGAAGAAATTAAAGTTTTCATTTTCAAAAAGGAAAATAGGCTTTAAAATTTTCAAAGCAAGGAAAGATTAAAATTTTAGAAAGGAAAATAAGATCTAAAATGGGTATGATTTTGAATTCAAGAATGTTAGAAGAAACAATAGGGAATTTAACAAAAGGAAAATAAGAAGTAAATTCCACACAATTTCACAATTTAATGTTTTTACAATTTCAAAGTTGGTAACCGCAAAAACTCTCAGAACTTTCAGATTCGAAGTTCAATTTTCGAAGCCAGTAAAAGGAAAAAGCCCTAAAATTAGGCAAAAAAAGAAACAAAGAACTTTTAACAGAAGAAAAAATAAGATTTACAATCAGTATGATCTCAAATTCAGCAATGACAGAAAAAACACTTAAAAGAATTTAACAAAATGAAATTAAGACGTAAATTTTGAACGATTACAAATATAAGAATGCAAGCTATTCTACTGTTTGTACAATTTCAACGTCAAAAAAGACAAAAAAAAATCCAAAATTTTCAGAATCAAAGTTCAAATTTCAAAGCCAGGCCTAAAAATAGGCCACGAGGAAAAAGTGAAACCTTAATTCTCTGCAATTTCAAAGGTAGCAAAGGCATGAACACTTAAATTTCAGCATATAGAAAACTAAAGGTAGGCTTCTAATTTAACAAAAAGACATAAAAACAAAGGTAGGAAAGGCAAAAACGCTTTAAATTCAGCAAAAATTAAAATAAACTTTAAATTTGCAAGATTTCAAAGGAAGAGATGCTTTAAATTTTAACGAAGAAAAAATTGATCTAAACCCCTTGCAAATTTAAAGCCGGTAGAGGCACAAAAATTCTTCAAGATTGAACTCAAGGTCTTGGGCTATTGGTGAGTTACAAGTAGTTTGTAATCATCAATCCAAGTTCCATTCTCATTGAGTTCATTGGATGCTTTCAATAAGTGGTCATGGGGACACCTTGAGGTAGGGGATGAACTTCTCCATATGGACCAAGCGAACATGGCAGGACACTCTGAATGTGGATCGCTCGGCGGACATTAAGGACTCAAGCCCACCCCCATGTCCCACTTAGAGAAAGTGCTCCTCCACCACTCCAATTCATAGCTATGGTCTAATAAAAGTGTTTACCATCCAAAGTTTTTGCCGATGGGGTATGGGTGGAGTGGTTAAGACGGATGGTTGTATCTAGGTCTACACAAGTTCAAATCCCACTTAGGTTTGCTAATTGTTGAGCTTAAATGTTATATCTTGCCTGAATGTTCTCTAATTCATAGCTCCAGTCAAAAGTGCAAAATCCATACAATTTTAAATCCATTAAAGCTAACAAAATCCATAACATTGAATAATCTTATTAATTGAACAATTTCAAAGAATAATTTTAAATCCATTAAAGCCATCAAAATCCATACAATTTTAAATCCATTAAAGCTAGCGAAATCCGTAACATTTTCAAAGCACAATTTTAAATCCATTAAAGCCATCAAAATCCATACAATTTTAAATCCATTAAAGCCAACAAAATCCATAACATTTAATAATCTTATTAATTGAACAATTTCAAAGCATAATTTTAAATCCATTAAAGCCATCAAAATCGATACAATTTTAAATCCATTAAAGCCAACAAAATCCATAACATTTAATAATCTTATTAATTGAACAATTGCAAAGCATGTATTTTGGTTCATAGCTCCGGTCAAAAGCGTTTATCTATCTAAAAAAAATTCTTCAAGATTTAATATCAGAAAACATAATTTTTAATCCATTAAAGCCAACAAACCCCAAAGAAACATTTAATAATCTTATTAATTGAACAATTTCAAAGTGATTACCACACAAACCAACTAAAATTTTAACAAGAGGAAAATAAGATTTAAAGGCATAACATCCTGACAATTTAACAGAGCAAATTGATTATATCGTCCACATGATTTTTAAAGGCATAAATGCTTTCAAATTTCTTGAATTCAAATCAATAGGAATTTAATTCCAATGACACCAAAACTCTTTCAAATTTCAAGATTTAAAATTCAAACGATTTGAAATTCAGAAAACATAGAAAAACTTTTAGAGAAATAAGATTTAATTCTAAACAATTTCATAGATTAAAAAAACTTAAAATATTGACGAAGAAAATGGATTTAGAGTACATAAAATTGTTAAAGTAGATTAAAGCAAAAAAAATCCTTCGACTTTTAAAAAGGAACAATAAGATCAGTAATCGCATAATTAGCCGAGGCTTCCACCTTTGAGGATGCCTTTGCTGGAATGTGTCAAATTCCGGCATGCTCTTTCCCGGCGACGCAATTCCGGCAACATTGTTTCACGTTAATGTTTTTGGTGAATAAATATCTATCATTTCAATCGCCCTCATCCTCCGTAAGATTTGTATTCACCCGGTCTAGAGTTGACCAGATCCGCTCCCGCAAAATTCCCTAATCCAATAGAGCAAGAAAAAATCTTCTGTAAATCCGCACAGAGAAAATTCTTCTTCAAACCCCTATACGTTCCTGGATCTGAGTACTCTGCCGCTCACTTAGCTATTTGCGGGTAGTATATCAAGAGATGGATGAAGAATCGGTAAAGAGAAAAGAAAGGTTTCGGGCAATGTGCATGGAAGCAGGGCAAAGTGGAACAGGCACAAAAAATGAACAAGAAATCTCCCAGTCTTCCCCAGGGATTCTCTCCAATCCCTTCAACGACTCTTCATCCCCACCCACATCTCACAACAATTCCAGGTTTGATTATTACACCGACCCACTTGTTTCTTTCTCTTCCAACAAGGAAAAATCAAGGATCAATAATTATCACAATTATGCTTCTAATCAAAGCCCCAATGGATGACCTAATAGGCCTATGACAATGAAGTCTCCTATGAATGGTTCTATACCCGTTAAATCCTATGTGGAGCAGAAACAAATGAATGCAGGGAATGTACAAAGCCCTGCAGATTCAGGTCCTTTTGGGTCACCTGTTTTCCGCCTACAGTATGTCTTCTGGTTCTCAATATTACAGTAGCCCTTTGCCCATGTCCCATGTCCGAAGGTTCAATCACCCACCACCACCGTTATTTCAACAACAACGTCAAAATCAGAGCGGTCCACAATCTAGGGGATTTAACAATTCAAGCAATGGAAGACCTCTACCCATGACATTAGGGGCTTTTATCGAATACTTTTATGAGGTTATCCGTGGAGACATCTAAGGCGAAAGTAGAAGAGACATAGAAACAAATTAATCCTAAAGAGGTTGATGAAGTACAGTGGTCGAGAAATTGGAAGGCGGATTTCCGTGCGAGTTTGATTTCAATGGCGGCATGTTTACTGAGGGTCAGTGTCCATCATATCTACAAATTTAATCGCTCCAATGAGTCAAACTAGAGATTATGCTTCTACAACAAACAGATCAGGAGTAGTTGTAAGAAATTATGTGTGTAGCCATAAAATTAATGAAAATTAATAAGCTGAGCTTTGTTGAATCAAATTTTTATTAGAGGGGTTTCGCAAAAATTTCTTTTATTTTTTACCCATGGAAAGATTCAGCCTTTTAATTTTAGAGAAAATTTCAGCATTATATTTACTTATTTTGGGTGTGAGCGCCAAAGACGTTGTGTTAATTGCCCGCATCGTTGTTTATTGCATTTGGTGAAACAGTAACATCATTTGGGATTTATGGCTTTTACTAAAAAAATACACAAGAAGAGGTTTCATTTGTATTAGTTGGATAGAATTTGACAAACTGCAGAGAAGCATTAAAGACTCCTAGAGTATGTTATGTGGATAACCCTCAGGTAGAGGAATGAAAAATTATTATATTATCTGTTGTAAGGAGTAACAAAGTGGTAACTTGGTAAGGGTAGTAGGATCGAAAGGAAATATTGGGTTTATCAAAGTTTCGGCAGCCAAGGTTATAGGTAGGTGGAGGATGCAACATGCCTTGTGAATCTCAGTTAATATGTGGTCATGCTTGCTCAAGGAGGTGTCATCCCTTCGATCATGATAATATAATTTTCCCCAAACCTTGTCCCAAAAACATTGAGAATTCATGCAGTCGTCAGTGTATAAAGATATGTCATTTTCCCGAGGAATGTCAACGTGATAATTGTAATCTTCTTTTCATGAGACATGCTAGGCTCCGTTGTGATCAGCCACGCCGAGAAACCTTAAGTTGTGAACATCCTTGTATAGGACTTTATAGGGAGACCTTTCGCAAGATTTACAAGGGGTGTTATCCCATGCATGTGGGTATCATTTCACAAATGACTCTAGAAGAATATGATTTGTTTGATGCTTGGTGATGGAATGAGCATATTTGTTTGTTGGGCCTTCCCCTCACTTCTTATGTATCTTTTACTGCAATTCAAATACATCTTAGAATTATTTTCACAATTTTAATGTTCTAATGAAATAAGACTTCTCCTCGCAAGTGGATTATTTTTACAATTCTAATGTCCTAATAAAATTAGAATAATGCACCTTTAACCTATAAAAATATTTACATATTAATAATTGCGCAAGGCGTTCCCCCTATGGGAAAGGCTCTTCAAGACGTTTCCGCGACTATGTTAAATTTGACTGTTTGATGGCCGTTTAGACGTTTTCATGTTTACCTACTATTTTTAGCAGTTTTTAGGGGGCTATTTTTAATAGTTGCATGTTGCTTTGTATACTCATTTTCCTTAGTCGATTGAGCTCGCGCAGACGTTTTCCCTTTTTAAACCCTAAAAATTAGATTTCAAGTGTAAAATTTTCAGGCAGATCGTATTTTGTTCATTTTTGGGTTTGAAGGAGGCATCGATCTGTATTATGTATCTGTGCATGCCGCTATGTCAGTTCACGGTGGATTTGGGGGACTCGATTTTCTGTTTCCCCTAATTCTATAGATGTTATTGCATTAACAGAGCCCACGAATATTGTATTTACGAGCCTGCAAAATACGGCATCTCGCGCCTCTAATACTGGGATGTTTTGGCACAAGTTTGCATCTAGGTTTTGTTCTACGCGGTAAAATATCAAGTGGGTCATCGCAGGAGTACCGATTTGCATAAGATTCCGATTTGGATATCCTCGAGATCAACTATGATTTGGGGACTTATGTCTCAAATGTTCAAAGTGGAAAGTGAAAACGCGGACAAGAAGAAACGATGGCACCCCATAAAAGACAAACGGATTGAAACTCAAGAACTTTATTAATCGGTAGCCTAAACAATATGTCGCACACAATCTCCTCCGGAAGATATTGAATTCCTTTTCTATCAATCCGTGCTCTCGACGCCATTGTACCTGCTCCACCACACAAAACCATAAATCACTATCACTGTAGGTAAAATTAGAAAAGATTGCATTGTCTTATAATGTAACCGTCTCTGGCTCTATATTTAGTGTTTGCTTTTTAAACTCGAGTTCGTTTTTACTTTTTGTTGAGATAGATTTGTATAAATCTATAAAGTGCTTTACCAAATATATATAATATATTAAAATAAAAAGTGGTGTTTTATAAAATATATCTTTTTTAATATCATCTTCATTTTCTTAATACAATAATAAAGATACTTGATGATATTGAAATATCAACAATAATGGTAATAAGAATTTTCATTATTATTAAATAATCATTTTTTTACTTTCAATAATAATAATAATCGGTGAAATCGGCTTTCTGAAGTTTTCTCTCCCACCATTTACTTTCCTGCACTTCCTTGCCCTTGCAACTGGAAAGGGAGGCTATAAATTGCTACAAAATGAATCCATTCCGATTGGGTTTAAAACCCTAAAACTTTCAGAGTTTCCTCAATTTTTGTTGTGTCCTCTTTGAGAGATTAAATTGCTTAAGTGGAGCATAAATAGAAGATCTTATTAGGGTTTTAAAAAACATATCCATGGAATAGATGTGGGTAATGCAATCAAAAGTCTTGATGTACATTTTAATCATATGACCAATCATTGTAGGGGATAAATTGTCAATACCTATCTGTGCAACAAGTATTTCCTCCAACTACCTCATGTGGTTCTCGAAAGCTATAGTTTTGTATTTCCTCCCTCATTCCGCTTTCCCTTCCCTTACAATTCTTCACACTCATATCCCTTACTCTACGCCCCTCTTCCTCTCCCATTGTCTCTCTCCCTCCAATTCTCTTTCTTCTAAATCTCCCCTTTCGCATTTCCATCATACATTTCACTTGATAATGGAGTCTCGCAATAACGAGGAATCACGCCTACATTCTCTAAACCTTTTTCACTCATAAATCCCTCTGCATTTCCCTTCCCATCCTTCCATACTACCAATCCTCTTTTCTTTTCTAGCTTATCAATCTACCCTCCTCTTCGACTGTCTACGATTGACTATTGTATTCTCTATTACTTATACATGCATTACTTAATATTTAATTAAAAACATAATTTCTTTATTCCCTTTCTTCTTTTTGCACCATACTTTATTCTCATTTCCACATCATTCACATGCCACTAACCTTTCGGCGTTAACATCACATCGCTATGCGTGATTGCTAGTATTTTAGAATAAATATCAAAATTTTTGATTTACTATGGAAAGGAATGCTAAATTATATCTCATATAATTCTTAAATTATATATACATATGTGTATGTACACACACACACACAAACTAATTATTGACTAATTTTATAGAGATAATGAATAGTTTCATTATAAAAAAATAAAGATCTAAGGCCTATAATTAATATTTTATAGAATTAATACTTTATAGCTAAAATCATTATTTATATTATTATCTTCTCGGAGCGTTATTTGCAACTCATGTGCAATTGCTAGTCATTTAAAACTTTAATAGAGAAAAATAAAATTTAAAGTCCACTCACAATCAACGCCAGGGAAGTCAAAATTGTATAAATTATTGCAAAAGAAAAGCATCAATAAAGTCTGAACGATTGCAAATGGACAATAAAAGAATCAAATCTAAACCCAAAAATATGCTTTAAATTCCATATGATTTCAAAGAAAGGCGTTTAAAATTTAACAAAACAAATAGGATTTAAAGTAATTGGTACGATTTCTTGGCCCGGCGAAATAGAACGGATCGTAAATAATAGGACTTGTATTCTTTAAAAATGCGATAAAGTCAACAATGCAGTATAAATCAATAATGTGACTTCTATTCTTTAAAAATGCAATAGTAGTTGTCAACAATGCATATGTTCTATTTCATGCATAATTTAAGTTTTAATTTAATCTCAAACCTTCGGAAACTTTATAAATAAATTAAGAAAGAGAAACCGACCCAGAGAACTATGTATTTAAAAACATGTAGAAAATGCTATATAATATAGGAAAAATGTTAATTAATTCCCAAATAAATAACATACTAGCAATTGCATGTGCACAATACAATGTGAACGCCGAATGGTATGTGTTATTTGATTTAGAGGTATAGTTATTACTTTTGCAGTTAATGTTGATAAGGGGTGTGATTGATTTTGTAAGTGTAGGAATATAGATGAAGCATTACATTTATAGGTTCTATCTCTACATTTCAAATTTGTTACAATTTCGTACATATACATTTGCATATCTTATATCATGGGTGGTAGTGTTTTGACTATTTTATTTGAATTTAACATGAATATATGAAGACTTCTGTACATTAGCTGATTTTATATCATGAGTGGTAGCCTTTTGTGGCCAATTGTTTTGGCACTAAACATGAATACATTTGATACCACATTGGATAGTTAATTACTTTTGTAGTTGATGTGGTTTGTAATTATTTGGGGGAAATTGTGTTAGTGTTGCAACATGTTTGAGACGGTGGTTGCATCGGTTGTTTGGTTGGTTTTTTTGAAAAGACTTTTTGTACTGTCGATAACATGTTGATAAGGCTTGGATACAAGAAGTGTTAAGTAGTAGTGGAGGTGCTATCAAAGTAGAGGGTAGTATTTATGAGGGTTGTTTTGGTTGACTGATAGTAGTCTTGACTCCACCTTTCTTCTTGCTCCAAGTGTTGGTACGTGCACCATTTTTTAGTATCTTTGAAATGAAAAAGGAGTGGAAATGCGCAGATTAGCAAGCGAGGGAACTCTGGAGAAAACCGTGAATGTTAGACCTTGCCTTTATGTGGTTCCAATGTCGATAATTGCTTTATGCAAAGTAAGTCTCTGGGACTTGTGGATGGTTAATCCCTAGGCCATTTTAATTGTCAATTGTCTTCGATTCCCTCTCAAAATAGGGGGCATTGGAATATGTAACAGGTTGGAGGGATCCCAACATGGGCCGATGTATCTATCAAATTTGACAGTGATAAATAAAGGTAATGCTGGTGGTGGCATTGATGTGTCGTAGACAATGTCGATGATTGTTCCTGTAGCACCATTTACGAGGCCTAGGTCAACCCATAAATTAGCAATAAGCATGATTTTTGTTATTTTCATAACAAAACTTTGTGTTCCAACTGATCATCATCAGAATCTCCTATCTCGCCTGTTTCTTTTAGCAATGGAGTGGGTGATTAGAACGTTCAATGCTTTCAACATCTAAAGGTTGTGGGTGTTCACGAGATCATTTTTTGCAAACAAATGTGGTGCGTCCTTAAAAATATTGAGCTCCTACCAAATTAGGTGTGATTCGGTGCAAGACATTAGGAGTTCCTAGTCCTTAATAAGAGGAGTTCAATCTTGCATGTGGAGCAGTAAATTTCGAATGAAACTTGTGCATTGGTTGTTCCTTATTGCCGAAAATATTGTTCGCAATGTAATGGAAGAATGGAATCCCTTTCAAAGGCTAGCTCCATATGAATCACTTGCATAAGGAGGACTGTCCAAAACAAGTGGTAATTGGCCAAGGTCACCGAGGAGGATGACAGATCTGTTCCCAAATTCAGCTTGTTTTTGAATGTGGGAAAGCCTCGCATAGCTTGTAGTCAATTTTTCTTAGCAACTTTGGGCTGATGAAACTCATTTCATCAATAAGAATATATTCTATATGTTTTAGTGACTCTTGAAAATATGATAATGCATGTCCTTCAAGGGGTTTTAGTTCTTTGATTGGAATACGAAGGTTTGCATGGATTGTGGATGCAGAGACGTTGAATGTTGAAACACCGGTGGGGGCGAGCAAAAGGAGAGGTGAGTGAAATGTGGTTGCCTCCTAAGAATTTTTTTGATAATATAGTTCCTCCTTTCTCTAGGGACCTCATAAGAAGCAACTTGATAATGTACTTCCTCCTTTTCTTTGAGGGCTCCTAATGGTCTAAAAATCTTTATCCCCTCCTTACTCAGAAAATACTCACTTCTATTCTCTGCAACATGGTTTCCCATAAGCACAAGACCACATGCTAAATAATTATAGAATCCTAACAACCTTCCTTAAGTAGCTCCTTTCAGTAGACCAAGGAAGTTGTTACAGTTGTTTTCCACCAAGATAACCTATTTTAAATTAGTTTTCCGGTTTTCCCACAGATAAATTGTGAATGCATTGATAAGCCTGTAAATTTTACTGCTTTCATGTGCCATTAGCAATTGAAATTACTGCACCCAATGTTAAGTAGAAGCCTAATGCTCCTTAAAAGTGAACAATTTTGTAATCAACTGATAGGAAGAGTTGCTAGAAAAATATAAGATTATAGAGTTCCTTGGATGATTGACACCTAAATTGACACAAAATGTAGAATACTACAGTATCATTTAGAGCAAGAAAGCATCAAGCATACAAAAAATGAAGTATTAAATTCTTTAATTTTGAATTAAATACAAGTTAATACTTCAGTTATTTCCATAGGAAAATGGAGATCTGTTAAATAATCCAATATATTCTTGTATAGTCATAATTAGATTTGCAAGAGGACATCTGATTAACTCCGTGATTCTTCAGAAGTTGTACATTTTAATGGAATTGTTGCGACTTCGAAATCCATGCCAACAAGATTTACACGCCCAACATCACAACCCAATGATTTGACTTAGATGCTTCCCATGTTGTAGCTTAGTATGATATACATTTAATGGAAACCTCCTGATTCTCATCTAAAAGACCCCAAAGAGTATAAGCATATCGTCTGACTTCTAATGAATAAACTACAATGGTTGTTATTTAGCTTTAATATTATGTGAAGGTTAGAAACAACCAAGTCTTTCCGAGAAATTTTGCATCAATTGGATTTGGTGCACAAATAATCACCTTTCATCTCAAACACCTACCCAATCTCAATCCTTTCAGTATTTACACATTCATGAATGATGAGGCAATGCCTTTTATACCATCCACAATTATAAACTACAACACATTTAGCTTTTCTTTTCTAATATAACAAACAAGACATAATTGAAGATGCATGGGAATTGAGAGAATGTGAATTGTGCATTCTCCTACCTAGATTATTACAATGCTTCGAGCCTTGAAATAAAAAAAATAAATAAAATTATATATTTAAAAAATAAAAAAACTCCAATGCTTACAATCTTGAAATAGCCCTCTTTCCTTTGAGAATCATTCATGCAAAGTTCATAGATACAAACTTTACAATTGTTTGTTTAGCACCCAGAACAAGTATCTAAAGCTGTGACTGATACCCATTACCCACCACCATGTGATGGAAGAAAATAAAATGGGTACCAATTTAAATCCATGGTCAAATCTTAGTGCATTGCTAAAATTTGTTCTCACAACACCAGTGACAAACACAGAACAATGAACCTAAAGTTGTGACCATACCCACCACAAAAAAAACAATCTACTTTGGGTGGCGGTTGAAAAGAAAATGGGCTCTAGTTTAATTCCATGAACAATGTTACAAAACACCCAATTACTGATATATTTGATCATAGGCATTCTCACCACGATATACCCATTTTGGGGATATAGAAAAAACCTTGCACCAGAGCATAATTTGGGGATATAGAAAAACCCTGAACCAGAACATAACTTGGGTATTACTTCAGAAAAAACAATGGAATCCCAAACTGCATTCATTCAAGGCCTACCGACATCGAAAATTCACAATTTCATATGCATTAATACCTGTGTCTTTTCTCCTATTAATGCTTGAGCCATGGTATCCAGAGATTCACAGTCCTCATCATACTCTTCTCGGATATTTTCATGAATGTTTGAGGAACAAATTTCCCATTTTAGGGCCCTGCATTCTGCGAAAAAGAATGACTATAATAAATGAACATTCATCTATTTCAAATCAGTGATTTCAGTTGCCACCAAAATCATGCCATGGACTCTGCTTATTATATAATCAAATATGTTGCACTTTGTTTACTTGGATGAACTCTATTAAGATAAACTTTCTTTACAAAATTTGAACAATATAAAGAATGAACACAGAGAAATCCTTGGTGGGGGTTGAAAGGGGGACTCATATGCTAAATTAGTCTCTGGCTTTGCAGTGACTTAAAAGGAAACCTTGACATTTACCTTTCACTTGGATGATTTAATTGGTGAAGATGCTTGGCTCACATACAAAATATATAGTAAGATTTGGTAGCTTACTCAACCCGCTCATTCAGTTGGTTTCTCATGTGTAATGATACATTTCAACATGGAATTTCTCAGATAAAAACAAAGTCTCTTCTGCTAAAAATGGTAGACAAATCATCTAATGATGTTGAGGTGTAACCACTTAAGGACCTAACTACAATAAACAAGTTTGCACTTTATCTCATATTTGTGAGCTTGAAACAGCTTGAGCAGAGTAACCAGATTTTCTGATTATCCATTAATGGGGTTTAACAACCTGAGATGAGCTTGATCACCAACATTTATATTACATTGCCATAAATAAATCGAAGTTACGGGATCCAACTTACTTGATACAAGGTGCCCCTGTCTGTTTGAATGGGATTCAAATAATATAATGTGGGACTGTTGTTGTGCATAGTGCCATATTTGTGCAGAGAAAATTGACAGGATATTAATGGAGATTTTAGAACAGAATGGACCATTTCAATGAGTCGTATGCGAGTAAGTGGTAGCAGAGTGGATCACAAATACAAGTAGTCGTAAGAACCATTTACGAGATTTAATTTATAGCCTAAATGGTATCTATGTAGAGGCTTGGGAAGATGTGCAGTATGTAACAATCAGATTGGGCAGGAATAGTGGAGAATGAAAAAGAAACGTGGTTGTAAACAAACCAAATCAAAACATAACACCAATATAAGACATAGAAGAAAGAAATCCCAAAACAAGAACCTTAAGCCTTAAACAACTTCAAAAATCCTTAAAACCTGGTAAATTCCAGCGTGCATCAGATCATATGAACAAAGAGAGGGAATAAGAGGAATTGAAGGAGGGATTTCTTACTTCTTTATTGATTTTTAATTCCCTCAAAATTTAGCCTCATGACAGAGATTAGGTTCAAACTCAGGCTTGCCATTTCAGCTACACCCTGATTGGTTTTATGGCTTGTCCAGTGAATTTCCTATTAGGTATAAAAACTTAACAAAAGCAAGTAATCCAAGAAGTAAGACCGACATGCAGAATACCATCACAAAGGCATTCCTGAAACACTAATAAATAAAAACTACAAAAAATTACTACCCTAAATAAAAAAACTAACCTCCAATTTAAGGCTCTGCCTCCAGAACTAACATGTGGAATCTGGAATGCAGATAATCCTATACACACAGGAGAGAGAATTCTAAACAAAGATAGACAATTGTAAATATGCAAATACTCAGGCAGGAATGGAGAATTAAGTACACACAGGAGAGAGAATTCTAAACAAAGATAGACAATTGTAAATATGCAAATACCCAGGCAGGAATGGAGAATTAAGTACACTGAAATCTGAATGCCAATTGCACCTTTGAACTTTTCTTTTATTCATAACCACTATTTCTGAATTATAGCAAAAGGAACAAATTCCACCCTCCAAAATAGACCTTCCTACTCTCTAAAAATTATTGTAACAGCCAACTACCAAGAAAAACAAGCTAGCTCTATCTAACACTTTGTTATTTTTCTATATACGCCCCTTAAATATTTTAGTTTTGGTCTGCATCACATCAGGCCCCGGTTCCCATTGTTTAGACTGACGGCTAGCTACCCACGTGAAGTTGAATACTGCTTGATTTATACATGACTGTTTGTTTTGAGAAGGTAGCACATATCATAGATTTCTGCAACAACCTTCATGACTGACTGTTTGCACTTTGAACAATATATATCTACTGAAAGCACTGTAGTTTTTCTGCAATAATAAAGTCTGCATCAAATCTCAGAAGACACAATAACTTTATAATGAGCAAATTAAAAAATGGAATTCAAAGCAGAAATTGAAACTTTAGGAACTATTCGACACAATTAACAACAATAAAGGAGAGTAATTTTTCCTCAGATTTGAGCAAGAATATATTAACAACAGTAGGTGACAATGGAGAACCGATGGGTACCCTCTCTGTTCAAAACATAACATCGTTGGAAGGAGAAGAAAATGGATCTGATGTAAATATCAGCAAGTTAAGAGGTTTCATTGTCAATAAGTTCCTTGATCGGCAAGAGTCTCAGAGAGAGGAATATTAGTGAACAAAGGAAACCTCATCAAAACTCATGCAAATATCGTTGTGCTCTATCTTTTTATCCTTCACAAAATCTGCAAACCCTCTGAATTTTTCATTAGTGATGCCAATTTAAATTTAATCTACATTATTACTCTTAGTGGTTTGTGTGCCACTTTTTATTAAGTTGAATGTGTTAATATGATTATCTTTGCATGATTTATTTTATCTCTTGATTCATATGATTCTATGAACTCTAAACATTTGGCGTGGTTGGATTTATCTTGCAGCGGAGAATGAAACTCATGAGAGCAAAAGGAAGTGTGAATATAGAGATCTTGAAAATCGGATGGTAAGTTGCAGCAATTATGTTGGACAACAATCCACATTTCTAGAAAGGTCCTTAAAGTCCTATTGAGAAACCTCAGTGCAAGGGACCAAACTATCTCATAGGATGCATAAATGCAGAGGATCTGAATGTACCATAGACAACATGATTGCAGATAGGAAATGTGAATAAGACTTTTGAAAGACCCTAATTTAGTCTTTCCTCACCATTGAGTACTTTCATGTATAAGATATATGTTTTCTTTTACTCATCTTGCACCCTCATTTTGCAGAGTTTTCTTACACACTGAAGGCTACAACTAAAAGTGATGTGTATAGCTTTGGAGTGGTGCTCTTGGAACTGGTGACTGAAAGTGACCAGTCGATCCATCGTATGGAGAGGGAGCTAACATTGTCAAGTGGGTTTGCAGGATGTTTGAGAAGGAAAATGGTTTTCAACAACTTTTTGATCTTCAAGTTTTTGAGTTATACAGAGACTCAATACTTGCACTCCTCAAAATTGCTCTTCACTATACCAATTCCTTGCATGGAAACAGGCCTACCATGAGGAATGTGGTTGAAATGTTGCAAGATGCAGATCCACATCAAAAATCAAAAGTGTCATTCAGAGAATTGGTGGTAAGCCATAAGTCATGATATTACATGAGAGAAGTATGATATAGTTTTTGCAATTTCACAAGGCCACAACTATGCTCAGAGTTTGATATGGTATGTTACTCAATAGTAGACATTAACATGTCTTTCAGGGATATGAACATGGATCTTTTCTATGAAATCCCATTGATTCACTTCTTGAGCTCATCTCAATTGACCACAGGAGTCTGATACTTTCTTAGGCAATACCTTCAAGGATTCAATTAACAGGTTGCCCAAAAGGCAGTAAGGTCATGATTGAATTACACACTGAATCCCTACAGGTTGCCCAAAAGAAGTTTATTAATTATTATTGA
This sequence comes from Taxus wallichiana var. yunnanensis, assembly GCA_018340775.1. Classification (NCBI taxonomy): domain Eukaryota; kingdom Viridiplantae; phylum Streptophyta; class Pinopsida; order Cupressales; family Taxaceae; genus Taxus; species Taxus wallichiana. The sequence continues at coordinate 10,683,034 of CM031237.1, forward strand.
ATCCCTACAACATTTTTATTTATTTTTTCCCTTTCCAATTTGTAATTAGAAATTACTGATTATTTGATGCTTACCATACAGTGAACACCGAGGAGAATAGGCCCTATTTCTGAAAGTAGATGGAAATTGAGTTTTTGTATAGAACAAGCATTTTTTTATATAGTTAGTCTATATATTCAGGCATGAATACAACTGTACTTAGAGTGAACAATATTGGAATACAGATCACATTTTTACACAGCCACTTTAAATTCAACTACAGTTTCAGGAAAAATAAATTCAAGAAAAGAAACCTCAATTCTGTTGTAGCTAAGTGTGCAGAAAGCAAATCCATAACCACTCACAAAGAATGCAATAATGTTCAATTTTCCAGGCCTACATTACTCAACATTCTAATGATTTGTATCACCAGTCTTTTCTAAAGAACACCAAATATAAATATACTTCAAAAAAACAAATATACTTCAAACTAGCCAATATGAACTGAAAATACAATGATGCTCAAAATAGCATTAGCATCATAAATATTTCTAACTGATAAACGAAGTGGTCGAACAAGGATTATATGATATCATCATTCATGTCATGGAAGACAGCTGAAAATTGTTGAAAATCTAAAAAAATCAAATATTTAAGTGCACAATACATTGATTATTATTGTAGATGCATTTGAAAATTTGCAATTCTTCTCCAACATGTGCAGGGTACATTATCATTCACCAACTTTTACTCAAAAATATTGAAGTCATTTGCAACAAATGTGGCTTGCCATTAGAAAGCTTTCAAGTTGTACAAGGAAACATCTTTTCAATGCCTTCATTGCCAGCAATAATGTCCATATATTTATAAACACCAAATGAGGTGCTTGTTGGAGGTGTGTGTTACACAAATAAAGAGCACATTTACAAAGTACCATGGAAGAATGAGCATAATAGAGATTGCACATTACATAGAATTAGATAGCTGCAACTTTCTCAGTATAACGGAGCTTAGATACAATAGTTGTGGCACAAAGAGATTACAACAAAATGAAAAATCCATTCCTTGACCTTCATCATGATAAACACATTAATTAGAAACATGTTATTTGAATTTTACATCCTGCTGGCTCGAATTGAGCATACATATATATTGAAATCATAATGACTAAAACAAAATACCTTTCTCATTCTATGTTCCTTACATGTCCACATTATTGGCATTGCCATTAACAAATTCCATTAAGGCTGCTCGAGCAAGTGTAGCAGCGGGATAACCCACTTCAATGGTTGGTATATTATTTTCATGTTCAAAAACAACATCATCACATGCATCAGTGTCATCTTCTGCAAACGTTAACACCATATTATGTAGTATGCAACAAACAAGAATGGTCTTGGGCAACATTTCCAAATTTGGGTGCCACATTCTGGATTCTAGAATCTGCCATAACTGTTTTAGCCTTCCAAATGCGCATTCGACAACAATGCGTGTGGATGACAACTTAAAATTAAATTCTCTTTGAGTAGTAGTTACAAATCCACTGAAAGGCGTGATTAACCATGGTAAATTGGTAATAGTGGATATCCACCATCGCCAATAATGTACTCCCTCATGTTTACTAAGCCAATAGGAACTGAAGACCATTTAATCTCTCTCCTCCTTCACACATTCTATAAAAAGCTGAATTACGAAGAAGTCTAGAATCATTTACAGAACTTGGCCATCCAGTAAACACATCCATGAAATGCATATTGCTATCAACAATCACTTGTAATGTCATGCTATAATTGTGATCTCGATCATACCAATCAGATGAACACTCGTTAGGAGGAAGTCGGATTGGAATGTGAGTTACATATATAGCCCCACAATAATTTGGAAAACCTCATTTTCTACGAAATCCTTCTTTTACTTGCCCCAATGCCATATGCTCACTTGGCCACTGAACATTACTTCAAAACCGAGTGTACATGACATTTATGAACTTATTTACAGTTCTCACCGTGGTTGACTTTCCACAACCAAACAATTCACTAATGTTAACCATTGTCATTCCAGATGACAATCTTAACATTCCCATGGCCACTTGTTTTTCAACTGGAAAGACCCTTCCTTTTAGAGAGGTGGCAAATGAAAATGGTATTTCACCTTGTTTAAGGTTGTCATTCAATAGTTGACAAATATTTTGAAATAACATGTAAGGTATCCTAAAAATGCTGCGGAAACATTGATCATCACTTATTACTTCAAAAACATAGTGGTTCCACCAGTGTATAGAACGTGGTTTGATATACCACTCACCTTGTATCATTCCTTCCCATTCAAAAGGAGATAAATCTGCATCAAGGATTTGACTTTGTTGTCCAAAAATGAAAGCAATAACCTCCATTTCCATGTCATCTCCATGTCATCTATCTTACGCTTCTTGAAAATGCGTTGCATATTTTTGAATCTTGAAGATCATTCCATATTTACAATGCTAATTGGACAATAATTGATGCATTTGAAAAGAATTTCATTTTTTCTATTGAAGTAGGATTCATTGTATGTAAATGGATAAATGTAAACATTGTTCTCCTCCCTTCAAAAAAACATACAAAAGAATGCACCATTAAAATATATCAAATAAAAAATGATGATACAACTGACAAATAGAAAGTTGAAGGCTTATAATTAAATTAAATTGCAAGTATTGAAATACATTGGATTTTAAATGTTACAAGATTATAACATTTGGATGTTGAAACAAGATAGTTTTATTTTTCATAATTAGCAAGTATAACAAACAATTTTCAAATACTTCTTTATTAATGTACTTATTTCAATCTCATAACAAGTATCTAGAAAATCCACTAAAGAGCAAAAACAACAACAATATAACAACATTTGGATGTTGAAACAAGATGGTTTTATTTTTCATAATTTGCAAGTAAAACAAACAATTTTCAAATACATCTTTATTAATATACTTATTTCAATCTCATAACAAGTAATTAGAAGATCCACTAAAGAGCAAAAAATGACAACAATATAATCCAAGTATGTGATTTAAAGATTTATCTGTCATTTGAAAATAACTCTGTCATCTTCAACATTGTCTGTCCAATAGCATTCATAGCTGAAACCATGTTCATTTGCACATTAATTTTTTGCTCCTCTATTTTGAACAGTCTTTCCTCATTCTTATCTTCCCTTTCACGATCTATTTCATGGCATTTCATACGCCCCTCTTCAGCCATCTAAAATGCAGAAATCACTAACTTGTTGCTTTCAACAATGTTGTCTTTAATACTTGTTGTTTTGTTGCTTGTTTTACATTTTTTACCTGTTGAAATTTTTTCATTTTCCTTTCCAGTATTCAATGAGCTTTCACCAGTCATCGCGGGTATCTCACACTCTTTCAATGGCTCATTTTCAATTGGAGAAGATCCACCCTAAGTGAATGCATATTGTGTGTCAGAAGTATCAATCGATATTTTACTAGGATTGATAGCTCTATCATTACCAAAGCTAATATTCATGGCATCAAAGAGTTCCATGGAAAAGTTGTTGGAAGTTTCTTTTCAGCTCTCTCTCGACCTGTCATACTCCAATAACTATCATGCCCATAAGGTATATGTGCTTCATAGTCTCATACTCTTTTGTAATCAAGTAACACATGATCCCACCGATCTCGACATCGACTCGTTGTGCGGAGGAGCCCATGAGTACAACAATAATCTTCCACAATTCTCCATTTCTCAGTTGTTGTTATAGTTCTTTTCATTGTTCCGCCATTGAGTTGGGTGTCTCTCTCAATACGCTTTGCTTCAATAAGGAAAACAATGTCTGTGATGCTCCAACGAGCCCTGCCCTTTTGTGCAGGAGGAACTGAAGGTTGATTTCCTTGGCTATGTGGCTCTTTGGTTGACATTTTCTCATGATGAAGAGGGGAATCATTGATATGTTCCAAGTGTATACCATTTGTAGGTATGTTTACTTCATCAATTATCTTTTTGTACTTGGAACATAAGTAGGAATGATTACTTCTTCATTGCTCATTTGTGTACTTGGCACACAATAAGGGTAGTCATCATCTATAGAATATATATCATCATCTGTTATATCATTTTTTGAAAGCATTGCAGTGAACCTCCTAAAACCACCCTTCATTAGATTTAGACGATATAATGATTTATCCATGACAACAAAGAACGAAAAAACCTTCACTGAAACCTGCAATAAAATATACAATCAAATATTTAAATACACATACTGTAAAGATAAACAAATCATTATCACCAATTTCTACATTCCTATGCATGGTGAAGGTTTGCTACAATTTTTTTGAGCTTTTAAGGACAAGTCTCAAAGACAATGACGTAGAATTCACTTAGGATCACATACAAATGACATAGAGTTCACATAGAAATGAAATAGGATCACATAGAATTCACGACACTACAACTACTTACTTTGGCAGTATAAAGAATTCAAATACACATAATGTATAAATTTTAACATTTAAACAGATTCTACAACTACTTACATTGGTACTGTTGGGAATGGCTAGAGAGACCTTGAAGATACAATGTGGGGCATGTGGCTCAAAATATATAATAAAATGCCATTTGCAATGTAGGAAAATAGTTTTATTATATCTGTTTTAAAATCCCTCTCCATTTCTAAGTTGCTTTTCAGAGGTGATTTTGCAACCATAATGGATAGCGGAACATACACAGATGAAGGATGTCATAGAGACCTCTAGAAAAATCATTTTTTGTTACATAAAAAGAAAATAGAATAAATGGCAAATTAACGACCATCCTTTGCTTGCCATGTAATACAAACATCTGGTTTGAAAGTGTAAATAATATCTGAGGGGAATAATAAAACTTTCATGGCCCTTGACTCACTATTCAACATTGTGAGTGCATGGTTTGGATTACATTGTTCACAGTTGAAAGAACTCAGTCTCAAGTGGTAGGGCAGAGAACTTCATTCAAAGGAAGTTTGAGACCATTCTTTTAGGTCAGAGTCTTAACTTACACTGCTGACAAGAAGAAAGATCAGAAGAGGTTATGCCAAATACATGAAACAATTATCCAGCGGACAAACATCCCTTGATTTTAAACTTAACGCTTCACAAATTTGGGACTCCAAAATCCTCCAATTAAATCAAGATAAAAAATATAACAATAAAATTAATTTGATTTCATTCAATATTTCAGCTTATCATGTTTCAGTTAATTTGAGCATCATTCCCCATTACCTATACAATCTCTTGGAAGTATTATTGGATTGTCAAGGACTTGCAAGAATTCAATTTGTCCTTTTACTATGGTCTTTCATGGATGTTAATCCAGTTTGTTTTGTTACCAAGAACTGTGTGTTACGTCAAATAGGGAAGGTCATACACCATTCATGGGTTACACCAATTGTACAAATCATACTAGTCACTAGTTACTCTCAGCCAGTCCATTCATGTGTTACACTCAATGGTACAGACTAGTCCATTCACATATGTTACAGCTAACACCCAACAATACAAGCCAAGTACATTCATGTGTTAGAATTAGGTGAAAACAACAAGTATTTATCCCAATAAGCATATATAGGTACGCATTGCTGGTACAAAAGATGGATCAAGGATGGTTTTTGATGACACAAACACTCAAAATTAGCTAGTTCACATGAGTTAATTTGAATGAAAATGTTGATTTTTGTCCCTTTAATTGTCAGCTCGTGGCATCCTTTGGAAAGAATAAAGTCAAAGTTTTCCTAAGTAAGCCTTGTAAATAACAACTACAGATTTATAATTATGTTTAATCATAGTGATGTATTACCCAGAAGTACATATCAAGGTGTTGAGTGAACAATACATTTTTTGAAGTATAATAATAGGGAGAATTGGTACTTGATATAGATCTTGGTGTCTAAACTCTTTTTGTGAGTTTCTTTAATCAATTCTTATAATGAAATGTTTGTATAATACTCTTTCATTCTACCAGTAACAATGAGTGGAAAAATTACAATTTTGTTCGATCAATCACAAAGGAACAAGTAACTGTGTTAGTTCTAGCCTTACCTATAACAAGGCCTTAAGTCCCAATCTCTAGCCTGAGGTATTGAAGGAAATGGGAGTTAGGTGGAAGAAGCCATCAAGAGACATGATACAGTACATCAAAACGTAAATTGGAACTCAAAAATGGGAATAGTCTGCCAAGAAAGAAGGAAATGAAATGCTTTGAGTGTTCTACAAGGACACAAGCGATTATGTGGCTATACCCATTGGAAATATAAATAGTGACCAAGAGAATACACAATCATAGGGATCCCGTGGCAAAGGATCAATGACCAATTGGTGAGTGGCCACTTTTCTCATTTATTGAGAATCTTACAGAGATTGCAAGGCTCCAGAAGTGAGAAGACAAAACCAACCTCAGTTATTGCTTTTGGGGGAATTCACAGTGATCGAGAACATACCAGAACAGAGGTGATTTAGAACTTTAGTTGTCAAAGGCTACTAGAGGTTTCTAACAGTTGCTTAAGGATGTTGAGTAAATAAAGGCCTACGAGCCTTACAAATTTTGTGTAAAACTTCTGTAGAGTCTTAGGGAAGTTGCAGAGTCTGCAACAAGTGTTTGTAAGGCCTTGAGAGGCTTAGGAAAAGACAAAGAAGATAGGAAAAGACCCACAATGTTGTAGATGTCATTAAGGCTTTGAATATAATGAAAAAGAGGATTATTTTTAATTGTTTTCTGTTGTGACTCTCGGATGCAGGGTTGGGATCTTGTTCACTTGAGATGCCTCTAATAAATTGCATGATATGTTCACTTAAAATGGTCTCAAGTGAAAAATCACAAAGCTTGATTGTCAGCAAAATGTTTCAAACAAAAGAAAGGTGTTGAGTATACTGAGACGCTTTCCTTATATTATAGATACTCTTGCTGCTAAATATCAAGTTTGTCGAATGGATGTCAAAGTACTTTTCTTGGGAGTGACTTGAATGGAAAATTTATATGCACCTTCCCTAGTGTTGCGTAGAATGGTTTTTTTTTCCCTCATTTGTAAATGTCAAGAGTACTTTTCTTGGGAGTGACTTGAATGGAAAATTTATATGCACCAATTCCCTAAACTCTGAATTGTGTCTTGTAGTTGAGAATGGTTTTTTTCCCATCGTTTGTAAATTGAGAAAAATGATATATTTGTATGGATTAAAGCTTCATGTGAGAAGATTGATTGCTACTTTTTAAAGTATGATCCAACTTACACCAACCCCTTTTAAATATGTAACTTTAGTTGATTGTCTTGACTCATATATGAGCAAGAAGGTTAATACCAATTTGTACAGATAGTTAGAGGGAAGTTTTATTTATATGACTCGATAAACTAGAATCATCTATTATGTCAACTTAATCTTTATGAGATACATATTAGCTCCTTTAGGATAGTGCTAAGCATGTTTCAAACTTTGTCGAGAGGTTGATTGAAGGAAACAAAGAGTATCCTTAGATACACAAAGGGTACTTATCAGCTGCATATACAATACTTATCCAAGGGCGAGGTCACTTTGATTAGCTAGAGTGCTTCCAATTTGATAGAAAGTCAGAATGATGGTCACTCCACCTCGAGATTCATTTATCATTTATCAAAATGGGAATAGTCTGCCAAGAAATAAGGAAATTGAAAGCCATTGCTAAAAGGATTCGCAGTCAAAGCGAGAAAGAAACAAGTGCTTACGAAGCTTTAAAGGGCAGTTTATGCAAAGGTAAGTATTTTTGTTTCTTCGAGTGTATTTGATTGACTCTAATGCGTGGCAGCATGCAAACTACTTCACTTAGCCAAATCATACAATAGACAATCTCCACAAATACAAAAAATTGACTAGAGTATAGCTTCAAAAACACCGGTTTCTGTTTGTAACTTAAAATTGTATACAAAGAATGTTATGGCAATGAATTTATTTCTCTAAACTGGTAGTCTGTGCAAGATTAAAGTATGTGGAGTGCAAAATTGCTTACCTCAAACTTCTCAGGATTCTTCCCACTTTGTCTACAACTCAAGATTCTTCCCACTCTCTCCAACCTCGACACTTCCCACCGTCTTAACTTGTTATTCTACCCACCGTCTACAACTTGTCGGATTCTCGCCCGCAGTGCTCCAAAGCAATGCAACAATGATTTTTTCTCAATGTTCACGTATCCACCTCTAAAGCATCAACTTTCACAAAATAATTTCCATATGCGGTATATAAGCTGAAAATTTCCACCAAATTGACCAAAAAGTGGCGGGAATGCATGTGTGTTACCAAATGGATAAAAACACCTAAAATGTAGCAGAAATTGTCAACCCCCTCTTCACCACCCCCTTAAGTTGACGGGAAAAATTGTGGAGCTCTACTTTCTCGTCAAGATTCCAATTTTCCCTAGAATCTTCTGAAAAATTCAGCATGGGACCACCTACATCATAATAATAGAACTTGTAGCGGCTCCATGGGACCATGCCCTTAGTCTTACTCGCTAGTGGAGATGCTACCACTGCATTTTTTGATCTTATATGACCCAAACTCGTCTCAAATTCTCAATTGTTGTGGTTTCAACCATTGTTTTAGGTACTTCTGTGAATGCCCTTGTTTTACCATAGTCGAATCATTTACATGATCTCATCTATCACCTTTATTGACCCCAAAATAATAATAATAATTATAATAAAAGGTGAGACTAAGTTCTGCAACTGCCCAAACTCTTGAGGAATAAGACCTGTTAATCGATTACCACAAAGATCTTTACATTGAAAAAAGCACACTAAGTTACAATTTCCCTTGAAATGAAAATACATAGCATATAGATCCAAAAACATGACGTTGTGAGTTAAATAATCAGATTTTTAGTATAAAGAACTTACATATCCACTATACTTCTCATTTCCAAACTAAGATTTTGTAAGTGTAGAAATATAGATGAACCACTTCATTTAAAGGTTCTATCTCTAAATTTCAAACTTGTTACAAATTTGTACATATAAATTTGCAAATCTAATATCATGAGTGGTAAAAACATTTTTGTGAGTTTATTTGAACTAAACATGTATACATGAAGACTTTCGTACATGTGAATATTTTATATCACGAGTTGTTTATTTACACTAAACATGAATACATTTGATACCGTTTTGATAGTTAATTACTTTTGTAGTTGATGTGGTTTGTAATTATTGCTCTTCCATGTTTGTGTCCTTCTATAGACGACAAAAACCTGGCATGTTTGGCTTTACATAAACCTATCAAACGATTTGCTTAAATTTGAGAAACTCCAAAATAGGCTTGTGGGTATCGACATGCAAGGGTTATTACACTGGTGGTAGGGGTTTTCATCATTTAATACAAAACATGTACATCATAGTAAATTTATGAAAAATAATTTTAATTTTTTTAACACCATGGAAAAGAAATAAAAAAGAAGTTTAGAAGCAATGTGGAAAACCACAATTTCAATTTATATGTAATCTCCAAACATTTCTTGGTTTGCATATCCAACATTCAACAAAAAAATATGATGGCACAGGGCCCCAAGGTTAAAACTTTCCTGCCCATGTGATTATATTACAGTTTTGGGGGAATTCCTGTGTAATAATATTACAAGTTTTTGGAGCTATTATTCTAAATCAAACCCCTATTAAAGGGAATTCCTGTGGAGGGAAACCAAGTGGAACCAGAAATGAAATTTGGTATGGTGAAATTGTTGGCCTCATCTGCTGTTTTGATAACCCTATAGCCTTCCCATGTTACACACTTTTCCAACTTTTCTACTAAAACGAGATCCATGAAACCTCACCCACTATCGTCCTCCTCCAAATCCAATTCAACAATAATTGTTGGTGCAGTGATTGGTGGGGACATTGCTGCTTTTAGTGTATTTTTATTTTTAATGTGGCACGATAACGCCTATTTCGATCAACCCAAATGAGTGCGGATTTTGCTACATAAACACAAAAATGTCTAAATGGTGGAGGTGTTATCAAAGTAGAGACTAGTATTTACGATGGGTTGTTTTGGTTAAGTGAAATTAGTCTTAACTCCTTTCTTCTTGCTCAAAGTACAATTTAAAAGACAACTACTACAATTTTACCTTTTGGTGGCTCAGAGTACATTCCACAAAGTGACCGGGATTTCCTACGAAATTGAGGGAATATTATTATTTGCATCAGTTAATTGCTGATATCCAAAAACCATAAGAAACAAAATTGAATTAGTTTGCAGAGAAAATTTTTTGGTTATATCTACACCTGTTTGAAGGAAACCTTGAAAAAAATTTTTTTAATGGCAAGGAGAGGTTTCTGTAAAAGAAATAGAGCCATTTACAACATCATCTATTATTAGGGAAAGAGAATTAAATTTACAAATCATATCTTTCAAAACTTCACAAAGAAACATGTGGAAGAAGTTATCCTCACAATGTAGAAAGAGTGAAACAGATGGCTAACTGCAATGACACTTCCCCTGATAAATTGTTATTTTTCAATATCCTACATATGATCCATTTCCAATATTATTTGAAGATCAACACAAGCCTGCCAAAAATTTACATTTAAGGTATAGTTGAAAGGAACATATAGTGAGACTAAGTTTTGTAACTGCATAAGCTCTTGAGGAATAGGAACTGTTAATCGATTGCACAAATATCTTTACATTGAAAAAAGCACACTAAGTTACAATTTCCCTTGAAATGAAAATACATAGCATATAGATCCAAAAACATGACCTTGTGAGTTAAATAATCAGATTTCAGACACCATTTGCCAAGAGATTCAAAATATCTTGAAGGAAAAAATAATTTTTCCAATTCATCACTCGGCTTGGATGGCCATTATTGTACCAATAAGGAAAACGAATCGTGAGATTTAGATTTGTGTAGATTTTCAAAATCTAAACCAAGATTACCTCAAAGATAACTATCCACTTCCCATGATGGATCAAATATTGCAAGTTGTTACTAGGCTCAAAATGTTATCTATGTTAGATGGATTTTCACGGTATAATCAGATTGAGGTTGATGTTCCTGATCAACACAAGACAACCTTCACAACCCCATGGGGAACTTTTTCTTATAATAGGACGCCATTCGGTCTGATTGATGTTGGTGCCACTTTTCAGCTGGGCAATGGATTTAGCTTTTGGGTCCTTTAATGGAAATTATATTGTTGTGTATTTGGATGATTTAACTGTCTTTTCCAAGAAAAGGGAAGATCATTTCCAACATCTTGAAACTATCCTTCAAGTGCAGAGAACATGGAGTGTCCCTCAATCCAAAGAAGTCTATTTTTGGGGTCATTGAAAGAAAGTTGTTTGGGCACATTATTTCTAAAGAGGGAACCAAGATAGATCCAGAGAGAGTGCAAGCTATTCAACGAATTCCTCTCCCCACAAGTAAAAAAGGTGTGCATTCTTTCTTTGGGAAGATAAATTTTCTAAGGAGATTTATTCTTGATTTTGCAGAAATGACTATAAGCATAACTCGATGATGAAAGGAAATCAGTCCTTTGGTTGGACTCCAGAGGGGAAGGAAGCTTTTGAAAATATCAAAAAGGCAATCGCCCGAACTCCCATTCTTGTTTTCCCTGATTTTGAGAAGGATTTATTGATCTATTGCTATGTTACTGAGAATACTTTGGCTGCTATTCTAACACAGAAGAATCCTGAGGGATGTGAGCTACCCATTTCCTTCATGAGCTATGTCCTTAAAGCTCATGAATTGAAATACACTCAGATTGAGAAACATGCCTTTGCTTATGGTTAAGGTAGTTAAACAGCTTCATTTCTATATCCTCGTTCTCACTCTATTGTCTTTGTCCCAGATACAATGGTTAAGTCTACCCTCACTCAGCAAGAGTTTGGAACCAAAGGAGGAAATTATGTGGCAAAGGTGCAAGAGTATGATTTGGACATCAAGCCAACTAAGCTAGTCCGAGGAAAGGGTCTCTGTGAATTGATTGCTACAGGTTCTAAAGATAACCCTTCTCAAGAAAATACACATATTCCCACTATTCTTTTCATTAGTTAAACAGATGAGTGGTATGTTGACATTTCCCATTTTATTACTTATGGAGAATACCCGTATCACCTAAATGCTAAAGAAAAGAGAGCTATTAAACTAATATCTACACAATATGTGCTTTGGGATAATTTTTTATTCAAAAGAGGGATTGATGGAAGGTTTCTCAGATGTGTGGACAGAGAGCAACAAAAAGAGGTTACTTAGAGCATTTCATGATCAAGATTGTGGAGGACACTTCTCATCCATTGTGACTACTCATAAAATTCTTCGTGTAGGCTACTACTAGCCAACCCTGTTTCAAGATGCAACTAAATGGGTTAGTAAGTGTGAAGCTTGTCAAACCTTTTGTGGGAAGACCTAAGCTAGCCACTCGCCACTCAAACTAGTGGTGATAGAAGAACCTTTTCAACAATGGGGTTAGACTTCATGGGTACTCTTAATCCTCATTCCAGTGCTGGGCATACTCATGTATTAACTGCCACTGATTATTTCACCAAATGGGTGGAGGCCATTCCAGTAAAAAGTACAAATTCTGAAGTAGTATGTAATTTCATCAAGGAAAACATTCTCATTAGATTTGGAGTACCAAGTAAAATTATTACTGATAATGCCTCCAACTTCTCTTCTTATGAAATGATGGATTTTTGTTATGGGTATGGAATTTATCTTGCACATTCCTCTAACTACTACCCCCAAGGAAATGGATAAGCAAAATCAACAAACAAGAATTTGGTGACCATCATTCGAAAGCTTGTCAATGAGTCACAGAGAAACTAACATAAGAAGTTGTATGATGCTCTTTGGGTAGATAGAATTACTCCCAAGAGGGCAATTGGAATATCTCCTTTTCAATTGGTGTATGGAACTAAATCCCAGTTTCCAGTGACTGTGGAATTGCTACCATGCAATTGATGAAGGCCATTGAAGATTCAAACTTCACTAGTGCTTTGGAGAAGAGAATCATGTACCTAAAAAGTTGGATGAGGACATATTGCAAGTGGTAGATAGGATTGCTACACATCAGCAAAAAGTAAAGAAATTTTTGATAAAAATGCCAAGCCAAGAGACTTCTAGGTTGGAGACATTGTTTTACTTTGGGACAAGAGGCGGAGCCTCGAGGAAGTCATGGAAAATTTGATTCTCTATGGTTGGGCCCTTTCAAAATCAAGAACTTTACTGGAGAAAATTATTTCTATTTGAACTATATGGATGGAACCTCTCTTCCATTGCCATATAGTGGTAGTACTTGAAGTTGTTTCATTCCTAGGTTACTAGGTGGTCCTTTGTATAGTCTTGTATAGTTCTTATTTTTGGTCTTTGTGTGTGGTGTTGTGGGGTATCTCTTCTGTATTGTTCCATTCTGTGACTCTATTTTTCCCAATGGATAAGGCACTCTTATGTTCTGGAAACCCTGAGATTTTGGAGTTCATACTATGTCTTATTATCATGATACTCAAATCAAGTCATGTCCCTAAAAAGAGCCAGTTGTTATCACCTTCCCAAGATTTGTAAATTTTGTTCTCTATTTTTGAGATTTTTATGGGTTTGGTGACTCTAAATACCCTTGTAGAAGTCTCTTAAGAAACAAATCTAGTTCTAAATAGTTAGTCATTTTTTGAAATTTTGAGTTTTGAGGCTTTTCCAATATTTTATGGGTATTTCAGCTTTTTCTACCCCTCATGTCCCAAGTTCATCCGGGCCGTCTATTCCCGATTTTCCACTTTTTCCGATTTGTCTTGCTTTTTCCTTTGTAGTAGTCGGCTATTTTGGCTTTATGCGTCCCGGTTGTCCCAATGTCCTAAGTGTGGCTTGTGTTAAAACTTCCGACTTATCCAATTTTCATACGTTTTGGGTGTTTCAACTTTTCTGTCCCACGTGTCCCAAGTGCCGCTTGACCACCATTTCCCAGCAAACCCACCTTTTCGATTTCTATTCCTTGCGGGTATTTTGGCTTTACACATCCCATCTATCCCGATGTCCCTTAGGACAGTTGTGCTAATTTTTTTGCTTTTATCGAAAATCATTTTTTCGAGCTTTGTGCGTCCCAATCCCATCCCCCACTGTCCCATGGGACAATTGTGCTCTTTTGTTCCACCTTACCCAATTTCCATTGTTTCAAGGTCGGTATAAGTATTAATTGCCTCATTTATTTTACCCTACCAAATTACTTGGGTTTAAATGCTTATAAGTACATCGGTAATCAACCATTTTCACCACCTCACTTGCAAATTGCTATTGACCATTCGTGTTCTCTCTCTCTCCACCATTTCTAGCCATGGTCGAGTCTGTTCTATTTTTTTCAAATTATAGGTGCAAAAGAAGATGTGAAACGTCAAGGTGTTGATCAAGGAACTAAGGAATATTTTCTCACAAGTAATCTTCTTCTCTAGCCGCAAGATGAAGATCAGTTTTAAAGGTCATGAACACATGTCTTCCTTGGAGATGATTGTACCAAACATTGGTGATAGTGAAGCACAACACCTGAGTTGGAAGAATTTTGGGCACGAATCAATTGTCAAAACCCTACTCCTATGGCTCAGTTGATTAAAGATAGTGGGATCGTAGAGGAAGGGGTTTTCCCATTTCAGTCTAGTGTGTTGATACAATTATTTCTTGTAGTTCTTGTTTTGATCCTTGATACAAAAGAAATCATTGATCCTCAAGGTCAGGTGGTGGCATGACTTGATGAAGATTGCATTCATACTTGCCCTCAAATTCCCATGGTTGAAAATTCAAATACTCTCACCAAGGATCAAGCCCAAACTCTTTTTGATCAAGATAGTGAAAAATACAAAAGCAGAATTGCCAAGTCTTGGTTCAAGAACCCTAGAAAGGAGCCTCAAGGCTACCTAAGACAATGTTCAGAGTTGATTTCCATGAAGAATTGTTTAAACATCATCACTCTGTTGGCCAGGATAGCAGGAATGCCCACCACCAATGAGTTTCACTATTGGATGTGCCCCTACATCAATATCATATGTGAGGGTAAGAAAAATTTAAACTAGTAGGAATCATTTGTGATAGTCCTGACTGAGAAATTATCAAATGTTCGAGAACCCAAACCTTCTACATGACCTCCTATCTGATGTACTCCATTGCAGCTTATAGAGAGTGGTTGGGTTTCTCCCATGTGGATGACAAGAAGGATGCCCCATTTATATGATTGCCCACAGTTGACCCTAAAGATCAAGTAATCATCACTTTAGGAGGGTGAATGATGCATTCACTATGTATATTTTTAGGTTACTTGGAAGGAGATACTACTAAAATATTTTCAGATGAGGAAAACAATTGATCAATGTCTATGGCAACTTCTTCACCCAATTCAAGAAGTTTTCATATATAAGATTGGCTAGATTTGAGGGACAACCCTGAAACTTCCCATGTATTGCAGTGATAAGATGGCTTTAGTAGAAATCTGTAGATAATTAGACAAGTTACATAGAACTTGTAGGGACAAGAAGATTGCAGGTATTCAATTCCCAATCACACTGGGTAATTACACTTGCAGGACTTCCCTAGATGCTCAGAATGTTGATAGAACAATTTCTCCTCTCACTCTTCATTACTATAAGCCCAGAACTTGCTTTGACATTAAGGAGTTCATTTCCTCCAATTTCAGAATGGGTTATCAACATCTTCCTGATATTGAAGACTATTGGGAAGATTGTTCTGATGATTATGAAGCCAGAGGAGGTACTATGGGAGGTTATCTCTACAACAGATCATTGATTTTGGTATATTTGAT
The DNA here is from genome assembly GCA_018340775.1 of Taxus wallichiana var. yunnanensis. Taxonomy (NCBI): domain Eukaryota; kingdom Viridiplantae; phylum Streptophyta; class Pinopsida; order Cupressales; family Taxaceae; genus Taxus; species Taxus wallichiana. The sequence continues at coordinate 10,698,799 of CM031237.1, forward strand.
GTCCCTGAAGGATTGGAAGATGATGATGAAGAGATACAGTCTCTTGAGTATGAAAGATCAATCAAACATACTCCTATTGAAACCATTGATTGGTTTTTCAAGGAGAGAGATGATTTGAAGGAGCTAAATAATCTTATCCTAGTGAGAACTAGACTTTGGTTTGATAGGAAAATGAAGGGATTCAGGGAAAGGAAATCTAGGTCTACTTCCCAAGATACCCCTACTCCTCATAAGGAAATACCTGTGTTAGCTCTGAGACAATTGAGCAATTTTCCCCTTCTCCTCCAGAATCCTCAACTCTAGTGTATACCAAAAAAGGGAAAATCAAGAAAGAAGATAAGGCATCTGATGTTATTCAAGAAGGTAAACCTTCTTCTAAAAAAGCTGAAGCAAAGGAAACAATTGTGGATTTGGATGATAATGATGATAGTCAAGAAAAAGAACAAGAAAATCCTAAAGAGAATACACCTGAAGCAAGCAATATGATGGAAGATCAATCAAAGGAAATGGTTTCAGAGTCTGTAGAAATATCTTCTAAGGAAGCTCTTGACTCCACTCAAATTGATACCTCTGTGTTAGAGGTGGTTGTTGTAAAACTCTGAGTGTTATGAGTGCTTCTACACTTGGGCCCATTGCTCCTTCCACTTCTAGTTCCTCATTTACCTGGTACAACCATTACTAGAAAGCAAGAAGAGAAAGGCTACTTCAAGTGTTGTTGTTCCCAAGTTTGATGCAGTGGAAAATCTTCTAGGTACTACTCCTCCCCCTCTAGATAAAAAGGCCAAAATCACATCAAGGTTGGTCTCAGACTCTCAAGGTCAACAGTTCATGGAAATTACAAAACCCAAGTTTGATAAAGATGAAAAGGACCTATCAATGGGTGATCTAGAGTTGACTAGAATTCCCCTTGGAGAATCAACCCCAAAAAGTGAAGTACATAATCTGAGGGAGACTGTGTCTAGGGTGATTGAAAGAGTTGAGAAGGGGAAGCAAACACAAGAGCAGTTGGAGGAGCAGAACCAAATTCTATCTAGTTTCATCAAATCCTTATTGGCAGAAGATAAGGTTCTTATCCCACTCCCTAGCTTCCATCCCACCTCTTGCTATCTTTTCCACTGATGAAGGTCAAGCCATTAAATACATATATAAGCATGTTACTTATGGTAAATCAATGGAAGTTGTGGTTGATGATTTAATAATCACATGCCTGAATTTTATTGAAGAGGCATTCAAGGCATATGAGAAAATTGCCAAGATTTAACTGAAGTTCTCTACAACACTCAGTGGTTTAGATAGAGAGTTGAAATTATGGAGTGAGTGCATTCAAGATTTCAAATTGGTGAGTGAGACAGATGTGCAGGTCCTTTTGGCTAATAAGGTTTTTGATGATGTTAAGAAGAATCTGTCCAAATAATGGGTCTTCAACATTGACTGGAAAATAAAGGTTCTTGAAGAAGCCATTGGAGAACTCATGAATATGTTGCAAAAAGGAGAAGCTTTTAAAGCTTGTGTCATGTCTACCTTCTTGATATACATTGTCAAATATTCAAAGAGAATTCAAATGATAAATTCACTATTCAAGAGATCAAATCTCAGTTCAAGACTTTTGTTAAAGAAAATTTGTTCAAGAAGGACACCATATCTAAGGAGAAAATGAAAGAAATTTGCACACTACAAGATGCCATCACATATGCTAACAAAGAGTTCTTGGAGAATGCAGAGTTTGAGAAGGACATGGAGAAGTGTTTGGGCAGTTGGACTCATGCCACTGCCAATACAACAATTCCTTAAGGAATGGACATAATTACATCATTGAAAACGATTCAGAAATCAAATGCTAAAGGCAAAGGGGACTACAAGTGCTTCCACTAGTGTCTCGACTTCCTAATTCTTATTTTCCTTTCTTATTGTAGAATATCTAGTTAAGGTGTCTTTATCCCTTTAAAATCATGTGTTATGTAAGCAAGGGATAAATTGAATTTGTAATATTTAATTAGATATTAGCTTTTGGGATTTAGAGAAAGGAAACTGAAAAGGATCTTTGTAACCATTTCTTGAGGTTATTTAAAGCACTCTTCTCATCATTGTAAAGGATCACGATTTTGATATCCAGATGTAAAAAAAGAACATTGAAATATTCAATACAGGAGAAATTTCACCCTCTCTCATGCTTCTTCTCTTTCTATTCTTTGTCTTGATTCATATAAGGCTATGTGTATTTGAAGAAGAACTTTGTCTTTCAGTTGATAAGTGTATTTGGAAATTTGTGTCTAATACATGCATGTCTTGTGTTTTATATGCATAGTCTAAATCTTGTTATTTTATCAAGCATCAGTAAGATATCTCTCTGCTATCTATATATCTCTAAAATGCTCTCCTATCTTCTCTCCTTTGAATATCAGTCCTAACTTTTCCTATTTTCTTCTATATTGAAAACCTTTGTATAAATGCATCTAGAAATATCAAAATCCTCACCAAAATATTGAACAAATGTTTATATTGTAAATATGGTTTTTTGGCTTTCAATAAGGGAACCTCTCCCATAAAGAGGAGGATTGTTGTCCCACGATTGTTTGTTTTCAAAAGATCAAATTCTACAACCAATAGGAAGTAAGTATTATTTAGTAGTAATGTCATACATTTAAATTATTGATGTAATTTACAACACATACATTTGAAATGATGTACACTATAAGCTTTTTGTATTTTATAATATCTTCTTATATTAAATGTTAATATTAGGTATGGGTATATGCGTAGGTTTGGTCAGGTTTATTAATATTTAGTGATTAACATTTACTACGCATACCAAAAGCTTCACATGAAAAATTCTTTTCTACAAAACTAGAGAATGACACAAATATATTATTATTGACGGTTTGGATTCTCATGAAAATATTAAACTATTTGTAAACACTTATTCTAATATGATTTTATTATTAGTATAGTTGTAAAATTGATTTATACTTCTATTGTTCTTATACAAATCGATAAAAAATATTGAATATGAGTATTTTTGTTTTATGATACTATTACCTATTCGTTCAGTTAATTTTGAATATAAATCTCACCTCAAATGTTATGGATGATTGAGTTGTTTTTATAGCTGAACATATTCCTAATTTTTAAATAATTTTTTTGTAAGTTGTTTCATTATTATTTGTATTCTGGCATAATAAATGGCTTTGAAATGAAAATATTCATTTTTGATGTTATCTAAATGCATTGGTATTTATTCTTTAAAAATTACATATGAGAGTAAATGCATTGCTATTTATTTTTAATGTTATCTATTTATTGTGATTATTACAATTTTATTATGCATGTATTATCTTGGTTTGATTTAGTAATTTATCTTTGAATAGACATAGTTGCGACTAGTTTTAATTTTTTCGTAATATTATTAATTTTAAACATTTGATAATTTCTTAATATGATTGAGAGATCTTAGTTATGTTAAATGGAATAACACTAGAGTAAGTTTGATTTTTCTGTACTCATTATATTTGTAGATAATGCTAATGTGCATATACCATTTGTATATAGAAAATTGTTTATTAGTTATTTTTTTATGATGTAATTTGAAGCTACAAAAATACATGTTGTCATACTCTCACTCTCAATTTGGTATATGGGGGTAAATGCCTCTGCAAAGATAGGAATGGGTGCGTGTTGAAGGGGCTTGCCCTTTAGGAAACCACATCGATACAACCAACTAGCATTACGTCTTTGAGGGTGCATTTTGAGTGAAGGATAACCGTTGGCATTTATTCATACCTAAATTTTTCATGGATATTAGCTTTTTGAAATTGTGATTTTTTTATCATATTGGATGATGTATATTAGTTTTGTCATGTATCGTACTAACATTAATTGTATATTTTTATTTACATGTGTGTTGTTGTATTTAGTTTCTCTTTTGCGTGGTGAAAATGAATACACAAAGCTCTATTCCTCCTAATCCCATAGGGATAATGTTGAAAATACCAAATTCTAAAGAGAGGAATCCTTCAGGAGGTCCAAATTTGTTCTCTACATAGACCATCATCAACAAAATAAGCCGCCAAAACCAAAAATTGCAGCCATGGTTAAGGCTCGACTCATTTTGTCGAAACTTATGTTATTTATTTGTCTAAGTTCCACACTATAGGGCCCCATTCACGAGGATATGGTCTAGCTTATGACACGATGGAGGATGCCCAGAAGTATGATCCTCCACATAAGTTGAGGAAGATGGGAGTTCGATCATAAAACCGACAACAGATCTAAAAAATTGTGCAAAAAAGATTGCACAAGGAAGCAACTCCAATTTTTCTACTAAAAACAAAAAAATAGTTATTGCTTTTATATGTTTTGTACTAAAAAACTTTGGACATGTTTGAAAAAATCTATATAAATATTTAATTTTTGACAAATGTTGATTCACACGAGCTTAAATATATTTCATTTTGTTGTTCGAATATACTCTTGATTCACATGAGCTTAAATATTAAATATGTTTTGCAATGGATTAAATATGTTTTCCATAGTATTAAAATGTGTTTCTATGGATTATATTTTTAAAATTACTAATGTTTATATAATTTATAGCAAGTTTAGATTTTTTAAATTCATTTATGTTAAAATTATATTTAGGTAATAAATGCATATTGGTAACGATTTTTAAAATCTTCACACCCTCAAATGAAACGTCTTGAGGTTATTTGAATCCAATGAGTGAAGTCTAGTTTAAAAGGAAAAATTAACAAGGTCTTAAAATATTTAAATATTCATGTCAAATTCACTAAGTATGGGTTATGATCATTTTCCAATTTAGGATTGTATTGGTGCAATTATCATTTCCAATCGTTTATGGTATTCATAAGGCCCCCTTTGATTATTTATTTATTTTTTAATTATTTTGTGTTGTTTTAAGACTTTTGCTAGGATAATGCACTTGACAGGAACGTAAATCCAAAAGGTTACGGTAAACGACGTGGTTATGAGAAAAGAGTCCCCATTCCCTTCCAAATTTATCCATGTCACCCTTGGTCCACCTTCTTCACATTTTTTTATAGTTATATATCAGTTTGTTTGTTTGTTTGTGTGTCAATAGTGTTCTAATATGAGTTCATCTATCTATAATTGCACATGTACCCTAGTTAATCTACATAATATAGAAATTGTAGTCTCTAATTACATATTGCTTCATCAACCAACCCCAAGCGTGCACCGACACATCATCCAGACTAGTCTGGAAGCTCACCCGAGGCACGCACATAGGTGCGAGCCCCTCCTTTATGTGAGCTTCGTGAGAATGTTCTCCCTTAACATGAGGGTGTCCACACAACTAAAGAATGAATGCACCCATTCTTGGAAACAAGATTTAAATACTAACTCCTAGTCTAATGCACCAGAACATAGAATAACATGATCATACTTGAAAGGAAGTAGAAATTAACTCACGATTAACATCAAGAAAATTAGTAATACACTCATGAATTTAAAAGGAAATGCACAGATCAAGATCGATCACACAGTGTCCTAGAATCATTCCATTATATTCATTAATCCAAGTATAGTAGCCAAGATTACATCAAAAAGAGTTCCGTATGGAGAAATTTACAATAGCGAGCTTAAATACATTCTGAGAGCTTACCATTACACATTACACATTTTTACTATATCTCTTCCTCCTACTCTCATACTCGTATACCCATATATTTCTCTCTAAAAAAATCTCCTCCAAACCCATCCATATGAGGAACTCAAAGAGTCTCTTCTTAACCACTCATCATTACATGAGAAAGCATGAAGGAACATTTCATGATTTCCCTACCACTACCCAAGAACATGAAAAATTTCATCATGTGTTCCCCCAATCGAGTTTCCTTAGCATGCATGTTCCAGCTAAACCATAACAAATACAATTCCTTACCCTTTCATGATAACTGTATTGATGCCTTGGAATATCCTTTCCTTGAGCTGCAAGTCTCCATAACTTATCCATATTTGTATCTAGTCACTTTTCCATTCGCTTCTTAAACGTGTCTTTACATGTTGTCCAAAACTCACTAAGTCTCAAATCCATCCTATCTGGGCACGAGCCTTTGCGTATCTCCAAGAACTACTTCCGCGTGTGTCTTATGCCTGCTTCCTTCCACACCAAGGCTTCGCACCTTAGGTACTTAGTTATTTTAGGGGTCCAATACAAATTCATTATTGTTTGAAAAGGAGTTAATTCTAGAGAATTCAAGTACTCATTGAAGCATGTAAATTTCATACTACATATACATTACAATGGTTTCTTAACGAATAAACTATAAAAATTATTGGAATGTCATTCACAATACTATATGATATTGATGGACTTGTTAAATATCAAGAAAGATTAGTATATCTAATAAAATGAAAACCCCAAAACATTTTATTATTTCCTTATGGTTTAAAATTCAGCACCCCATTTAGGGAAAGCAAAATAAGTACATTTTCCCATTGATTGTAATGAAGTTTTAGAAACTTGGGAGAGTTTTTGGACCCCTCGTGTTGAAAAATCTACTTGTAAAAAAATATTTTGAATTAAAGTGCACAATTTTACTGGGAATGTCAAGTGTATGGTTTAGGTATGCTTGAAATGTCAAGTGTACATTATACACTTTTTGGTTCTCATAAATGTAAGTTTTCTAGCTTTCCTGTGTCTAATAAAAATCAATTTTACATCCATTTTATCCCTAATCAAATGTTTATAGATATTTATATTGCAATTAGATTGAAATCTATCTATTCATAATACACTAATCAATTTATTAAGTGATTTATTCAAATTTAATATTTACCCATAACATTTATAAACTCATAATTATAGGAAAACATATTTTTAAAAATTATTAGAAAATACGCTTGTATTAATTATATGTTAGAAATATAATGCTATCTATATAGAAAATGAGTGGAATGGAATCAAACCCCTGAATGCGATTCCAATATATTCCAAAATATATTCCTCCTTTAGTTTAATATATAGAATACAAATTTTTAGTATTGTAAGGAATAGATTGTTTTAATACAATGTTTCCCAAAAATAAGTCGCTCACAAACACATGACGTTAACTCATTTAGTGTGTATGTCCCTAGACAGAGTACTAACTCCATTGAATCTCCAATATGAAATCATTAGTAATGAACAAACTCAGTAGCAAATGTTTTAGTGCCTTGTCATATGTTAAATTACAGATGGTTATATTGAAAAATTCAAATTTGAAGTGTTCATTATGATTTTTGTTGTACTTACGATATATGTTTGTCCATTATAAAGGTAAACATGGTTTCCATTTGGAGATTGGAAATTCATGGAGTGTCGAATACCTCTGAAAATATTGCATGTTCATCGTTCATATTATATGACCATGATGGAAGAAAGATAGTAGAGAGAGGTATAATTGTGGGAAATGCCACTATGACCTTCCACTAGGCTGAGTATAGGGCCTTGATATTGGGTCTTGAGGAAGCAATACGCCACGAAGTTTGGAACATTTGTGTGTTTTCTCACGATATGCTTGTTGTGAAATAAATGAATGGTGTATACCAATGTAACAATGTAAATCTTTCTATTCTTTGAGTTCAAGTGCTAGAGAGTGTATCTTGTTTTTGTGAAATGTTCATATGTGCATGTAAAAGTTGATAGAGGTAGTTTGGATGTATGTCAAGTGTCTAGGGACACTATAAACCAAGAAGTGGCAACTTTGTTAGCACTTGCCATGGATGACATTTCAATATGATATATGTACACATTGTATTTCCTTTTATGTAATGGTATACATACCTTTTTTATTAGATTATGAATAACTAATATTTTGTGAATTGTCTCCAACGCATATATTATATATTTTGTGGATAATATGATGATACATCATATAATGTAGATTAATAAACTGGGAATTGTGGATAAAATGGAAGGATTCTAGAGATATGGGAAGGATGTGGAAGCTAGGAAGTATTAATAATAGTACATTCTAGAACTTATGAACATGTCTTGGGAATGAAAAAAAGGATTTAGACAATGATAAGTTCATACATATTCAATGGCTCCTCATATTACTGTGTCGATCCATTTCATTGCTCCTCATAATACCATGTCCATATGTGTCATTGATCTTCATAATAGCATGTTTCATTCTATTCCTCATAATAATATGTATATTTTAATACATATTATGTAGATGGATGATTGGAAAATCTGAGTATGGACACTCTTAAGAATAATCCTATTGATGGAAGATGATAAGGTTCATAATGCCTGCGTAACGTTGTTAAATTATACAACGTGTCTACCCCCTTTTGATACTAGACCAAATAGGGCTAAACGGTTGAATTTTCATATTCTGAATGGAGAATGGTCCTTGAAAAATATGGAGCTGGTAGACATGGTTATCATGTCGGGGATGGTTGTTCATTTTCTATCGACCCTTGGCTCACAAGGAAAAATACAGTCACTGGAAGATGGATCGATGAAAAAATCCTTGCATTAGATTGATGACAATACCTTAGGCGGTACCACGACATCACACTGGTCATACATCCACCTCCGGATGGTAAATAGCCTAGCTTATCAAGCAAATGTTCTTGATTGGTGGGATGACATTGATTGTCATCTAGAAAATCTTGATGAGTGGAGGTTTGAAAAATGGAGAGAAATACATCACGACTCGGATGAGTGTGACAACGATTGCAGTGGGGATGCCTACACTGGCCTTTGTCACATGCACTGAGTGATTATGTATTTTGTAAAAGTGTAATGCACTTATTTTAAAAATGTTACTTCTTCCATTGTTTGGGTTGATGTTTCACTTTGTATTACAAACACAATTATGAACAACCAAACACATAATATAATTGCATGGGATGATACTTGGATGTTCAAATTTCTTTTCAAAATGTAATGTTATTGTTTTGATGCTTTAATCCTATATTGTCTTGTAACACACTTGCAATTCACATTTCATGTTTACTTCGAAACATCTAGAGTCGAGTATCCAGTTTTGAAAAATAATGTGTGCAACTAACTTCATCACAAATGGTTTATTGTGCATGATTTTCTCAATATGAATGCAAAATATGAATAAATAAGTTCATGCACCATTTGTTTCAGTTTATCTTGTTTTACAATGCATCACTTCAATGATGGTTATGACAACACACTTGACCGAAACATGCAGAAGTTTGGCGACATGGGCCCATCCATGTTCAAAATCCATTCTTATGTTTTCGGGAAGACATAAATAATGAGACAATAATATAAAACTTTGTGAACATTAATTGTTTGTCATAACAATGTACCTAATGTCATTTTTGGGATAATAAATATGAAATTTTTGTCTTTTCACATAGGTTTCTTCACATTCCATGATGGTAATATTTAAATATGTGAACATTAATTATTTTTCATAATACCTAATATTTTATGTTGGGATAATATTTATGTATTTGTACTACCTAGATACATGCACCTTCACATCACATAGCACGTACGCATTCCACAAGTGTCAGAGAGGATTCAAAGGGAGATGCTCCTCCAATAGTTGATGGTGCTATGTCAAATGGTCCTTCCAAGCCCGTTCGCTCGGATATCAGTGAGCCACCCGTAGAGTACATAACCAAACATGTTAATGGTTGTATTCATTATTTATGCTAGCATGGATCATGTGTTGTTAGTGGGGATGTTAGGTTTTAGGAGTTGCATAAACTTAATCGACATCGCTAGGTAGCACACAATATGCCCTTCGTGGAACCCCGTAAGCATATGGGAAAATGGTCACATATCCCTCAAGATAGGAGCACAACATACATGCAAAAGAGAGAGGGGGATGTGAACTATGTCTTGAGGAAATGATTCTACCTGCGGTGCAGGAGGGTTATCAATCAAGTTTGCAAAAAAAAATGCAAAACTTGATTCGAGGAGTTAAACCAGAAGGAAAGAAGGAGGTGGATGTTGAAATGTGCACCTACGATTCAAAGAAGATATGACAAGTGAGAGAGGAGAAGTGGTTGAGAGCGAGAGAAAAATTAACTCAAATATCGGAACAGAGGTAAATTTAAGATTAGTATAATATATTATATATTATGTTTGGTTGGAAATCAAAAACTTAATATTATGTCATGAACAAGAAGATAGAGAAGAGGGTGGAACAACTAGTAGGAATGTTGACCCCCTATGAATGATAACGTAAGTAATTATTGGTCTTTCATTGCTATATAGAATATAGTTTTTGTTTATTTTTGTATATACTAATTGTAGGTGTGCATAGGATTATGAAATTCCCTTGTGTCAGCTCCTATGTCAGCAGAGAGACTCGATTTGTAGTGCAAAAGGTAAAAACCACTTAACATGCACTTGAAAATTAAATGTTGCCTTATGTTGTTGATATTTAAATTGTCTTGATGACTTGATTGTTGTAGGTGGATGTTTGTGATAAGACACCCCCTTCACAATCAGCTTGTGGTCTTGATCTTATTGGCGAGATAGCTTCACAAGTGGTCGAGAGGGATGAGATGAATATTTCTAGAGTTACAACTTCTTTTCTAATCGAGGAGAGATGATGGTGGCGAGGGAGGCACGAGGAGAGGGGCACAAAATGATGTTCATTGACAATATGAGAGAGGGTGGAGTTGGACTAGTAAGTTATTGAATGTTCTCATTTGATTTTCTATATTCTTTTTGGTGAAATTAAGATAAATTTATTAATGCAATTGAGATTGTCATTATTCTAGGCTTTTCCTGACGGGGTCGAAGTCAGGTTAATGTCAGATGATATAGTTGTTGCGAGAGGAGTGGTTTGTGATAGTAGCCCACACGCGAAGTTTCATGGCATCACACTCCCTAATTTACTGTGAAAGTCATTATTTCTGAGGCCATTATTCCCACTGCTCCATTTCCCTACCCTAATACATTTGCAAGCACTTTGGTAGAGTGTGTCAAAGGGTTTGCTATATGGGATCTCAGAGATATCAGACTAGACACTCCTCATGAAGAGGCAAGTAGATGTAATGGATGATTTAATTTAATTATGTGTTTAACTGAGAGATTCATCTAAGTTGACTTATTTACCATATGAATGGTTGTCAAGATGATAAGGTACAAGTTGAGACAATGTTCCATACTCGGATAAAGAAATCTGATGCCCCACCTATTCTTGGCATCACACCTAATTTTTTTCATAGATATGAGAAGAAACATATTAGATATTATGATGGAATATGTTCTCTCGCTAACAATAGGCAATGAAGGAGATGAAAACATTTATTGTATAACATTGCTTATGAGGAGTCAGATTACTATATATGTGTGTATATGATTATGTTGTTACTTTGATGTATTTGAGGTTTACGATTTAGTATTGCATTATTGATATATTGAATATGGTTTGTGGTTATGGGTTACATAGAGTTATCCATTTACATTTTATTTATAGCGCATTAGATGGTTTTTATTCTTGTTATGTGACATTCCATTTATTGTATAAATGATGATGTTATCACTATGTATCTAGTTAATGTATTAATGTGACTATGGATTGTGGATTACAGTATATGGTATATGGTTACATAGTTGCATTCTTCTTCCATGTATGCCTACTTGGGTTTGACGTGTTCACTAATTTATTGTAGATAATTCACAATTTTGCTTTCAAATCTTGTGTATTATGGATTACGGTTTGTGGTTTATGGTTACATACTTGCATTCTTCTTCCATGTATGCCTACTTGGGTTTGATGTGCTTACTAAAATTTCATATATATTTCATCCATTATAATATTTTGTTGAGTATAAGTTAAGTGCATTATTTTCTTTGTAATTATGTTTGAATGGTAAGATATATTAATAGGTTGTTTAAATACAAGTTTAATTATATGGCAAGACAAAATAAGGTTGGAAAGCGCAAGGCTTCACCAGTGCAGGAACCGAAAGATTATGAAACATTCGATAGTGCCACTTATGTGTTTGGAAAGAATGCAAAGAGCCCTACAAATGAAGATGTCGGTGTTAGACAAGAAGATGAGTCTTCCCCATCATTCCGTATGGAATTCAAAATGAAACTTGTAATGAATAAGGAATTTTTTATAAAATCAAGTGTGAAAGACTTACATTGCAATATTTATACTTTTCGAAAAAAATAAGGAATTATTGGAATAATTAGGAGATGCTTCCTTGAGGAAGATGGAGTTGGAGCTTGAGGTTCAAGAGTTGGAATTATAAATTAAGAACTGGGAGACAACGGTGAATCGAACAAAAAGTGTTCGAAAATCATGTAGCAAGATTTAATTTTGTTGTTAAAATACACAAAGGTCACAAGGAATTATGGAAGAAGATGTACATCCAGGCCAAGGCGTCAACTGAGGAAAATGTACCAGTCACTCCCACCGAAGACACAACTAATAAATGAATATATGACTTTGTAATAAAATGACACTGTCCATGTGACCTTTGACATCAAAAGATGTTGGTTAAACGTATATTTTAGTTTTTATAAGAGTAAATAATAATTAAACAATAAAAACATAATAAAATATTAGAAGGTGTGAAAATTAGATAGCAAGATTTAAATTGCAATAAGATTTAGAATGTGTGAGTATTGTGAATCTGGTAGAAAGATTTAAATTGCAATAAGGTGGAAAAAATAGCGTGGTTTGAAATATGTCGAAATCAACATGGTATTTTTAAATATTTAAATATTCATGTCAAATTCAGTTAGTTTGGGTTATGATCATTTGTCTAATTTAGGATTGTATTAGTGTAATTATCATTTCCAATTGTTTATGGTATTCATAAGGCCCCCTTTGATTATTTATTTATTTTTAAAATTATTTTGTGTTGTTCTAAGAATTTTGCTAGGATAGTGCACTTGACAAGGAACGTAAGTCCAAAAGGTTATGGTAAACTACATGGTTATGAGAAAAGAGTCCCCATTCCCTTCCAAATTTATCCATGTGACCCTTGGTCTACCTTCTTCACATTTTTTTGATAGTTATATATTAGTTTGTTTGTTTGTGTGTCAATAGTGTTCTAATATGAGTTCAACTCATCTATAAATGCACATGTACCCTACTTAATCTACATAATATAGAAATTCATTATTGTTTGAAAAGGAGTTAATTCTAGAAAATTCAAGTACTCATTGAAGCATGTAATTTTCATACTACATATACATTACAATGGTTTTTAGTGAATAAACTATAACAATTATTGGAATTTCATTCACAATACTATATGTTATTGATGGACTTGTTAAATATCAAGAAAGATTAGTCTATCTGATAAAATGAAAACCCCAAAACATTTTATTATTTCCTTATGGTTTAAAATTCAGCATCCCATTTAGGAAATCAAAAGAAGTACATTTTCTTACTGATTGTAATGAAGTTTTAGAAACTTGAAAGAGTTTTGGACCCCTCATGTTGACAAATCTACTCGTAATAACATATTTTGAATTAAAGTGCACAATTTTACTTAGAATGTCTTATGTAGTGTCTATGATTATAGATTCATTCACGGGAGAGGATTTTAATCCATTCTTCCACGAGCACAACATGGAACATCGTCCATCCACATCCTAGGACCAATCATCCATTTTTCATATTTCACTTTTCTAATTAAATCAAGAAAATTTAAAATTTATTCTATTTTTTTGTAAATCAACTCTTCTCCACATGGTAATTACTTTTTATGCATTACATCAATACATTAAGGAAGAAAAGCATCGTGGTTTGCACCTTGTCGAAATTGAGATTGTGTTTTTCAACTTGTTTAAAAACACGCTCTATGTTTCAGTCTTTGAAAAAAGATTATGACCCTTCTCCTTATGGTAGTTATTTTATATGAATTGCATCATTACAACAAGGAGTAAAATCATCATGGTTTTGAAGCACCTTGTGGAAAATGGCGTTGAGTTTTTCGATGTCTGTTGAAAAATACAAAGGTGTGTTTCTCAACATGTTTAAAAACATGCTCTATTTTTCAGCATTTTAAAATTATCAACCCTTCTCCTCATGGTAGTTACTTGATATGCATGCATTTCATCATCACAACAAGCAGTAAAAGTATCTTGTTTTGCACCTTGTAGAAAACGAGATTACATTTTTCATATTGTTGAAAAACACAGCGTGTTTTTTTTGGGAAATGTGTTGAAAAACACGATCTATTTTTTAGCACTTTGAAATTATCAACCCTTCTCCTCGTGGTAGTTACCTGATATGCATTGCATTATCACAACAAGGAGGAAAAAACATTGTGGTTTGCATCTCGTGGAAAATGGCGTAGAGTTTTTTGATGTGATGAAAAACACGCTCTATTTTTTAGGACTTTGAAAAAAAGTAACCCTTCTCCTCATAGTAGTTACTTAATATGCATTTCATCATCAAAAAAATGAGGAAAAACATCATGGTTTGCACCTCGTGGAAAATGGCATTGTGTTTTTCATATTGCTGAAAAACATAGTGTGTTTTTCAACGTGTTAAAAAAACACGCTCTATTTTTCAAGACTTTGAAAAAAACACCCCTTCTCCTCGTGGTAGTTACTTGATATGCATTGCATCATCACAACAAGGAGGAAAAACATCTTGGTTTGCAACTTGTTCAAAAACTCGCATTGCATTTTTCATATTATTGAAAAACACAGTGTGTTTTTCAACGTGTTGAAAAACACGCTCTATTTTTAGGATTTTGAAAAAAATCAACCCTTCTCCTAGTGGTAGTTACTTGATATGCATCTTATCATCACAAGGAGGAAAACCATGATGGTTTGCACCTCATGGAAAATGGCATTGCATTTTTTATATTGCTGAAAAACACAGTGTGTTTTTCAACGTGTTGAAAAACATGCTTTATTTTTCAGGACTTTGAAAAAATCAACCCTTCTCCTCATGGTAGTTACTTTATATGTATTGCATCATCACAATAAGGAGGAAAAACATCATGGTTTGCACCTTGTTAAAAACTAGATTGCATTTTTCATATTACTGAAAAAAAGAGTGTGTTTTTCAAAGTGTTGAAAAACATGCTCTATTTTTTTAATTAGGCCTTTGAAAAATATCAAACGCGCATTTGATTTCTGGACAAGTAAATTGGAAGCCATCAACCCTTCTCCACCTAATAGTTACTTGATATGCATGAAATCAATACAACAAGGAGGAAAAACATCATAGTTTGTACCTTGATAAAAATTGCATTGTGTTTTTCATATTGTTGAAAAAACACACTTTATTTTTTAGCACTTTGTAAAAAATCAACCCTTCTCCACCTGATAATTACCTTATGTGGATCACATCATTACAACAATGAGAAAAGATATCATGGTTTTCACCTTTATAAAAACCACATTGCATTTTTCATATTGTTGAAAAACACAATGTGTTTTTCAACGTGTTAAAAAACATACTTTATTTTTCAGCACTTTGAAAAACTCAACCCTTCTCCTTGTGGTAGTTACTTGATCCACATTGCATCATTACAACAAGGAGGAAAAACATCATGGTTTGCACCTTGATAAAACCATATAGTGGTTTTCAACGTGTTGAAAAACACACTTTATTTTTTAGCACTTTGAAAAAATCAACCCTTCTCCTCATGGTAGTTATTTGATATGTATTGCATCATTACAAAAAGAAGGAAAAAAATCATGGTTTGCTCCTTGATAAAAAACGCATAGCGTTTTTCAAAGTGCTGAAAAAAATAGTGTGTTTTTCAACGTGTTGAAAAACACACTCTATTTTTCAAGTAAGTACTTTGAAAAAACAACTCTTTTTCACTTGATAATTACTTGATGTGGATCACATCATTACAACAAGGAGGAGCAACATCGTGGTTTACACCTTGTCTAAATTGACATGAGGTTTTTATAAGTGTTGAAAAATACAGTGTGTTTTTCAACGTGTTGAAAAACACACTTTATTTTTCAAGATTTTGAAAAAAATCAACCCTTCTCCACCTGATAGTTACTTGATATGGATCACATAATTACAACAATGAGGAAATAAATTACAGTTTGCACCTTGTCAAAACCGACATGGGGTTTTTCTAAGTGCTGAAAAACATAGTGTATTTTTCGGACGTGTTTAAAAACACGCTCTATTTTTCGAAACGAGTCTAAAAATGTGAAACCATGTAAATGATAAGGTTTACACTTTGAAAAAAAAAAGAATATTCTCCACACGATAGTTACTTGATGTGGATCACATCATTACGACAAGGAGGAAAGACATCGTGGTTTGCACCTTGTGAAAAGCCGACATGGGGTTTTTCTAAGTGTTGAAAAACACACTCTATTTTTCAAAACATACTTTTTTTGCAAAAATCAACCCTTCTCCACCTAATAGTTACTTGATATGCATGGCATCATTACAACAAGGAGGAAAAACATCGTAGTTTGCACCTTGATAAAAAAAACGACATTGCATTTTTTCATATTGTTGAAAACTAAAGTGTGTTTTTCAACGTGTTGAAAAACACACTATTTTTTTACACTTTGAAAAAAACCCTCAACCCTTCTCTACCTAATAATTACTAGATGTGGATCACATCATTACAACAAGGAGGAAAGACATCATGGTTTCCACCTTTATAAAAACCGCATTGTCTTTTTTATATTGCTTTGAAAAACATAGTGTGTTTTTCAAAGTGGGAAAAACACACCTTATTTTTAGCACTTTGAAAAAATCAACCCTTATATACTTGATAATTAATTGATATGCATGACATCATTACAATAAGGAGAACTAGCATTGTGGTTTTCACCTTGTCAAAAATGACATGGGGTTTTTGTAATTAATGATAAACACGGTGTGTGTTTTTCATAGTTTGTACAACATGTTGAAAAACACGATCTAGGTTTTAGAACTTTGAAAAAATCAACCCTTCTCCTCATGGTAGTTACTTGATATACATTACATCATTACAATAAGGAGGAAATTCATCGTGGTTTGTGCATTGATAATGTTGGCGAAAAACTCAACCCTTGCATTGATTAACATGATGAGATCCCTCTCACCTTAAGTTTGAGATTTTTTTTAGTGTGATGGAAAATCATTTGGTATCGAGCTACACAACTTTCATTTTCAACACCAAAAGCTTGAACTAATGGTGGAGAGGATCTCATTGTTAATCATTTCTCACTGTTACTTGATATGGATGCCAATATCTCGAGGAGGTCACCCAAAAGCTTTAAAAAAGACACTTTATTTTTAGCACTGATGGTGGAGAGGGATCTCATCGTTTGTTAATCAACTACTACGCCAACACCCTCTCCCATTTCACACGATGGAGCCGGTGTATACACCCAATCAGGCCCAACGGCATATTAAGAGGACGTGACATCGGGAAATTTCCCCATGTGTTTTTCAATGTGTTGAAAAACACACTATTTTTAACAGGTCACCCATCCTAATAATTACTACTACATCATTACGGGGTGGCATTAATGGTTTCCACCTTTATCTATACCAGAAAGTGATTTATTTTTATCACACCAAAAAAAATCAAACCTTATACACTGATGGTGGAAGGGATCTCATCATGTTAATTTTCGAATTTGTATGACAATAGATAAAAACCACATACCATTTTTCAAAGCGCTGAAAAACACAGTGTGTTTTTCAACGTGTTAAAAAACACACTTTATTTCTTAGCACTTTGAAAAAAATCAACCCTTCCCCACCTGATAATTACTTGATGTGGATCACATCATTACAAAAAGGAGGAAATATTTCGTGGTTTTCACCTTGTCAAAACCAACATGGGATTTTTCTTAGTGTTGAAAAACATAGTGTGTTTTTCAACATGTTGAAAAACACGCTCTATTTTTCATCACTTTGAAAAAAATCAACCCTTCTCCACCTAATAGTTACTTGATGTGGATCACATCATTACAACAAGGAGGAAAGACATCGTGGTTTGCACCTTGTCGAAACCAACTTGGGGTTTTTCAAAGTCTAAGTTTCGGTTTGAAAAACACAAAGTTACTGTTGAAAAACATGCTCTCTTTTTTCAAATGTGTTGCACCTTTGAAAAAAATCAACCCTTCTCCACACGATAGTTACTTAATGGATGCATTTTTAATCTATCACACAAGTAGTTAGTCTTCAGAAAGTAATGGTAGGACTTGATGGATGCGTTTGTTTCCTGATTTGCGTGGGATAAGTTTCTAAAATTTGTTGCCCACATAGCTATCAAGTGACACGAATTGAATATCAGTGACACTATAACCCACATTTAATTATTTGAGATGAAAATTAATAAGGAAACACATGAAGGCTCATACTCACCAATATGTTCTTCATTCTTGCACCATGTCTTCCTGAAGTATTCGAGGATCTGAGTTTCCTCTCTGAATTCATTAAAAATGTCTTGAATGATTCGAAAGGTGTGCTCGCCATGCATCTCGGAACCATACATGATGGTACCTAGTCTCTCGAAAATTTTCCACCTTGACTCCTTGCTATAACACATGTGCACATTTTTCAACCATGCCCTGTACACATGCCATATGCATAACAATACACAACAACCAAAAACACACTTAATAGCATGGAGTTTAGCCGACACATCATCCATAATGAATGTATTTATCTTCCAATCGGGACGAAGAATTTTTCCCATTTCTAGACTTCTGCCAACCACCCGTAAATGTCTTCAATTTTATTCCTCGATGTAATGGCCCATGTTACGGGTTCCCAATCTCTTTCTCGTCAAAAACAAGCAAGGTGTATAATTGGTACTGCAAGGAACATGACATCAAGAGTTAACATGGGGTCTAATATAACAGAAAGGGAACATTATTAATGATACATAAATCACACATCATTTCAAAATTAATTCTAATTACATACGTCATATTTTTCATAGCAAATGTCGAATCCATGGAGATTATGGAATTGTGTGAATGTTGAACCATTCTCTTACACATCCACGGTGTTTGTAACCCCATAATGAATGGAACGGTGGTTCCATTTGGGCGTTGATAGTAGAAAAAAATGTCTCGTTCCTCTGCATGCCATAATTTCACACTCATAACATCATCCGTATGCTTTTGAGACCTTCTGGAGTGAACCATTTCCATGCGTCCACCACGTCCTTTCTTATCAAGTATTGGTCCTTCTAGCTCATTATACCTACATTGGATGGATCCTATATATATTTTTCATACATCATTTCCATGGTGACACCCATCAATAAAAGACTCTCGATATAAGATTTTATTCATTTGATAAGTATAGGCCAACAGTGTCACAAGGAACGTTAATGGTATTTTCATTCTTACCATGATAACACTCACCATTTACATCACAATGGAACAAATTTTTGTATAATATTATCCCCATTTTCGGTCTCCCATAAAAAACCTTCACATTGAAATGACATTGGCAACCCCTTTTAATTTGACACCTATTCACTTTTTCACCTATTGCCCACTTATTTCTATTGTTGTCTGGACCATACGAACACAAGTAGTTGTGATTAAAAATGGTATCATCAAATGATATACTGAGATGTTTACAAAAAAGCACGCACAAAAAGAATTGTTAGAAAAGGTCTAAATGTAGTTTATGACTTCGTTGTATGAGGTTTATGGTTTGCTATATTTTTTAACTTGTGATTTGTGTGGGCGAATATAGTCTCAAAATTTTCGTTAGAACCTTCCCCCTTTACAAATGCCTCTAGTCTTGTGAGAGGTATGGCGACACAAATGTCGATGTTCAACTCATCCCCGATTGGTGTCCATTCTAGGTCTTCATATGAAAACTGACTCTTTTCCTCTATTACCTCTTGGACATGAAGATCAATCATGCTCTACCATTTGGGTCTCCTTCCCATTCTAAAAATTATTACATGCAGTTTTGCATCATTAATGAATCAATTATTTCATACTTTCCAAAATAAATTTTGAGTTGCGATTGATCATCATCAACATGAATACCATCTTAAAACATTGGAAGCATTTGAATTTTTGGATAATTTAAAAGCCACCTGTATAAAAGACAGTATTGAAATGCAAGGAAAACAACAATTTATAGGACTGCCAACTACTTCGAGTGCATAAGCATATCACAATATGGTCATCTATAATGTGACAAAGAATGCGACATAATAAATTTAATTTGACAAAGACTGTTACAAAATTAATATTATTTTAATTACATTTTTTCAATGTTGAGAGAAACTTCCATAAAAAAATTTATAACTAAACTTATAAATTTACTATTGGAACCATCTTTATATTAAATTATAGACAAAATAATACAAAGTGTTACATAGTAAGGGGCGGCGACATTGGTCACAACCTCAAAAAATAAATGAACAAACAAATGCCACACGCAAAGACAAAAACAAGCCACGAGGGCGATCAAAAACATGCCACGAGGGATACAAACAATGACCAATAGGTGAGAACGAGGCACCAAAAAACTATATCACAAATAGAACTAGGAACAAGGAGTTACAACACTTGGAGGAGGAGGTAGATCATCCGCGGTGGAAATATGTCAAGAGAGCGTGACTCATCTGCAGGAGGGTTGAGCAGCCAACCATCCTAGTCAGGAATTCGAACACTAAGCGGCTCTGTGATTACCCATCCTGGGGGTGGCGAACCACCAAACTGAGAAGCCCTACCAAGTGGAGAGCCCCAGTTGGAAGAGCTAGCCATCACCTTGCCATGAGCCGACAGGATCCATCCAGTCCAAAAGAAGATGGTCTGGTGAACCAAAGAACGGAGATGGTCGGGTGCTTTTGGAGTGATCGCGAAATTGTCCATGACATCTGGGAGGTGGTTAAGGTAGTGGGGGATACCGATTATCATCCAGTGGAACACGGCTCATGGTGCATTGCCCCAGTGATCGAGCAACTATTGGAGATGAGAAAACTCTAGCGTTGCCTTCTGCGCTTGAGCTTGGATCTGCATGCAAACAGAATATAATATTGCCACCTTCTTGTTAATGGTTATCTCTACAAAAATATTACAATGCTGAAATATGGCAGTATTTCTAGCTTTCCAGAGCTGGAATAGAATAACATAATGAAAAATATGCCAAATGGAAGCAATACATGAAGGTCAATTAGCATAGTCACCAAAAAAGTAACTTTCCAATAAAAAACTCAGGATCGAAAGGGAAAAAAGAGAGTGAATCCAATGCCAAACATGTTGGGCATGCAGGAAGAACCAGAAAACATGTTTGAAGGACTCAGGGTGACCACAACAACTACAAATAGGGTTAGGAATGCCAATATGACTTAATATTTCCCCTAAAGGAAGACCTTGATAAATCAGACACCAGAGAAAAAAATTGAGCTTCGGATCAAAGAGAGGATTCCAGGCCCATCGGAGACACTTGAGCTAGGTTCTAGGAGAGGATTGCAAGGACCATATAGAGTTAAGATTAGTTGAGGTAGGCAGATAGGAGATAAAAGAGAGTAGATGAATCCCAAATTATACTATAACAAGGGAATATCCACATTCCATCGTTAGTATTTCCACCAAGCCCAATGAGGGTGGAGACCTAGTTTATGCAACATAAGGTCTAGCATAAAAGAATGAATGGCCAAGATTGAAGTCAGGTCAGAATTGGCAAGGTGATACTTTTTTTTCATCACCATACAAGGGAGCCAATCCGGCAAGAAACCAGATTCTGAATAGTGGAGATGCCTTGACGAGCCAATCTTATTGCTTTAATGTTGGGCCTTTCGCCAGCAGGAGATCATCTGGAGAGAAGATAGGTGACTACTAGATATTATGCACATTGAAAGAGAGACCTATTCTGAAGCCATCACCGACCCACCACATTAGAGGCTTAACCATCTCAAAGGCCTTCCAAATGCTTTTAACCACAAAGGTTTCAGGTATTTTAACTAGAACTCTATTAATTAGAATAGTATGAAACTCAATGTTTTCTAACATTTTTTACCATATGGCGCTCTCTAAAAATACAATTCCATAATTTTTTTGCTAAGCTTGGTTTCCTGGATATAACTAATAACCCATTTAGCACACAGAGAAATACTCTGCCTGTAAACATCAACAATGCCCATACCACCACGATCACGGGAAGAAAGCAAACCTCCCCGAAAACTCTATGAAATCCACCCTGCTTATAGCTAGACCAAAGAAAATCCCCTAAGAGAGTTTAGCCATCTTATCAAAAGAATCCCGTGATGGACACCAACACATTACATAATAAACTTGGGTAACAATAATAATTTTAGTGCAAACCTTGAAATTCTCGACCAAAGACAACGGATGAGAGACCCATTTCTGCACTTTCTACTCAACCCAGTCAACCACAAATTGCCACAAAGTGGAGGATTCACTATCAAACGCAAAAGGAATTCCCAGAAAGTGGAAACATTCTCCTCGTTAAATCCATTGCCAAGGATAGGTTGCCAACCATTCAGGCATATTCCATGGACTTTGGCGAAAACCCAACGACTTGGCAAACTGAACCTTGGAGCCAGACAATTTACAAAATATATCCAAGCAAGATAACACTTCTTGCATATTTTACTCCAATTCAGCCAGCGTGAGGAAATAATATTCTGCAAAGTGGCCATTGATGAGTTGGGTTTGATGATCAGGAAGATAAATGCCTCTTAATCGACCTTGCATGACTCTATTAGAGAGAAGGTAACCGAAAGCATCAACATCAATAACAAAGAGAGTAGGAGCCAATTGGTGTATGTTACTAATCAAACAGGAAGAGGCATAAGAAAAAAGAGTGCGAACCGTATTAAGGAAGAATTCCCCAAAACCTAACGCTTTAAGCATGGAAAGAATAAAATACCACTCAATATGATCATATGATTTCTCAAAATCGATTTTGAGAAAACCACCTTCTCGAAGAGAGGAGCGAGTCCATTCCAAACCTTCCCGATCATAATAAGATTATCCAAGATGAAACGGCCTTTGAAAAAACCAGATTGTTCGGGTTGAACAATTTTAGGAAGCAAGAAATCCATATGAAGAGCCAAAGCCTTAGCAAGAATTTTGTAAGAAACATTAAGGAGTGTGATGGGCTGCTAGCCATTGGTTATAAGCTTTGGGTTGCCAAACATGGGAATAAACTTGATATTACCTTTATTGATGTATTTCCCAAGAGATTGCGATCACAAAGCTTCTTGATAGACTGCAATAAATCCGGCCCAACAAGATGCCATGCTTTTGCCTTGTAAAACTCACACATGAAACCATCCAACCCTAGTGATTTTTCATTCATAAGACAGAGAAGGGCATTATAAAGCTCTTCTAGAGAAAGAGATGCATCACAATGCTTCTGATCCTGCAGGCTAATCTTACGAGGAACCATGTCAATGAATTGTTACAATGTCGTACAACTCTCAACAGATGGTTCCTGGGCTTGAAAAACTAGGGTATAATGATCCACAAAAGCAAAAGAAATCTCATGTAGGGAAGTTTCACGAGAGTGAGCCAACTGAATAGCTTTGATTTGTTCCTTGACATTCCTAGCCCTGAGAATTTGGAAGAAAATTTTGGAGGCCCTGTTACCAATCTTTAACCAGTGCAACAGAGCCTAAATTTGAACACCTTTGGCTATGTTGTTCAATCACCTTGAGTTGGTGTCTAAGTTGAGAAACTCAGACTTGAATAGTGGTGTCAAATGCCTAGGACTTGAGCAATCGATTCATGTGTTGTAACTCCTATTAGAGAGCCTCGTCAGCATGTTTATGGACCCTAGCCACCTATTTTCCAAAGTGGCGAAGGAACTTGGTTGTACATTGAAACGAATCATTCCACCATGAAATCCATCACGTGTGAAAGGGGGACATGGCACCATATTCCAAACTTGGGCAATGAATGCCAAGACCCCAGATGACTCAACGCACAGAGACACTCATGTAGAATTACGTGCTTGGCATTTTAATAGAGGCTCCATCCTAGGTAAGTGTAAAAGAGATCAGACTTTGATCTGACAAGAGAATTTTAGGCCACGTGGTGACAGGAGACTGACCATTGGAAGCCATCTCAAAACCTGGGTGCTAAGATAACATGACATGATCAAGCCATTTGAGGACACGCACCGAGCCTTCTCAAAATTGGACCAAGTAAACTAATTTTGAGAAGTAAATTCTCGTCGCCTTTTAAAAAGAGGTTCTTTAATATCCCATCTTCTTTTGAAATAAAACCAAGCTTAACGCTCTCCAACACACCATCACATCCACAGAAGACCCACTTTTTCATCGGGATGTTCCACCATATTAAAATATCGTAGAACAACCAATAGGAAAAAGGAAAATTATCTCCTAACCATCACCATAACGTCATCCTTTCCGGGGCATTGTTAGAGGCATAAAGATTAACAATTCCAAATGAAAAACCATTATCATTAAAAACCACCCATACTGCCCCGTTGCCAGGATCATAACCTGTGGCAGAGATCATGGTAGAAAATCTTGATGACACAAAAATAGAAACACCACTTTCTCCTTCCAAATGAAAAGAATAAAAATGCAAAAATTTAGCGCAATGCAAGATAAGGAAGTCTGAAGCAAAAAACCAGTAACCTTCACCTCTTGTAAACAAATAATATCAATATTACCAATAATCTCACAAGCCTGTTTCACAAAATATTTTGAGATGATTCTGTGAGACCTCTAACATTCCACGAGAGAAAATTGATGAGAAGATAGACATGGAATGTTCCCCCTATCCATCATGCAACATATCCTCCAAATATAAAATGTTGAAACTCTTTGATAGAAAAATAGACTAGTTTGAATCAAGTGGCTCCGTCAGCACGGAACGAGCTTAGGCCCGTTCAATCCAATGTTCCTCGTAGGGTCCCGAGGGGGACTCTAGGAGTGATGTTGAGAAGATGACGACACCGCCATCTTCCTAGAATTCTGTTGTAACAGAGTGATATGGCTATGCATGGCGGGGCGGGTTGAACAGGATGAGCATGGACAGAAACGAAAGGTTGAGGAGACAAAGGCTGCTTAGGAGGAGGCGAGTTTCCTCCAAGGCGATCTAACTGTCACCTTCTTGTTAGCAACTTGGGTCCAACCCTCGGCATTTTACGCCTCTGACAAAAGATACACATTTTGCACATTGGAAGGCTTATCACGTGGGTAAGTATTGGTGATTCACATTGTATAATACATATAATTATATTTTATGGCGCTTATTTTATTTATAAAATAATATTTTTCAAAAATGATGTATATAAAATAGAAATTATTACATTTATCTAAAAACAAATAAAAACTAACAAAACAAAACATATTTATTTAAAATAGAAGTTCTAAATTAGAAAATTAGAAAATTAAAAAAATATATATATATATATATATAGAGAGAGAGAGAGAGAGAGAGAGAGAGAGAATTGGGTTTTAGTTCATTGTGGTGTTTTGTTTTATCTGTCGATGATCTTTGGTGTTGAAATGATTTTCCAAGGAAGTCATTTATGCACTCAAGCTACCATTTGATGGTGCCATGTCAAAATCCTGCCTTAAATTTTCCCATAGTCAAGATTGGTGTTTATTTGGACACGAGCATTAGTCCATAGACAACATGTGACCATTCGCAATAGTTTTGAGCCCATTTCCATGTTTTTGGATTCATGTTTTTATTTAGTATCGATAATATGAAAGCATTGGGAGTGGTGCTATTAAGTAAGTAACATATTTTAAATTATATGGGTGTCAATTAGTTTTAAGAGAAAGTCCAAATTGGTTGGGAGGATTTGGTGTGTGAATGTGTGTAGGGATATAGTTTTATTGTCCATGTGTGTTTTTTTTTTTATGCTCGGTAGTATCATTTTTTAAGGAGGTTATTTATCTACTTTAACTATTAATAAATACTATTTGGGATATAGTGCCGCATCTGAATTTTGTCTTAAATTTTTCATAGACAACATTGTCAATGTTTTTATATCTATATGACATGATTGAGATCGCTTGCGGGGTGAATATAGTTCATGTTGGGTGACTACTTCATAAGAGTCTTCATATCACCCGAACTTGCAAAATTTACATAAAGTTCACCTCGAGTGCTAAACCAAAGTGACATGAAGACCTACGATGTTGTGCTCACATTGATGTTTTGCTTACCATCCCTAGTTGTCATGTCGTTGAAGCTTTAATAGTGTAGGGGACATGTGGCTTTACGCCATTCCTCTCTTTCGAGAAGGATGGCATTGTTTTGGTCTAACCAGTTTGTGTTGTGGTGGTTGCTTGGTTGAGTCCGGGGCTTACACATGGTTGCAACTATCATTCCCAACTAGCCTAGCCCTAACCACAAGCTATTGCATGTTTGAGCGACCTCACAGGGGTTAAGAAGCACTTCTTCCACAAGCACGAATGGAAGTGGAACCAGAAGACCCGTTCCAAGACCTTCCCTTTCCCCAAGCAAGAGTAAAAAAATAGCGTTGCTATAGCGGAATCCTTTTCCCCAAGTAAGGAAATGATATAGCCAACTATATGAAGTGAAGTTAGTATTTCCAATTGTTTTCGTATGTCAATATTTTATTGGTTTTCTGTTTCTATTAAAGATTATAAGAGGGTGTAAAATGATGCGCGGTGGTATAACTTTGTAATGCGTGAGGTTTTCTGCGATGCACTTCTAATGCTCTTTTATTTCTTCATCACAACCTCTTTTTACATCCCAGTTGGGGACAAGCATAGATTTTGGATGGAAGAAACGACAGATAAGGCTCCCATTATGGCTTAGATTAGGACCCAGGCCAACACTAGATTCATCCATTTCATTAACGTCATCATTATTCGATGCTCCTTACAGGAGCTATTCATTTCCCTTATTAATGTGCTAGCACAATTATTGTTTTTTTGTGGCAATGATAGTGCGTTCTGCTGGCCACGTGTGAGCTACCATAGTTATTGTTTTCCTGAGTAACAGAAATGCGAGACGTTATGGTTGTTTTATCAAATCATTCGTGTTTTTGGTAAGTCATTGTTTCTTTTGCTTGAAAGTTGAAGTTGTAAGTGCGGCCATGTTTAAGTAGCTAACATGACAAATTAGAGATTTCCATCTGTTAGAACAAGGAGGGGTGTAGTCTATAAAATGTCCTAATATATGTGCAATTATAAGTATATTGTATATATTTACATACTCAAGTGGCTACCAATTGGATGTGTCTATTTTACCATTCTCCAACACATTTTATTAGAAGGGTTGCGGTTTGTTTTTATGATGCAAGTGTATGTCAATAATGATGACCACCCATGATTAACACTTGTCATTTTTATTAATAATAACATAACATTATTTACTTATTAGCATTAAAAACATTGGAGTGGGGACGTTGTTGTAATAGTTCAACACTTATATTTAAGTAATAATAATGGTTTTATTCATTTCTGAAATAGCAAGTTTTTTTAGGTTCTTTCACACGTGTGTGATTTATGATTTTTAAGAATGACAACATTAATTATTTTATTTCTAAGGACTTCTAAATTAATTTGAAGTTTTTATTTCTCAAGCAATTTCATTTTTTTGACTAATTAAAATACTTTGTTTTCTATAAAGTTGTTTTGATAAAATTCGGTTAGGTCATCAAAAGCCTTTTATGCTCCCTATGATAAGCATAAAGATTTGGAAATGTGACAATATTTAATTTATTTTTGTATTTAAATTTGTGGTTTTTTGGATTAAATATATCATTGATTATTTGCCACGAATTTGATAATTCTTGATATGATATTTAGATGTTAGATATTAGCCCTGTTTTAATTTTCCTTTTTATGTTTTAAAAATGTTGATTTTGCGTGTTGTCATAAGGTATGAGATTAGATACATGAGATTAGGAATGATGAATTTCTTCCATTCTTTTTTAGTAAACTTTTAATTTATTTTTAAGTGGTAAATTATTTACTTTAGTTAAAATTATAAAGTCCATTCTCTTACACCTCAAGTATATATCCATTCAATAAAAAAATGGGAATAATATATTCTTACGAATAAAAGATTAATGGGTGAACATTGGTTGTTGCTTTTATTATTTTGATATAAATTAAAAAATAATCGATAATTTATTTAAATTATAATTTTGGGTTTTGTTAGTTAGCATCTAACTTTTAGACATTTCAAGATGAACACGATCAATTCGACCCCCCCAACCTTTGCAATCAATAGGTCTGCCGTTCCCTGCTTTCGAATCCGGATCATCCCCTTTTCGGTTCGCCCGCTGCTCACGCTCACTAAATGCCGGGCCGGGAGTGAAGCTGCTCACTAAATGGATGTCGACCATCCCACGATCCATTTAGCCCCACATAAATATTCATCGGTAAATAGAAATGTTATAGAGATATCTTTTGACATCAATCATAAGGAAAATTGATCCATCCAACATGTAGGGAACAT
Source organism: Taxus wallichiana var. yunnanensis (assembly GCA_018340775.1). Taxonomy (NCBI): domain Eukaryota; kingdom Viridiplantae; phylum Streptophyta; class Pinopsida; order Cupressales; family Taxaceae; genus Taxus; species Taxus wallichiana. The sequence goes on from CM031237.1 coordinate 10,727,147, forward strand.
CAACAACATAGTAAGGAAAGGAACTATCATATGTAATCTTAATGCCATATAAGACTTTCACATATCAAGATTTTTTTGTTTTCTTGAAAGGCTTTTGGGTATGCGAGGGAGCATCAACGGTGATACACTATTGTGGTTCCATTCATTGCAATATTTTGGGGAGGAGAGACATGTTTGAACTTGCACAACACGAGAACTTAAGAATAATATTGGATTGTAATTTAGTGGCCATATAGAGGGGCCGAGTCACTCAATCAACACAATAAACTTGTCTTTCATTTGTAGGCCATCGAAAACAAGAAAGATGTCGATGGAAATGACGATTCTTTGTTTCATGACAATTATAATATTGATTCTTTGATTCATTTCTTGTTTGATAGTAATTTTACCATCGTTCCTTCTAAAAAACGTGGGAGGGATGTGCTCGGATTGTGTTGAAGAAACTTGTAAATATTATAAAAATGTTGAAGTAAGCAAAGGGAAGTCAAAGTGCTATGTGCCCGCATGGTAATTCTCGGTAATGGATTGGGTGAGGTTACTTTTGGAAAGAGAGTTAGAGAAGCTCTAGATTTACCTTAATACAAATGTAAAAATATCAATTACCTTTCAACATGTGTGGCCATCGAGAAAAGAAGGAATTATCACTTTGTGTGGATGTGGGCACACATCTATATGGGTTCAACATCAACAATTGGTTCAAAAACATATCTATACCAAAACCACACTTTCAACGTCTATGTAATTGAAGAACACAAGTCCTTTTATGGAGATTACTAGAAACTAAATAAGGTTAATATTTTCCTATTAAGTGTAGTTATAAGCCGAGAACCTTATTTTTGAGATTAACAAGGACACGAGCTATTTCTTGAGAGCCATCATAATCTACAGGAATGTATATTATTATAATATCATAGAGAGGATTGAATTCGATTTGTTTCCATGGATGATGGATGGAAACATAGGCTATTTGCGTATTTTTGTTGGAATCTAGAATGCCATAAATCGGGAAATATTTTTCTATCAACATTAATGTTTCAAGTATTATTTTGCATTTTTTCGTATAATAAATATTTCTCTCGGTGTTTGTGCTTCACTACGATTAGTGGGCACCATGTATCTTTATAAATTTGTAACAAAAGTCCATCTTTTCCCTTTTTACAATTCCTTCCACTTTTGAAACATATTCTTCATGTCTAAGTCCATGTAGATGTCTTGTGTGGTGGTGATCTGCATCTCATTGTTCCTCTAATAAGGCTTCTACTCGATCTTGTACTATTTTTCATTTTTTGTTTGTAGTATGGAAGGATATACATATATACGTAATGATGGTCTAAAACAATATTTATGTATCCTTTTGGGTAGTGAATATGTATACATAATTTTTCGTTAATAATTTTTGAGTGACTTTAGACATTCAATATTGTAAATATTGCAATTCATCATATTTACTCATATGGTTAAATGCACTTAAGACATTATATCGCCTAAAAAGTGACGACTACGGTAAAAAGCAAATGCCTATATTAATATATTTCATACATTTTGGAGTTTATCTTTCCCATCTCGTATTTCTAATGTGTGGAAATCGTTTCCTATTTGGTGTTACATCGATATCTCCTGAACTACTTTATTATTAACTTTCTAATATAACTAGCAATCGCATGTATGCAATTGATGACATAAAAACCATAAATGTGGAGTTTATATTTCTAACATATGCAAAGTTTCATATTCAAACATTTACAAGTTTCCCTTGAAATTTATCATCGCCCACACCTTACTTTATGAGATATCTCCAAAATAAACACCTAAACAATGCACCTCGTTTCATCTACAAATGATTGACAAATGGAACACATTCCATATATACATGGTCGTAAGATCGAATAGTCATTCATTTCTTCCCCATCATTATCCCCACTCTTTGATTTCTCCTCCCCAAATTTCTTCTTCATCGCTCCTCTTCCTTAGCTAAAATTTTCCTCCCTCCATTTTTACTTCAACGACACATCCCCTTTGGTGTTTCCATCGCACAATTCACGTGCGATTGCTAGTTTAAGTTAGTCTTGTCTTTTGTGTTGTGTTTTTGTTAGTTATAGGAGGAACACACATGTGCGCGTGCACATGCCCCACACATAGACATATGTACGCATGTGCATGCATGCACACGCATGCACACATATACATGTACACCCCCACACATATGCACATGCACACAAACTACTTTTTCTATAACAATACTTATGTAAGTTGTTAGGCGATGAATACACACACACATGCTATTCCCTCTTAATCTTTGAGCAACACCGATAATTCATTTTGTAGATATTGTTATGTCATTTTTGCTTTAGCAAGATCAAGAGCTTATTTTATTGGTTGCATGTCAAAAATTAATGTCCCCTATGTTTCGATGTATGTGTCCTATATTTTAAGAATAATTTCTAAATTTATCGAATTTATTGTGACCCTTACGATGTGTCAAATTTTATTCTTAGTATACCATGTTTTTCATATTTTAAAGTATTTTCTATTTTCATTACATCATAATTGTTGTTTATATTCGTTTGATGCTTGTATTATTGAAAACATAATAATGTAACTATATTAATCTCAAAAGGGTACAAAGTCATTAAAGAGGCAAGCTTTCTAGGTTGGCGAAATTAAGACAGATTTAATACTCAACAAACATTGCATTAAATAGGACAATTATTTGTATTAATTATTAATATCTAAATTTTTTTTATGGTATAATTATGAATTAATTTAATCTAAATATTAGTGTGCTCATGAGGCCAAATATGGCCAACCAAAATGGAAATGTTAAAAGGGAAATAAATATTTTAAATTAAATAAAAATAAATTTGTTTTGCTTACGAACTTTAAAGATTACTTTTTGATTGTTAAGTGTACATATGTCTAGACATCCTTACAACTCATGTTTATATGTTTACACATTGATGTAATGTCATTGGGATGACCATCTCCCCTTCTTTTGCCTACTAGGACCCCCTTTGAATCAACTCATGTTGTGTCTGCCTTGTGCCACACGTGAGAGGCACACTTTGAGGTCCCACATTGAAATGTCACCTCCATACAATTTTAAGTCCCTTATCAAAAATAGTTCCAAACAATTTTAGGTACCATGTTTGAATGACAACCGGTATCATGAATAACCACAATAATAGTGAATCCATTTTTGTCATTAATTGTTGAAGGAAGAGTAATGGTATATATGATATGGACCGTTGATCTCAATGTCAACAACTTTTCTCTTGTATCCTTCACGTAGTCCACACCCCTTTCTCCTTTGAGCAATTTACACATATGGCACATAGTTCATATGTGACTTAACAAAAGAAAGAAGAGGATCATAGATGACGAAGGAGGGATTTAAACTATTGGGGCTTTCAATTGGGTTGACCATCTCCCTTGGCTTTCCTGGTTGCATCCCCTTTGAATACACTCACATTGTGTGTGCCTCATGTCGTGCTTTCCATGGCTTCATTTAAAATATAGTCCAAGGTGCAAATTCTCAAGCTTTACACCAACGACTTTATCACCATTTATTGTCAAATGCCCTAAAAATGTCACTTCTTTCTTCGACAAATTTATCAAAATTATATGGGGTTGGAAATGAGCCCTTGAGTTTGTTGTGTTCTCACATAATCATAGACCCCCATCTTCATCACTCCTCTTTGTCTTGCATTGTTTCACCTTTGTTCCTTCCGTTCTAACTTACTTGATGCCTCCCTTCCATTGGCCCCATTTTTCTTCCCTTGTTGACTTGCATTTACAAGTGGCTTTCCCCCATCATAAAATGATGTCTTTTGGTAACAAGTTTATCATTCTAATTGGAGACCTAGGCTAATGATTCCCGCCAATGATATACCTTCGTATGTAGTAAATTCGTAAGGAGTGACCCTTGTGAGAAGCTTTCAAGTGTCTCTCACTTTGTGAAAAATCTTCCCCCAACAAGGATCCAACACAATGCGACAATCCACAAAGCTCATCAACTAACATTGCACAAAACAACTATAGAAATTGGATGTGTCGAATCGACATGAACTTACTTTCACATTTGTCCCCAGAGTCTTCTTCCTTGATGAATGACACATTTGCTTACCTTTCTCATTCCAATGCTTGACAAAGATGACTTGAGGTCCATATGTCAAATTTGGAAAAATAGAAAAGGTGCACCTTCAAGCACCCCAACATTTCTCCACATACTAGACATTTGCAACTCGCCTCTGACGCCCCAACATTTCTCTGCATGCTAGACATTTGCAACTTATGTCCACTCATAAATAAATCCTCTAATTATTCAATGTTTCTTTTCCACATTTTGTTCCCATTCTTAATACTCAGTGCTACCCTTATCGATGTCTTCATTAGACACGTGTACAATTGTTAGTGTGCTATTAAAAAAGGTACATTTAATAGTAATTATTTTGTTTTACACAAGCTCAATCTTATTATTGCTCATTACACTATGTACCTAAAACAAGGCTATTACATTATTAAAGTAGTCTCGACTCTTGCCTATATCTCTACATGCATTAACATCAAAACACTACAATACCTATCAAAGTAAGATCCATGTAAGAGCACCTGCAAATACTCTATGCATTTCCATATAGGCATCTAAAATGTGGAACTTTGGCTGTCATACATCCCTTCTGATATTGCATTGGTATTGGTATTGCGTACCAAATCTGATATTGTAGTTGTTAAAGTCGAGGACGTTGATGTTGCACTTCCCATGACAATGGTTCTGAGACTCTCCAATGCTCTTCCCACATCTCTCATGGTTGGCCTTTCTCGGGGAGATTCATTTATGCAAAGCAAGCCAACGCGTATGAATGAAATTAGGCATATATTTTGTTCCATATTCAAAGTCCTCCACAACTTGCTGTCAACAATGTCCATTAACCTATTTGGAAAAGCTGACCTCACCCAATTTTGCATGTTCAGGTCTCCCACAAACATGGCATCAGTTGGCCTCTTCCTTGTAACCATCTCTAACAACAAAATGCCATAACTGTAAACATCCCCCTTTATAGAAACTCTCCCACCAAATCCATACTCTGCAATCAAGTTGGCTAGAGTTAGTGATTATCTTTTGATCCTAATATTGTTAAAGAGAGTGAAATTAATTTTAATTCTATGTAAGAAAATAAAAGTTTACCAGGGGCAATATAACCAATAGATCCCCTCAAGGAAAATGTTGTACTCAAGGAATCCATGGAGTTTGTGGAGCTAGTTAATCTCGATATACCAAAATCAGTTACTAGGGCTGTCATATTGGCATCCAGAAGCACATTGCTGGGTTTCAAATCACAGTGCACAACTTGGACAGGACAATCATGATGCAGATATTCCATGCCATGGGCCACATCTATGGCAATGTTCAAACACTCACTCAGCCCCAGCCTACAAATATCCTCTTCAATACCATCAGGATACAAATATTTTTCCAAGTTCCCATTTGATGCAAACTGCAGAACCAAACCTTTGAAGTCCAGGTAGGAACATGCACTTATGACTCTAACGAGATTGCGGTGTCGAATCCTCCTCAAGACTTTGCACTCTGCCTTAAAGCTATTCTGACCTTCTTCGTTGGGTGAATTGAGAACTTTGATAGCAACTACCTTGTCATCGCTTAAGACACCTTTGTAGACAGATCCAGAGCTGCCCATTCCAAGCAAATTTGACTCATCAAATCCATTTGTTGCTATGGATAGATCCTGATATGTAAACATCGGATACCCAAGTCTTCTAGCCATAATGTTTGTCAGATCAAAATGTTGTCTCAAGACTTTCCGCCTCCACATTATTCCTAAGATCAAAGAACATAGTACAAATGCAAAGACTCCAGCAGCTGACAGAATTACTTTTGTAAGTAGTGTATGCTTTCCGCTGCCCTGTTTCTGACATGCAGGTAACAAGTATTTTTTCGGACCACAGAGTCCAGGATTTCCCACCAATAATGCAGTTACAGTTTTATTTGGAAACAATCCCTGTTCTGGAATTACACCTGTCAAATTGTTGAAAGCAAGATTAATGTAGTGAAGGGCTTTTAGTTGTTTAAGGGACATGGGTATTGTACCTGATAGGAAATTGGAAGAGAGATCAACACTCTCTAGATTTTGTAATTTGCTAATTGCATCTGGTATCAGACCTGTAAAAGCATTGTGAGAGAGATTAAGATGCTCTAGTGCTAGGCAGTTTGCTACTACACTTGGAATCGCCCCTTCAAGCTGATTGCCAGAAATGTCTATTGCTTGAGCACTTACAATCTTACTTATCTCTCCGGGTAGGGGCCCATGTAAGAAATTCCATGACAAATTTACATAGAATTGAATGTTTTGAAGACTGGCCATAACTTCTCCAGGTATTTTGCCCCTCAATTCATTGTGAGAGAAGTCAAGCAGTTCTAGATTGGGACATCTCCTTAAACCAGCAGGTATCTCTCCTGAGAAGTGGTTGTGATGAAGAAAAATCCTCCGGAGCTGTTGGAGTCTACCAAGTGAATCAGGAATGCTTCCAGATAAGTTATTGTGACTAACATTTAACAACCCAAGACTTTGGAGCTGACCAATCTCATTTGGAATGCTTCCTTCTAATCTGTTTCCACTCAAATCTAATCTTTCCAGCTTATGCAATCTTTTAATTCCATATGGAATGTAACCTCTTAAAAGATTGTGGCTTAGGTCCATGTAGGCCAAATTGGTAAGATTGGTAATGTCTTGAGGCATGCTTCCACTTATCTTGTTGTATGCTAATAATAAGATAGATAGATTGGAAGAAAGTTGGCCTATGGATTGGGGGATAACACCGCTCAGATGATTATGTGACATTTTTATCACTTCCAGATCGGAGCAATTCGTTAGTGCAGTGAGAAAAGCCAATGAGATTTGGCTGCCACTGACAAGTTTATTGCGACTTAAATGAATCATTTTAAGCAAGACCAACTTACCCAATTCCATAGGCACTGTTCCACTTAGCCAGTTATCACTTAGAAAAAGCTCCTCGAGTTTGGAACAATTTCCAATGGAGTTCGGAATCTTTCCGCTGAGCTCATTTCCCACAGATAAAGGAATCGCAAATAGGAGAGCCTGGAACAAAGTTCCCATGGAATGTGTCCACTTAGTTGATTCTGGGCAAATACAACCCCACAACAGCGGTACAGTTCAGGAAGGAAGTCGGGATTTGTCCGGTGAGCTCGTTTTCATCAAGGGAGATATTTTTAGTTTTGTAAGCCTTCCCATTTCAGGAGGAATGGGCCCTGTGAGATAATTTGTTGATAACTGCAAGTCAGTCAAGGTAGAGAGGTTTCCTATAGAGGAGGGGATGGTGCCTGACAACTGATTAGTATGAAGGTAGAGCGTCTGTAGCTGGGTGAGGCTGCTCAATTCAGCAGGAATGGGGCCTGTGAGAATATTTGTTGACAGCTCCAAGTCAGTCAAGGAAGTCAGTTTTCCTATAGAGGAGGGGATGGTGCCTGACAACTGATTATTATAAGGTAGAGCGTCTGTAGCTGGGTGAGGCTGCTCAATTCAGCAGGAATGGGGCCTGTGAGATTATTTGTTGACAGTGCCAAGTCAGTCAAGGAAGTCAGTTTTCCTATAGAGGAGGGGATGGTGCCTGACAACTGATTAGTATAAAGGTAGAGCGTCTGTAGCTGGGTGAGGCTGCCCAATTCAGCAGGAATGGGGCCTGTGAGATAATTTGTTGACAGCTCCAAGTCAGTCAAGGAAGTCAGTTTTCCTATAGAGGAGGGGATGGTGCCTGACAACTGATTAGTATAAAGGTAGAGCGTCTGTAGCTGGGTGAGGCTGCTCAATTCAGCAGGAATGGGGCCTGACAACTGATTTGTATGGTACAGCTCAGGAAGGGGCCTGTGAAATTATTTGTCAAGTCAGTCAAAGAAGTCAGTTTTCCTATAGAGGAGGATGGTGCCTGACAACTGATTACTATAAAGGTAGAGCGTCTGTAGCTGGGTGAGGCTGCCCAATTCAGGGAATGGGGCCTGTGAGATTATTTACTGCTATCTCCAAGTCAGTCAATGCAGATAGGTTCCCAAGGGAGGGGGGAAGTGTACCTGTGAGATAGTTTGCTCCCAAGTAAAGGATCTCCAGATTTGGCAACAGCCCGAGCTCCGTTGGAATACTCCCCTCCAGTTGGTTGTAAGAGAGTGCCAACTCAACTAATTTGCGGCAGCCGCAGAGAGTGGATGGAATGCTTCCTTGAAATCGGTTGCGATGCAGCAGGAGTTCATGAGCTGTGGAAAGGCGCCCCAGTTGTGGTGGAATATGACCGTGCAGGGCATTATTAGAGAGATCGAGTGTCTGAAGAGCAGAGAGATTCCCAACCAGAGGAGAGATGACGCCCTCCAAACCCGAGTAGGAGAGATTTAACCCAACAACTCTGTAGTGCATATGTGGAGTACTTGAGCAAGTAACGCCAGTCCAGTTGCAAAAGGAGATATTTGGGGACCAATTCCGCAGTGAGTTATTGGGATCAAAAGTGATGCCGGATTTGAACGCCAAGAGCGAATGTTGGTCCAAAGCATTATTACTATTATTCCATGCAGCCGCTGATTTTGAGAATGAAAACAGCACAAGCAGCACCAGCAGTCTTGTGAACACAAAATTTTCCATCTTTTTAAGATCAAGTATTAGCAAAGCCAAAGGATTGTCTATGTATACCAGTAATAATTTCTCAGAGTTCATGGCGAGGAATGGAAGGTATTGACGTACGAATATTAGTCTTGAGATCTTAGAATTTGTGTGGACGATACTTTTCAACCCCCACAAATTACGTTGATACCCGTGCATGGGTTAAATTTGACGGACACTTATGCCTGTCAAACAATTTTTAAGTGTCGTTACCCTTCAAAAATATAAAATAATGTTATTTATTTACTACAGATAAGATGTGTAGAAGACTATTCTATATTTATTTAATCTCTCTATATATAATGACACTTATGTTTTAAATATGTAAGTTGCATGTGATGGTTATTTCAAATATTTGTAAGTATTTTACATTTAAAATCATCAAAAACGTCTAATATCCGTCAAATTTAACTCTTGATTAAATTTGATAGGTGATAGAGAATCAATGACCAAGGATGTTTTATGCATTGAAAGCAATGTTAACTGTTAGTCGTCCATGTGGAGGTCACTGAAACTCCATGTTTGACAACACTGCAAATCTCATACTTCAAACTGTAATTGATGTTTAATAGGTCTGACACACCCTGCATGAAAAATGATGGCTGCACAAAATTTCGCATTGACATTGTTTCAACAAATGCAGCCAACAGGTTTCTAATTAGACCAGTTCACCTTTGCTACCTTGCTATCTCATTCTGTCAAAAAGAGTTTCAAAACATGGCATTGACCTTCGTCGAAGCACTATGGGGAAGGACTTTTGGCTAGATGATTAAGTTGCGAGTTCCCATAAATATATCTACACTAGCAATCGCACCGAGTTGTGCAATGGGTACGCCGAAAGGGAGAGATGCTAAAGAAGTTCAATTGGAAGCGGAGACCGCACCTGGATGACACAAGGGGGCTTGATTGGGGGAAGATGTACCTAGCATGGAGTTGGCACGAGACGTGGTGCCATTATATACGACCCACATTTTGAACCATGGATCCTATGTGAATGCTCTCGAAGTGGTATTCACATGTGAAGAAGACGGGCACGAGGCGATACTTGATGTATGAGATGTTGACCGATCAAAGTGGTGTGAATGCAGGTTGGAGGAAAAAGAGAATCATAGAGTGGGTTGTTGATGTTGGCATAGGGAAAAGGATATGCTATGTCGTAGGGCTGCTAAGTAGTTGAATGTAGGTGTTGATAAGAGGAGGGAACAATCAGAGTTGAAAGAGGGGAAGTGAAGCATTATAGGAGGATGAGAGGTGATGAAGTTGTAGGGACTCTATTGGAGGGAATGTAACAGGCCTAATTTATATGATATGAATATAGTATAGCCAATGTTACAACTCTCATGTGAAATACAAACCACTGGTCACCGAATGGGCATTTAAACCAATAATAGATTCTCCATGTAATGATAATTATGGGTTTTTAAATTAAATTAATTTAAGTCAAGGAAGAATGTATTAATCTTTTAGGCACCAAAAACTTTTTAAGAATTGCCTTAATTTTATTAAGAATAAATATTATCACAAATTTTGAAATTTAAAAATAGTATAATTGTAGGAATAATGTCAATAACACAATTTGCACTTAAAGGGCGCTAAAAACAAAGGAAAATCTAATAGGTTCCAGGTTTGAAACCCAACAACAAGGCTTGCTTTTCTATTATTAGTAGGGCTCCTTTTCAGTTATAAGCTCCAGTAATTGCAGGAAAATATGTTAAAATCACATTTCTTTCAGTTATTATGTTAAATTGTTCACATGTCATGTGTGTAAGCTCATATTTCAACATAGTTGTGAGTATGCTAAAAGAGGTGAACAAGTTAAGTGGATCCCTATTGCATGTGTTTGGTGAGACATGAATAATGACAAATTATTTTTATCGATCGAATTAACAATAATTACTTTCTACTAATTAAAAAACAAGTCGTATATTTTAGAAACATACTAAAACTATTTTAAAAATAATTTTTTAGAAGGGAAAAAATTATTTTGATAAAAATGTATGCCACACTTCAAAATATAAAACATGTTATATAATAATGGGAAAGAACAAAAGAATTAATCATTTTAAGTCAAAACCATATAACCTACCCTGGTTTGGGTAATAAAGTTGGCTATTAAAGTTATCCCTCGCAATTATGCGGAAAAATTGTGAAAAAAACAAAAGGATGAGTACGTAAAGGAAAGACTTTGGGATTAAAAACCTTGCTCAAACAAGTTCATTAAAATATTAATTGATTTTGAAATACATGCAAGTTAATGAACTTGTTAAAGAGCTAGCGGATAAGTTGTATTAGATGTGAGAAAATTCATACTAAATTGTCATTTTCTTATTACGTTGAAAGGCATGTTTTACAAGGAAAGTCTAAGGGGCACTGACAACTAATTTTAATCACCATCATTCATAAGAAAGACCATATCAACGTCGCTGACAATAATTTGAGTTGTTAATTTAGGGATTTTCATGTACATTGAAGTTGAGCAATGCTCATGCAAGATAATGTTGAAAAAACGTGAACCAGGTTGGAGACTTTTTTTAACTTTTCATTTTCCATTTTAGACACTACTTTTTCTAGTTCGACTCATCTGTGAAGATCCACGACTACTATCATGTCTGTACATTGAAGCGTTGATGAAATATATCTGACATTGATCACTTCCCATGGTACAATTTGATGGCACTTTCCTGCCACCGCTGAGTTGTCATCGCTATCTCCTTCATTGGTTGTTCATCTTATCCAGTCAAGTGTCATCCAAGCCTTTACAAGCCGTGTGAGTTTAGATATCGTCCGGTGTCTTGTAGCTAATACCGTGGTAGGTGGTTGTCCATAGGCATTAAATAAGGTATCCCAATCGATGCAAGAACAATATATACCGAATTTTAAAACTTGGTCGATGATAAAATATCCCCACGATTCATGAAGGGCAATTACAAAACTCTCTATATAAACAATATAAGTTTCTAATGGAATAATTTTAGTTATTTATGTCGAAAGGCGTGTTTACAGGTAGAAATCCAGGGGCTCTAGACAACATATTGTAATTTCCACCGTACATATGATAGACTGTATAAACGACCCTGAAATTAATTAGAGCCATGCATTGGGATTCTTTCTATCCGCCCACACCTGATATGTACGAGATCGGTTCGTCAAAGGGCATCGTGGGATCATACATTCTGGTCATCAACGGTGGAGAGCACATGTTTTGTCTATCTTTTTTCTTTTGTTATGTTCCATTCAATAAATGAACAAAAATTGATTAGACCTAAAAGAAATGATTCAAAAGAAATAAATAAATAACACTCACATGCAGAGCCATGCGATTGTAAACTGTATTCGAGTTTGGCCCTTGGTTCTTACCCCTACCCTCCATAGAGATTATACAAGAAGCTCCTATTTTCATCTATAATTGCTAGCAGAAATGTGGTTAAGCCTCTACAATGTTGTTTTGAATCTCTTCAAGTCTCGGGTGTGTGTGTGGAGCCAAACCAGATGAAATCGAAGTGGCACAATCCTCCCTTCCTACACCACATTATCTGAAAAACAAATTATATCAAATTCTCCTTCTTACATAAACTTTTTAAAACTTTTCAATTTATTAATAGTACAACTAGAATTTGTGGAATATTTATTTATGGGTTTATCTAACTAACCATATAATGTGATGCTTTTTTAACCATAAACTAAGTGAAGTAGCTAAAAAATATTGAGGAAATTCGTAAACAACAAGTACACATATAACACAATAGTTGAAAACGTAAACAACAACTATTGCCACTTGCAATTTTGATCGACCACTCTTTGTGTTCTTAGATATCTCCAAAATACGTTCCCTCGATCCCTTGCACACCATAAGTAACATTTTTTTACATATTTGAGCTCTAATTTAAATTTGAATATTATTAATATATTGTATATTTTTAGTAACCAAATATTTCATGACTATAATTTGCAAGACATGAACTTGCACTTAAATGTAGACAAAACACATCATATCTTAAATTAAGAAAACAAGAAACCTCTTTCCACCTATACATTGCATAGTACACTTTTATGGTTTTATTAGTTCAAATCCCTCTTTTGAATGGAAAATAAAAGCCACCTTTCTCTCATTTGGCCAACCGCTTGAAGAACCTGATTATCGATGATTTTGTGCGTCCTCTATTCTCATGTGCTTTCTTGAGCTTGAAACTAAAAAGGAAGTGGATCACCATGAATTAGATTATTCCCACATTAATAATATTTTTATGTTCTCCACTTTTTCATCGCAATCTCACTCACATTATGCACATGAATGCAATATACGTTTAAAATGGCCAAAAAAGAAAAAATGGAAAACCCAATAAATGTTCATTCTTAGTTTCAAGCTCAGTACTTACAGAGGAATAGGTGATGCAAGAGTAGATTTCTACAAAATAATTTGTGGAATAAGTGTGGGACATGCAGGTATTTAATTCCCACTTTTTAATATAAAATCCCTCTTTTGAATGGTAAATGAAAATATCTTTCGCTCAAATTGCATTGATTTGAATAATGTGGACGAGATCGAGATAAAAAGTGGAGTACATAACATTCCTTAAGCATACATTCTCACTTTTTTATTTCTATCCTTCAATTCATGTCTTTGTCTTCCTTGAACATTCATTTTATGTGTCCTGACCGCATGATCCCATAGGAGTAATTTCAGTTGTCGGGTGTCATCGCAATAGACTTCCCTCCCAAACATCTTGCTCACCTAAATCACATTACATCATCTTTCACACTTCCAAGGTTTCACCTACATCGTCTACACTTAGAAAAACTACGTGCCTCACAACTTGAGACAAACCCTATTATTTTCCCTAATGGCTACAGAGAAACCCTATTCACAATTGTGTATGAAACCCCTAATCTCATTATTGTATGAAACCCTAATGACAATAGTGTATAAAGTTGAGAAAATAACAAATATTATTTTGGTAGGAATAATCTAAGTTGGGGAATAGGTGTGGGACATGCAAGGGTTTAATTCCCATGTTTTTACTAAGTCATGGAGTAGGTGTGGAACATGTAGGTATTTAATTCCAGGGTGTACTTCATCTACATTTTCCACATGTGTAAAATTTGTGTGCCTCATTGTTAGAAGCAAACCCTATTCTTTTCCCTTATAGCTACATAAAACCCTTATCCAATTTTGTATGAAACTCCTAATTGCAATTATGTTAGAACCCTTTTCATATTTATGTATATGGTAGAGCACATAACATATATTATTTGGGTATGAAACCCCTAATCACAATTATGTATAGAACCCTTTTCACATTTGTGTATAAGGTAGAGCACATAACATATACTATTTGGGTAGGAATAATCTAAACCAAGAAATACATGTGAGACATGAAAGGATTTAATTCCAACATTTTTACTAAGTCATGGAATAGGTGTGGGACATGCATGCATTTAATTCCCATGTTTTAATTTAAAAATCCCTCTTTCAAATGACAAATAAAATACACCTTTCGCTCATATGGCCAACCGCTAGAGTGGTTCAATTATCAATGATTGTTTTATCATCACCTATTCGATAACATCATCTTCTACTTCATATGTCCATCCCTAGATAGCCTCAATTATCAATGATTGTTCCTCCATCAACTACTTCACTATAATTTCTCGAGCTTAAAACTAAAAAAACATTCCTACAAAGTTCTACAAGAAGCAAACAATGTGGTTGGGTCTTGAATTGGGACACTTGTGAAGTCTCATACATTTCCTCTTCTGGGTTTCAAATCTTAAGGATCAACTTGAGAAATAAGAAAAGTGAGGTTTGACGGGCCTCACATGCAACCAAATGGGAAAAATGGGAAAAATTGGCAAAAGCGTCTTTGGATACGCTACTGGTATCCATTGATGCCCTAGTGCACAAAGAATTCATGAAAATATTAAAAAAATGCAATAAAATTTTGGAAAGGAGTTGGAAATAGTCATAGAGCTCCCAAAACTCACACGAGTTATTGGGTGAGCTGGTTACACGGGTTGGTGGGCTGCAAAAGTGGGAGGCAGTCGAGTAGCTTGCCGAGCTACTCAGTGAGCTAGGTTGGACATGTAACTCATGTGAAGGATGAAGGTTGGGGTGTGAGGCGACTCAGGTTGCAGGAGGGGAACTCGGTCTAGAGGTGAGTCAGGTTGGTGGTTACAAAGGTGAGGCAATGGAGCGAGGGCCAAGCTCCCCAAGCTTGGCGAGGTAGAATAAATGGGGGCGACTCGACGGAGTTGAGCCCAAGGTCGGTGGGATACACAGGTTGGGAGCTCGGTGAGCTCTCCCAGCTCACCGAGTCAAGTTAAACGAATTCAAGAAAGGAACGAGCATGGAGGAAGTTGGAGCCCATGGCGAAGGTGAGTCAAGCTAATGCATCGTTGAGCAACCAAGTCGTGGGGTTGAGTCGTGTTCGAGTGGGAAGCATCAAATTTCAAGCGGGGCATTACTTAGATGTAATGCCCCCATAATTCAATGAAAAAAAAGTGGTTCCAAAGACCACAATAAAGCGAAGTGAGCGAGGAGGAAGTAACTCGACACTCCCGAGTTACTTCACTTCCCAAAGAACAATGAAGTAGTTCCCCCTTCATTCGATGCAAGCATAAGCAATGTCCTTCACCGCAAAATAGGGCGAGATCGTGTGACTGAGAAGTCATGCGAGGGGAGCGAGCTGAAAAAGGTTGCGGTGTTTTGGGGGATATTGGTTATAAGTAATGCCCCCCTCAAACGATGAGTTAAAGTAATCCAAAATCCCAAAAAATGAGCAAGTCGAATGGCTACCCCAACAATGAAGCAAGTGGTAAAATGGGGGGCCATCAATTCAAGTAATGGCCACCTCAAACATCAAGTAAGAGCAATGTGAGGACCACATAGAAGGAAAATGGTCAGCGATGATGACTTAAGAAAAAGGGGTCGCATTCAACACAAGTATAAGTAATGCAAAAGCCAATAAAGGGTGAGCTTGAGGAAAATCATGAGTTGGGAAATTTTAGTGCTAGGCGGTTTGGAAGGGGATGACTACTCGAGCAAGTAGGAGGCATTACAAACACGACAAGTAAGTAGGCGAGCCAAATGGTGAGTTGTGGGGATGTTGGAGGAGGAGTCTTGAGTTGCGAAGGGCCCATTCATCGAAGAAAAAGTAAATGAGAAGACCGAGTTGGAGCATGAAGGAAACCCGATGAAATGCAAGGAAAGCTATGCCATGAGCTATAAAGCGAGCTGTGAGGCGAGCTAAGGAAAGTTGGCCCACACTCCAACATAAGTAATGAACTCCCTAAACACCACAAAGAAGACAAATGAGTAAGAGAAGTAGTGCGGTAAACTGAAATTATTTAACTTCTCAAAACATGAAGTAAAGTAGTTTGAAAGGTCTGATGGGCAAGTAGAAGTAATTGGGGTTAGATTCCCGCAAAGTAGGGAAGTAGCAAGAAATGACCCCCTAGTTTCCCGTAGAATTGGAGATGAAGAAATGACCATAACTTTTGACTGGGAGCTCCATTTTGCACAAAATTGGACTTTTTAGAAAGGTCTCGGAGCCTCTACGTAGTAGAAAAAATTGAATTTTAAATTTTGGTGAGGGAAAGGTGGTGAAAATGGCAAAAACTTCTTTTGTACTCCAATGCATTGTACAACCAGCTACCACCATTAATGGAGCATGGAGACCAATTTCTTCTCCAGTAAGCAAGAGTATAAGAGGGATGGGTGTGCAGGTGTCCCATAATGTTTTCAAATTAATTATTTCATTTGGTAGGTGGATAGAGGCATGCATGCAGGAATTTCACTTTCTCTCTCTTATCCTCTCAACTTCTATAAATTGTAAAGCCCTTTCATTTGTAGAAGGGGGATTCTCATTATAGCGAAGCTCTGCCAAAATTGCTTCATGAAAGCCAATGTGTTGCAGCATCCATTCGGACATCTTGCATGATGATCCTGGCCTTTCTCTTATAATGTAATGAACTATGTATATCAATGAAGCAATATATTTGAGTTTGTGGATATCTTTCTTCCTTTTCTGTCTTTGCATTCTCCTACCTCTTCATTTCAACTGTAGCTGTATTGTGCCAATTTTATTTGTCTTGTAGGGTCTGTTATTGTTGTTCCTTCATGAAAATGGTGGGTTGAGTGTTGTTGCTAGAATGTGGTGATTATTTCCACCCTCTTTGCTATGCATTTTCTTCCATTTTCACTCATTGGGAGACTCCCTACACCCTCTCTTGGTGCTATCACCTCTTTAGTGTATGTTTTCTTCATTTTCATCCTTGGTCCCTTGGAACTGATAGGGTAGGATTAGAAAGTAGATTTCCTTTCATTAGAGGTAGTTGTTGCATTAGTTTAGGAAGAGGAACCGACCTTCTCTGGAGGTCCATCTCAAGTAGCAGGTCCCACAACTTGAGAGATGGTCCAATGTTACCCAATCACACCAAATGCCTCAGTCACAAAAGCTAGCAATTCGGGGTGCTTTGATTTGGTGATAATAAAGGACAACCATTAGGAGGATACTACACATAACACAAGGGTGGTGATGGATGATGTGCTAGAGGTGTCACATTTTGGATGCAACTCGTAATTTATCAAGTGCACATACGAAGTGAGGCCAATGTGGAGGTAGACCAGGCCATCATGAGATGGCACCTCCGTGAGGAATCTTGGCCAAGATGGGAAAGTACAACATTTAAGACTCAATTTCATAAACCATTTTCTCTCCATAAATTCTCATTACAACTCACCCCTTCATAAATATTCTTCAATCCTTCAAATTTAACTTCATTGTTATCCATATTAGGGCGTATGCACAAAGATGGGGGCCAAAAAGCGACACAAATATGTTTTTTTCCATTTTAGCCATAACGCACTCGCATTATGGCTCATGGCGTTATAACGCAAAAGGAAAATATAGGTAGTGTGTTATAACGCGATCGCATTATGACTTGGTTTTGACAATCCAAACACGTTCGCATTATGGTTTTCTATGTGTTTTTCCACATTATCCCTCCCAAATGGACATATTTTGCATTGGAAATAGGAACATGAGCACGTTATAATGCGCTCGCATTTCATCTTGTTGGGGTTTGGAATACCCAATCCAAAGGCTTGGATTTCCAAACCAGAGGTTTGGACTGTATGTATTACGTGATTAAAACCGTGTTTGACAGAAAAACATCAAAATTTCACATGTGCACCCCAATATCTCATGCATTAAAACATAATATTCAAAAATAAATTATACTACAATGTCAAGCTTGTTTTTACCTTGATGATGATATAATTCTTTCTAAAATATGATTAGTTTAAGGCTTTCATCCATAATTTCTTTTACTAGTGCCTTGTTTTCTTACAAAAACTATGCATACGTTTTGGTGCACAATTTATGATTTTTTCATCCAAATTAAAAAAATGTGATTTTTCTAAACTCCATTCTAAATGCACTAAAAAAAAAAACTAAAAAAACAACTTTTTTTTCAAAGTTATAGGGGTGCACACACAAATATTTCATTTCGGGATATGTGCACTTTGAAAATTAATAAAAAATTATCTATTCATCCAAAAATTATGAAAATTTAGTGGGACCTCGTACATGGTCTTAGCTAACTTTCTACCAAAGGGATTTGAAAAAAATTATACAACTCAAAAAATGGGGGTTGGGGGGGGGCACACACACACAATAGGTTCTTATCTTTTTACAAAAAAATAGACATACTTTGTGTGTGCACAACATTTGAGCCTCTTAATCTCAACCATTTTCAAAAAAATAGTAGTTTAGAAACTAGATTCCAAGCTCTACGGTACTTATTCTTATCACTTTGTCAAATTTTGAGCATAGGCATGCCAATTATTTATGAAGTTCAGGTTTTGCTGATTTCAAGAAAAAGGTGTCCCTTTTTGACCCCTTTTTGGCCCCATCTTTGTGCACTTACCCATTAATGTTTCCATTGCACATCTTTAGTATGATTTCTAGTATTATCCCCAACATCTTAGAATTTGTGTGAATGATGGTGTAGTTTTCTATGACAACTAATCATGGATGACCTTTGAGTGTGATGAGAGGAATATTCCCTACAATCGATTCAATTATGGCAACAATTATCTAACATACATGATAACATTGGCCCATCCTATGGACACATATGTATGTCATCCATACCATGACAATCAGGTTGATAGATCAACATTTTAAATATTGTTGACTAAAAAATGGATATCCAATGAGAATTGAGATGGAAAATGAGTTATCTGATGTTGGTATGAGAAAGGAAAAAGGTGATCTTTGAGGATATTGTGTGGGATTGTGAAGTAAATTATAGTAAATGTTACCTATGGCACCATCGTAAACACAAATTGGCTGGAATAATCAGCGTGACATGTGTTAATTAAACATCTCTTGTTTCCTCTACTAACACGTTCAAACTAAATATAAACAAACAAGAAACAAATCTCTTTCCAAATGTAAAAAATGACATTGGATGTTTAAAAGTGAGTTTAGATATCTATGTATTCGAACAATTTACATATCACTTTGATAAGCGAAGGGGAAAAGGAAGTCGTAATATTGAAGACTGAAATTTAGGAGCTGTAGGTAAATACATTTAATCATCTAATACTTCCCACATAGAATCGCTTGTAATGCTTACTTTACAAGAACAATAATGAAACTACATCTTCCGAAACAAAACAATTTAAGTAGTTAAGAAAGATAACCAAATTCTCTGCATATAACATAGTGAATTCTTGCAACATTTGTGACTAAAGTGTTGTTCACCCATATGATACCCCACCAACCATTTTATTGCTTTAACATGAGTTGCAAAGCTTTGCATTTCTATATGTTTCACTATTACTCATTCTTTCTTCAATTGGAATGTGTAATTTTGAAGTTAGTAGTTTTTGAAGAGCCAAATGACCATGTGATTTGTGTTCCAAAAATGTGTTTTCCACTTTTATTTGTAAAACATATGATAGAGAACTAATAAACATAGTTTGTTTATGACCTACACTTTCTTCTTCATTATTATACCCTTTTCTGCAAATACTTGTATTCTTACACCATATGAATGGTTGTGATATTCTTCTAGTGTAATTTTGCTTTTCTTTATAAGTAATTTTCTGAAAAAACGAGTAACATTAATTTGCTTTCACTATTTTAAAATGGCATATTGTTTTCTTTCACATCACCTTGTATCTTGGTTGAAGATTCCTCTTATGATAAAAATAATCATTACTAGTTGAGAAGGTTTAGTAGAACAAGTCTATCGTGCCCTATGCCACCTTACTTTGGACAACGATTGATGTGGGTTACATTCGTGAGTTTCTTTAACTCAAAATTTATAAATGTCTTATCGAACACCTTACCGGTATTTTGGTGTAGATTTAGATTCATAAGTTAATGGACTCAAGATGTATTAACAATATAACATAATTATATCATATGAGAATTTAAGTGAAGAAGAATATATATATATATATAAATTCACTTAAATGATCATATGATATAATTATGATATGATATGATAAAAGGGTGGAGTAAAAGTACTCGTTGGGATTGATTATGCATTGATGAGAGATGGAGGGTTCACGACTAGTAGGAGTGTGCATGCCTTGACAAGACAACTATCCCAAGGCAATGGCTAGTAGGAGGTGGAGTGTGCAAGGCTTGACAAGGCATGTAGCCCATATATATATTCTTCACTTAAATTCTCATATGATATAATTATGATAAAAAGGGTGACAAGTGGTGGAGTAAAAGTAGTTGTTGGGACCGTTATGCATTGATGAGAGATGGAGGGGCAATGGCTAGTAAGAGGTGGAGTGCACAGGCCTTGGCAAGGCATGTAACCCCCAACCCGACCCGACCCAACCCTCCACCCCACCCCACCCCTCCCTTCACTTAAATTCTCATATGATATAATTATGATAAAAGCGGTAACAGGTGGTGGAGTAAAATAGTCGCTTAGGACTGATATGCATTGATGAGAGATGGAGGGGCTATAACTAGTAAGAGGTGGTGTGTGCACACCTTGACAAGGCATGTAGCCCCTCATTAAACATACAAATGTCCTTTCACCTTAACTATGGTGAGTGGGGTTGTTCTCAAGATGAAGCTTCCCACCAAAAGTCTTTATTCACACGCACCTTAGCATTCATTAGACATACAAATGTCCTTTCACCTTAACTACGGTTGGTGGGAATTGTTGTGAACATGAATCTTCCCACCAAAATTCTTTATTATCCTGCCGAAGGCTAGGATATTGTTTTCACCTCTCTCATTAATCTATATCTCTTTCCTCAATCAAATGTTGCCATGTGGATTATTTTGAAATTGGGCTAAAGTTTAATTTTCCAATATTTCATTGGCCAATCCCTTTATTTGGCACTATTTGTGAGAAAGAATTTGTCCTGCATTGCATTTAAGACAGTCATTGTTTATGACAGGTTTGATTGGTGTTGTTGGGCTCAAGAATGGATTTCCTAGAGATCTTTGAATTTTTCCACATCATTATTTGACATTGTTTTTGAATAAAAGAAATTGTCCTGGATTGCATTTAATCTGGTCACTTCATTGCTTTGACAAAAAACCAGATTCACTTGACCCGTGCATTTTTCTCTCCCTCGATTTGGAACAGATTATTCTAGAAAAAACTTGCCGCATAATCTCAAATTTAAGCCCATTATTTTAGAAAAAAACATGCAATGTATATTTGATTTTTGAGTTGGCTCCTGTGTTTGGTGCGAAGGTTTCCTTAAGTGGTCTTCAACAATTTTATGGACACACAGGCTGAGTATCTGATCAGCACTTCCCGGCCACGGCTTCAATGTAATCAAAGACTAGGTGACGCCGCTGCTCGGCTGGTAAGGCCACCCCCTCGTCTCCGCTTCTCTTTGGAGGTGCTGCTAATGATTGTTGTGTTTTTTTTTCCAGTTCTTTCTCATTTTCCTTACTAACCGAGACTTCTTCTTTCTTCCTCTGAGAAATAGATGATGATGAAATTTAAGATCGTTTTCTTCTCCTGTTATAATTTGTGGTATCAAAAATTAAAAAAAGACTATTTTCTCTCCTTTATTTCCAGCGAAAACACCCTTGCAGATCATTGGTGTACATTCCTTTTATTTCAGGTATCCACATGATTTGTAGTCTGCAAGTCTCTGTCATCTCCAGATTACCTTGGATGGATACTATCCAGCCTGTAAGGTTGAAGAAATAAATATGCCTCTCTGCCAACAATTGTGTGTGGAATTCTATCTTTTAAAAATCTTTTCAGGTATGAAACCACTGAAAAAATTTATTTAATTAACCCCCGTGATTATCCCGATTGGCCATGTATTGCGCCCTCAACAATTTTCCCAGCCTGGAGGAACTCACTATGGATATTAGAGAATTCAAAGTAAGTAATTTTTTGCTGCATCTTCCAAATTTATTATTGTTATTGTGGAGTTTCATTAAACTTGATTTGCATGCATGACAGGAAAGGGGTAAATATCATTGGAGTATGAAAGGGATGTGTCCATTAAAGAATATGAAGAAAGTGCGAAAGAGTATAGATTTGATTTTAGCAATGACTTTTCATTGGAGAAGCTGAAGAAAGTGCAGGTGAATGTGTCAGGTTGTAGTAGAAGTGAAATCGCTCTAGTTGCTTGCCTTCTCAGAAATGCCCCTGTTTTGAGGACAATGACACTTGTTTTCCCTCGTCGTAGAAACAATTGTGATTCCACTTATAAAAATATAGTTTTGGGTTTAGAAAAAGCTTCTGCAGAAGCAAGTTTGTTGTTCACATATGATTTATATGATTACCTGCGGAGTGGAGAGAGGGTTTTTTTAAGGCCATTTATTAGCTAGCTACATAACACACATGAAGGGTTTTTTAAGGGAGCTAAGTTATCAGAAGGATTGTTAATTTTTAGAGCAGAGGTTTGAATTGTTTCTGTAGTTTCTAGTTCAGAAGTCCATTAGTGGATTCTGATTTTGGATTTCTGGATTCCGCCAGAAGAACCAAGTTTGATTTTCAAATTGAGAAACACTCAAATATCACCCAGATCTTATTATATTTAGACCAAAAAATGCACATCATTGATGAATGTTTACTGCCAAGTCTGCAACAATTATTTGTTGCCAAGTTTTCCCACCATGACAAATGCGAATTCCATCACTCTATAAAGAGGACCACTTCTGAAACACTAGTGCATTTACAGATCAATTTATCTTATATCTATTTTTCCTTGTCTAGAGTACTTATGATATTACTATTCTGGAATGGATTGATCTCTGTGGATTCAAGATGTAAAAAGGTGTATGGCTTCTTTTAGTCTACACTGTTATGATATGAATGGCACTTTGATTTTGTGGTCATTCTGTGCTTGTGATCTGTATGGACGGTATGGTTATCGGTATGGGCCTCCCGTGGCTTGCTGTCCAAGACATGGGACAACACGCGAGAAATAATACCTGAACTACCCTATGCACGGCAGACACATAATAAATATTAGTAATATTTAATAACATTTTCTTATCACAATACATAAAATTTGTATCTCATTAGTTATTATGATGGATTGTTTTTAAAGAGACGTGAAGGAAAATAACATTTACTATCGATCAAGTAACATCTTACCTAATTCATTTGAACTGAGCATATTTGATATTTGGTGCACTCCCAAAGGCCTTTGAAATCATTTCAGATATGCAATCTATTAAAGCTTGCTCCTCATCGGTAGTTCCATCTGGTTGGACCAACCTTGTAGTGTGTTGTACGTTACATATGTACATCAAGTGAAAGGATTAGAATAAAATATGAGAATACTGAAATAAACCCAACACAAAACGAACTGTTAACAAGTGGAATTGAATATAAAGATCTTACCTTCTACATATACTACATTGTCTAGGAATGAATAAATGGAGAATAAAGCCAAACACTGAGTTCAGCTCACAACTTTTTCTTCCTTAAAATGGAATCATTTCCATTGGTCATGTAGCCCTGCACTAAAAAAGTGGTGAAAATTGCAGTAAAAGCATCGGCATGGTGAAGATCATGGGACCTTGTGAAGTAACTATTGTTCATGGCCATTCTCATGATCACCATCGCCAAACTAAACATATCTAACAATGACAAACCAAAAATGTTTTGCCGCATGCCTTTGTGCCAAACCTAAATGGCTCGTCTCCCAGAACATATGCAAACCATATATCATTAAAAACTTCAAAATAGAATTATGCGGTTTTGTTGGCTGCTCTGACATTGTAATTTAGCTGAGGAATTTCATCTAACAGTTGGCATGTAAACTCATTCCATTTTTGTTTGGTTCTGTTCTTCATACTATGCTTGTTTTCGTACCTGATCTGTTTCAGTTTCTATTCCTTTCCATGTTCTTGTGATTTTAGATGTTAGGCTATACAAATCTGAAGCGATGTCTGACACAGATCTCAGATTGACCCATATTTCATCAAACAGTTTGAATTAAGTCTGTCAAAAACCTGCATAGAATCTGTCAAAAACCTATGGTTTAAAAGTGAGGAAAATGTGCGAATATGGAGATTCATTGCAATCACCAAACATGGATTTTGCAAAAACATCTCTAGTATCGTAATATTTTGTTAGACGCGACTAGATATTTGTGCCATTGCACTTACTGCTTGGTTAAGATGACAATGTAAACAAGTCAGGGCAAGCTTGACGGTTACTGTTTCAGATGTTGAAATGTGTTTTTGAAATTAATCTCGTATTGCTTTAAAAATGATGGATAATACAATATTTAACGCAAATCATTGAATCAATACATTTCTTCTTTTCTCTCTTTGGATTTGACATAAGTAATTGCTATGCAATTCAATTGCTTGAAGAAAAATTCAGTCTATCTGTGCTGGATAGTAATTGTTTGAATCATCGCCTACATAATGATGGTTTAATTGTCATAGATATAACTTGTTGCCAGCAACACACAGACTGAACTTTCCTTCAATGAATTGACTGTCACTGCGAAGGGTCCTTCTTGCTTGTAGCCAATCAAATAATTTTTCATAACCTTCAACTTTGTTTTCTCGTTTACAAATGTGGTCTCCAATCACTTCAAAAATAGAGGACAACATATACATATCTGTGCCATCTGCATGACCTGTGTTCGATTTTGCAATATAGAGTTTACATCCATTTCTATGTCTACTTCAAGAGAAAGGGACTCAATGGGCTAATTTTTACAAATTTTAATCCCATAATCTTTCATTACTTCTAAGACAATTGTTTTCCTAGCTGTAAATAGCAACCGGAGTTCCTCTGGGCTTGATACTTTCTTCGGTGGAAGCTTTTGTGGGGACTCTACATACAAAACCTTGTCAATGTATAAGTAAATGGATTCTTTTTCCATGGTTCCTTTTAGGCTCTGTCATCCACTCTCGAAGCCTCTTGCTTTTTGTTTAAGACCACTCAAATTGTCCAAAATGATGAACTGTGGTTGTTCTACATTTGTCTTTCAACTAGCCCCAAACTCAATCTACCATTGTTCTATATTAACATTTTCAGTGATCACATTTTGAAAATTCAAGTGCATCCCAGAATCAAAAACCCTTTCCTACCAAATCATGACCAATCATTGTGATGTGTATTTGTATATATATAAATCGACGGAAAGCAGTCAGAATCTTAAAAGACTGCCATCACTACTAAAAAAAAACATATATACTACCAATAAAAGTTGTGCTAACAAACTACCTTTTTCCTCTATATTGACTGTGTTATTAGTATTAATATTCATAAATAATTTGTCTCCGTCAATAAGGGTTTTTACATCCTCCTACATACCCTACACACAAAAACCATTCTCACCATTCCCTTCCTCCAGAAAAATCGAACATTTCACAATTTCCACACCCCCACTGGATTTTAGCTGCAGCCACCCATGTATGGCTAAAATTTCATAGGTGGTTCTTTGCCGACTCATATTTGACTTCCTCTCCAGTGAATTAATGCTTCCTGTCAGACAACTCCTCCTAGTCATACTGAAAATCCTAGCGAGAAACTAGGACACTGGGAGCTAACCATCCCTCACCGAAGATGGAGATCAAGAAAATGACAGAACAAAAAACAAAGATTAAATGAATTGATTTTTGTTCCCTACATTAATAAAGCTGAAAAGTGCCCCTCCAGCTAACGTTGGCTTCAACCTGTGCATGTAACGAGAACATTTTGTCTTTGGCGAGCATTTTTTTATCTAGATTTTATCACGAGACATCTATTTTCATTGAGGTTCACTCGTACTTACTTTCATTGAGATAATTTCAGCAAATGTTTCTTTTCATTGAGATAATTCCAGGAACGCTTGGTTTAACTGATATTTCTCATGGAATACTTTGTTTTCTTAGTGATATATTCATAGATTTTATTTTTTGCACTGAGATTTGGCTCAACGTGTATCCAAGGTATCTGAGCTGCAGTAACAGGTTGCATAGGCTCAAGAAGAGCTGAAGAAGACGAAGGAGGAACACGTTGTAGTTGAGACTGAAAGGGCGCATGCATTGGAGGTCTAAAAAGAGACAAAGAAGACAAAGGAACAGTTCATAGAAGCCGAGACAATGACTGCTCAAGCGTTGGAGTCTTTGCAAGAGGCTAAAAAACTTAGGGAAGAAACTTCTGCAAAGCTTGAAAAATCTGAGAAGAGAGCTCTGGAGATTACTAAGAACGGGATGACTCATCTCATTGAGCTGCAACAGTGTATGAGGAGGCTTTAAAGGAAAGGAAAATGTTATGGCAGTCCGAACTTGAAGACTTGAAAAGACACCATTCAATGAATGTGGCTGCCTTGATGTCGACAACTCAATAGCTTCAGAGAGTTAAGCAAGAACTGGTTGTAGTCTTCAAAATGAATGTTTGTATGAAATTTTAAAAGGAAAGTAGTAACTATTTTAATATTCTACCGCTGCATTTTGTTCAAGCTTAGATAGTCCCTTTCCCAAAATTATCCACCAGTTTGCACTCGAGCACAAAATCAATATGAAACATTTTTCTACTAGTGAAAGGAAACAATAAAACTATCACCTCAACTATGTCAATGTCAACATACCAGTCTTCAATTGGTTCGCAAATTTCTTTAATAACGATGGTGGTGTAAGACATAGTGTATGTAAAACACTGAACACATAATCACTTCCATGATTTTGAAATGTTTCCTTTTAGTTGTGCCAATCTGGTTGACTCAAAGCTTTCATGATTTTTTGCAAAGGTGGAGAAAACTATGAATTGTTTTCTTTCATTGTCAGTTGAGATGAGCAGTAAATATTTCTAGACATTTTCTTATGCTTTGCGGCTTAGCTCCCTTTCTAAATTGCACATCCCATTTACCTCTTTGATGAATTTCTCCGTCTCGACCTATAACTCTGTACATGAAATAATTTTATATAAAAAATGTTCAGAACTAAAGATCTTCAACATCTGTTTATTTTTTGTGAAACTGGGTTGCTAAATAAAAACTATGTACATTTTTTACAACCTCAATCGTAATTTCCTTTCAATTCCTCTGGATCTTTTATGATTTTGATCAATTATAATAATATATTTGCTACGAGGTTTATGCTTGTCGATGACATCCTTAACTCGTCATAAAGCTTGACACCTGTCACCTTGCGCAACCAACACTACCCACTATCTTTCGCTCTTGCCTATGCACTTGTCAAGGTGGAAAACAATTAACTCGCTTGTATTTCATGATAATCTACACAAAAACCAACAGAAGTTCCCCAACATTAAAAAACCAAACTCACAAGGAGCAAAGCTAAAATCAAGTGCTACTATTTCAAGAACTACTACAAAACAAATCATTTCAACAACAAATATGAACGCTTTTATTTACCCACATACAACTTTACTTTACTAGCAAATGGATTTGTCTCATACATTCCACAACACCATCACCAATGCAACGAAAAATCCCTTGCAATAAATAACAAACAACACCACAAATCTTCACCTTCGACAGGATTTGCCATATCATGGCCTTGTCCAAAGTCACCTTAGGTAGCATTCAACGAGGACATTGAGTTGGAATTAAGGAATTTATGTTTAAAATTTTGCTTCCTCGTGTGATCCTTCCCATCATGTTCAATGCAAACAAAAGGATTGGAATTTCAGTTTTCTTTCGGGGAAATGTTGGCAAGGGAGTTGGGTGAGTAGCTTTGGCGAGAAACTTCGTAAATGAGCTCTGGAGGAACTCGTTTAAAAATAGAATTTCATATTGATTCGAGCCTTACTGTACATGTGCATGACATCGTTTAAATGGAGTTAATGCATTTCAATTTGTGTTTCTCTGCATGCTCCTTCCTCGGCCGTGGGCTTGTGCCGAACGTTAATGGCTTCGCTCAGTCTTAGAATCACACCTACGGAATGCCGACAAGATACGCCGAGAAGAGCTTGGCGGGCATAGAAATGAACATGGTTTCCTTTCGGCCATATCAAACATATGATAGGTATTTTGTCTTATAACGCATTTGGGTGGATGTTTTTCTTGGAGGACTCTGCTTTCAAGGTACTTGGTTTCAGTGAATTGTGTTTCCACTCATGCTCCTCCTCATCTTATGCTTTGTGTCGAATTATGTTTATAATAATATCACAATTATTTTCATTGATAAAATCATATTGATAATAATTTATTCCCATATATAACTTAAATTAGTGCTTAAAAATAAATTTAATTAAAATTAATAATAAAGTATATTTGTTTAATGTAAAATTATATTTTTCATAACTCAAAAAAACATCATTTTTAGTGTTTTCTGCGGTGGCTTTAAAAATAGGAAAAAAACGATGATTTCTCTACAAAACACCGTATCTAGTAACTATGTCCTGAAAGGCGCAC
The DNA here is from genome assembly GCA_018340775.1 of Taxus wallichiana var. yunnanensis. Lineage (NCBI taxonomy): Eukaryota > Viridiplantae > Streptophyta > Pinopsida > Cupressales > Taxaceae > Taxus > Taxus wallichiana. The sequence goes on from CM031237.1 coordinate 10,755,668, forward strand.
AAATGGGTTTTTTGAAAGGACTTGGAACCTTTCAAGTAAATGCATTTGGCTGGTGTAAAGCTACCCTCAACCTTTGCAAGCATCCTTCAAGCCTAGAAATGAAAGTTCTAGAACATGGTACAAGAATCAATCAAAGGATAATGGATGGCAAGCTTTTGAAGATAGTTGCAAGTTCCTGTAATGCCCCTCGATTATAGACATTGAGCCACCTTTGTCAAGGGTGGCAGGTGGACGGGCATGCAACCTGTCATTTTCCTTGCATAATAATACAAGCACTTTATTTGAGGTCCAGAGACGTTACCCACGATGGAACCCAAGTTAACGTATGAAGTTAGCAGTAATTGGTTAGTTACAACGAATTCAGAATGTTATGGGAACTGTGCAAATGGAGCCCCAACTGTAGTCGTCTTTCAATCAGTACCATGATGGGTTTAATTAGTCCTGCACAAGTTGATAAAGCAAAACCTAAATATCTCCTCACATTACTATACACAAATTTGACTGATCTGGATCTGTATATGCGTCTGAAGCAAGATATTTTGTCTTTCAAAAGAGGTTTTTTCCCCTGTCGTGGTTTTTTTGTATGCTGAAAAAAGAGATTGAGGATCAGGAAGCACTTCATGAGAGCATATTGTCTGGCTATATTGATGTTCTAAGTTGTGCTACGTGCATTGTAACCTTACTGCACCATTCTCGTGGTAGACAACAACTACTCCTTCATTTTCCTACTCTTTTTCTTTTATTTCGAGTCATTGTTGAGTTGATTGAGACATAGAAAGTGCCTTTCCTACCATCCCACGTATGGATCTAAAATATTTGTCTCTTTCACCTTCCATGTGCCTAAATAATAGCTTGGAACAGGGCATGGGTATCCGTCACAACATAATGAAAAGGGGGTTTTTGTCAGATGTTGTATTTGCAAGTTCCCTGGTTGACATGGATGCAAAATGTGGGAGCATACACATGGCATGTGAATTGTTTGACAGAGTGCCACAAAGAAATGTGTTTCATGGAATGCATTGATTGCAGGGTATGCTCAAAATGGGTTCATTGAAAAGCCTGTGAACTGTCAAAAATATTCTTTTGGTAGGTTTTAAAACCAAACTCCACAACCTCTTTTAGCATCTCCTTAGTGGTTGTTAGAATGGGGAATGTTGGGTGTGAATCAGACACCATAAAAGTTTAAGCTCCTCCCAAACCTGGTAAAATAAGATCTTGGAACAATGTACAATTACTCTTCAAATCATAGTGATAAGGTTGGATCTGTAGATGACTTGGTATTAGTAGAGAAATATGTAAAAGTGTGGATTTATGCTCAGCACGTGAACTATTTGACAAAATGTCTTGAAGGAAGACAGTTTTATTAAATGCCATGGTTGCTGGAAGTGCTCACAATGGTGGTCGTGATGAGACTTAAAGGTTGTTCAAGAAATGTCCCAGCCAGATGTTATCCCTTGGAGTGCCACGACTGTGCGTATGTGTAATGGGTTCGTTGGAAAAGCTTTAGAAACTTTCAAGCAAATGCAAAATGGTGGAATTGTGGATGCATGCAAACCGCTTGACGAAATGCCTATATGAGATGCTAAACCAAATCCCACAATTTTGACTGGCTTCATTCCTCCATGCATGATAGGCTATATCCCTTCCTTGATATGTTCTCCATTTGTTATTTTCATGTATGAAATTTTATATTAAGCTTGTTAATGCTAAGTGGTTTTGGGTGTTAGTTATTTTGTATAAATCTAGAAATTATATCATTTTATCTTCGTATATGAATGATCTGGGTAAATGAAATACTATTTCAATGATTCAGTATGGTATTTATTTAGAAGGTTTGCTTGTAATGTGTTTCTATGGCATTATACTTGAAGTCGTTAAGTTAAACACAAACAATATGTGTTGGTATGAACTTCAACTCGAGGTTTATTTTATTGGGGCTTATATCTATGTGGGTATATCAAATCCCTTCTTCTTTGAGGGATTTGTGTATGTATAGTCGATATGGTTTTTAATATTATGAGTTATATTAAAACTCTGCGAACTTCATTTAGGTATTCAATACAATGGTTAAAGCTTATTACTCCTCAATGTTATCATGGTTTGATATCTAATGTATTTGGGTATATCTTCAATTTCCTTAGTTGTGAAATTCGGTTAGAGGGTTATATAGCCATACCCAGATTTGCTTGTAAAGTCGATGGCTACATACCGGTTCAAAATTGAAGTCTTGAAGATTTAAATACCCAATCCATGGTATCCGACCTGGACCTTGTCATAAACTTTGTGACCTGTTGGGTTATTGGGGAACTCTTTAACAGTTGTGTTTTATGGCAATGTTGTAATGTTTCAATAAGCTATAAGTTCCAATGTCTACAAGTTGGGTGTCATCCTTTTTGTTTAAAATTGTGCCAGTTATATGGCACTATTGGAATGAAATCATATCAATTTCATAGGTTAATACTTTCCTTCTGTGGGTATTTCTCCTTATAATGATTACTCCTTAACTCCTCCAGTTGATTAAATATTTCTAGGTTGATTGTTGTAGACCAACGATTGAAGGAATGTTTGGTCGATCTGTGCTCATTATGTCGGTCTAGCTCAACAATGACTTTGTCACTTTGTCAACTCGTGAATGATTAAGGTAAACCGATCTCAAAGATGTTTGATTAATCAAGAAACTAGAAATAATAGTATGGAATTGTATGTCAATACATTTGTATGTTGAGCATTATTATACCTAAAACGTAGACTATTCAATACGTAGACTATTCAATACCCTAGAATGAAGACCATATATTAAAAGATACTTGTATAGTTATAATGCTTGCGTATTATTCTATATTGTTATATATATGAAGGAATATGACTTGTCTGTCTTGTAGTGTTATAATGCTTGAGTATAATTCGATACCGATAGATATATGAAGGATACAAGAACTGTTTGTCATAAATAGTTATAATGATTGGTATTAGTCAATGTTAAAAATCTATTTGAATAATATAAGATCAATGGGATCTTGTAAAGGTTATGTGAGAGATATAGTGTATCGGGAATTTGGATAATGATAAGTTATAAAAGTAATAATATTACCTATTTGTTCAATTCTGTAATAATGATTGATTGATTGACCTAAATGGTTATGTTATTTGTATAGAATTAATGCATGAAAGTAATTATATTTAAATGTTGTAGTTAGCGATGTACATGCAAGTAAGTTCAAGAAATGTTGCAACCATGATCTGTGTCCTTTTTGTTAGCTATGTGATTTTAACTTAATGCAATATTTCCTATATGCAAATACTAGATGGCGTAAGTTATTATAGGAGGTATAGATCTTATCATGCCAGTTCTTATGAACTGATAGTCACTAACAAATCTTGCAGATGGACTACTTGAAAGATGAAGTTTTAAATGTTGCATTTATTCTATTGATTGAAGAAATTTGAATTGTATTACTTGTTGTATTCATCAATAAATGAAGTACCATTGTATTGTTTTGATTAATGAGGGCCAATTAGCCTAGTTATATGTATTAATTCCAAAAAGTGAAATTGTAAGACTTACATTGTATTCAAGAAAATATGTTTTATCTCATTTTAAAGAAATGAATAAGAGGCTTTCATATAATCACTTGTGTGTTAAATTGCATTAGATGTTGCAAGGTAGTTTATTAAACTTAGTTGCATATATGATTGTAATTAGGAGGAATCACACATTAATATATATGTTAAATGTAATTGAGTTGACATCTTATAGTGCCCTTTTAGGGTGAAATTGATGACTAAATCTTTGGTGTGTTGTGTTATTTTCCTTGATAATGTAGAAAAAAAATCTAAATAAAATAGTCAACCCTGGTATAAAACTCTCACATAACTACCTTCTCGCGTGATCCTTCTTAACGCAGAAAACTAAAACCATAGGGTGAACCTAAATCATTAAACTTGATGGAAAATTCTAGCTTAAGGAAACAAAATCCCAAGTTAGAGATTATCATCTTAGCATGTATGCTTAGCGACATTGTCATGAACCCAATAGTTAGGAACGACATGGTTAAACTTTGTCTTGAGTATGGGGTTCCCTCCTAGGATTGGTAGTCATGTGTGTTGTAAGGAGAATGTGTTTTCTTAAGGTAGTACTCCATGGGAAACCAACCTTTAACATAATGTAAAACCCTCTTGGCCCGACACACGTGTAGAGTGAAGGGTGTTAGGTGTCAAAGATCACCAACTACTATTGAAAGTCACCTTTAAGCACTGGGATTATAAATGAACTCGACACCCAATTTTTATTATTGTTTGGAAGTTTATGGTACAATGTTAAGAGTTAATTTTGGAACTTAATAACATTTTAATTTATGATTAGTTTGTGGAAGGGTAACCATGAGATGGTATGCTAGGAGAAAATAAAAATTTGATCTTTCTTATAATGTATTTAAATCATCATGTTGAGAGAAACAGAATCCATGGCAAGTAAACTTTAATGTGAACCTTAATCTTTAAACGAAGAGTTACTCCCTCTTGTTCTCCCACTTGTCCCATTGTGAAATGAATGTATGATGTGAAACTAGGTAATCATGTTCTTGAGGCAATTCCCTAGGATGAGAGCTAGTAGTCTCATGAGCATGCAAATGTTCCTTATTAACAAATGGGTTACACAACTAATTTCAAAATGCTATTTAAATCAAACTAAGTGAAATTATTTTAAGATGAATGTAAATGATTCAAGTGGATCCTATGTTTTAGTTACCTACACATGATAACTTGAGTGTGAATCCCCTTTAACCCCTCTCACACAAGAGTGTTAGCTTGACAAGAAGTATCAAATTTACCTAGAGTTACATGAAGATTTTTGGAGATAAGGGTGTTCAATCACTCTAGTTGTGACCTTAGTAAGGTGTGTAAAATTTATAAATGAATGTCTCCTTGTAACATGCATCTAATACTTAATTTCTCAAGAATCCAAACTTGGTCGAGTGTGAAATCATACTCCTTGGGACCTTTATGATTAAACATTTAAGTGAAATAGATGGGATATACGGTTAGTTGTAATAACTTAAAAACAAAATAGAGAAAACCTAGAAATTAAATGCTAATATGAAAACAATGTGTCATCTATTTACCCATGAACTAATAAACTTCCTTTGTTTCATGTGAACCTTCCTTGTTGCAACTGAGATAAATTACAAATCCAAACAAACATACAACTTAGAATAAAAATCCTTAGAAACAAATACTAGTAGCCTCATGTATGCTCATATGTTCCTATCAACAATCAGGCTACATCATTTTATTGCGATAAGATAAAAGAGAAAAGTCAGATGGAACCACTGCAAGCAAAAAGTTAAGTAAGATAAAAACAATGTATCCTAGATAAATAAGAATGAAGGGCTCCATGAAAATTGATTGTCAAATAAGTAAGGTCAATAAAAAATATGACTATAATAAATGTATGAACTAGGAAAGTGTTGTGTTAGGGATGGTGCCTATATGGGAGTTTATATTGTAGTGGAATTATTGTGTTGTGGCTTGTCATTTGGGAAAGGTGGCCTCAATGTATTTCATGTTACCTATGTGGGATAATGGTTGTGCAAATGTCTAATGAATAGGTGTTGTCCTAAGAAATCCCTTGTGTTGTCATGTATCAAGTAATGTAAGTCAAAATAAATAAATTATTTTGGTATTTTTATTGTTGTATTTGTGTGTCAAAATTGTGGGCATGACAATTCCCTAACATACATGTATGCAAAATTTGTGAACATGCTCTTGGCATGTGAATTGTTCGACTAAGTTTCTAATAGAAATGTTTCCTCAGGGACTTCTTTAATTGTAGGATATGTATAAAATGGGTGTGTGTTTCTCGCAGGTCATGTGCAAATGGGAGCTTTGCAGTGATTCATGGCTATCACATACTCCTCTTCTGTAGTCCATTTGTTGGTGAAATAATTTATTGTGTAGATTATTGGTTTTCACCAACGGTCATGACTTAAGCCCCTCCTTGGGTATGGGGAGGCTACCATTTATTGAATGCAAAATAATAAGAATTGTGGGGTGGTCGTTAGACTGGGGATCACTTATGAATATTCAACTAAACTTGTGGCAAACTACTTGTATAATGTACAAGGGATGAATTTACTTTGAAGAGATGTAAATATGAGATGGGGAAATAGAGAGAGGTGGTTAATGTTGTGAGTAAACTTACAAATTTCACACACATTAGCCAGAGTAGGTCCACATTCAATAGGAATAAATCAACCATGTAAGCAATAGAAAGACTAATAAATTAGAGACACAAATTTCTATGGATTCATTAATCAAAGACACAAAGTTCCTTCTTGGTTTTACAAGATTACAATGCTTGCAAAGTTTGAGGGTAGAGAGAGAGCGTAGAAAATCATAGGTAAAGAGATAGAAAAAATATAGCTTTATTGTTTATAGTAATAGTGATATAAAACCCAAAAACTAACAACAATCAGAAACTACCAACCTTTGGAATGGAGAAGCCATTCCAATTTATAGCTTACAAATTGTCTTTTCATCTCCCCTCCACATGACTTTTCACATTCCCCATCACTTGTGACCTTTCATATTTTTAGGGAATAAAAATGAGCATTTTTATTATTGATGAAAGAGAACTCTTACAATGTCAAATTAAATGTCACTTAAGTGAATAAGAAAACATAGTGAAAAAGTACATTCTTAGTGAAGAATTAGAATTTTAGAGAGAGATGGAGGGGGAGAGAAGAAGAGAGAGAATGAAAAATATGAAGATGAGAAAGCCTCTTGTTGATGAAGGATATGCTTCTGATGGACCTTTGAGGAAATGCTTCATGAGTGAGATTCTTGGATTTTGACCTCTTATTGGACTGAAACATTTTGGTTATAATCTCCTTTTTCTATGAGGTGCAAACACATTATAAAGCATTTAATAAGTGTTCAAAAACACTATTGTGATACTTCCACTGAGTGGCCCTGTGATGACATCTTGATCTTGAAAACATGATGGTCTTGGGTACCTTAGTATCCTATAGTTCAAGTGACAATATTTTACACACACTAGTTCATGTTGACTCATTCCTTTCCACAATGTGATTAACATGATGTCTCTCCTCTTATAAAGATATTTGAACACAAGGTCAAAGTTGGAATATGGATATCATTACCTTCCTCCTCGTGACTTCTTGAGCTTCACAATTCACCTTAGTGACAAAGATATCTCCTTCTTGGATGGAATCAACCTCAAGAGACCAAAGTACCTTCTATTCACTTGTTCCTTATTGAAAATGTATTATGCTATAAATGAGGAAAGAAGAAACTCCACATTTACCATCATACTCATCAAACACATTCCCATGCCATATCCTAAGAAGATGATTGAAAATCAAGGCTTACCTTTGTAGACCATATTTGATATCACTTTCCTTTCATGGTCCACATCACTTAAACATGATGATGCAAGAGCATCAAGAAGTCAGAGAGTCATGTTTGTAGGAAGAGTGATTTATTTGTGTAAAGAGTAATTATGCTTTTAAATGTAACAACTAGGTGTGTACGAGGTTGGAATTAGTTGTTTTCAAGCCTTATTTGGATATAATGATGTGTCATAGAGTTGTAATAGGTGTGTGAACGAATTAAGAGTATTGGGGATGTGGTTTCATCCTAATCTAATTATGGTATGTTGTTAAGCTCTCTAAGGAGCTAGAATAAACCATTTTTAGTGGTCTAGTTAGAAATATAAGAGATCATTCTATGAAGGTCAATGAGAAATATAGAGGAGCAAGATGTAAAACAGGTTGATAATAACTAAAGAAGGAATAATGCAGTGGTTCATAGGTTCTTGACTAAGATCAGTATAGTGTTGTCCTTGATAAGTTTAACAATCTCAATCGTGTTTATGGGAAGCAATTAAATCCTTGAGGCCAATTTCTTTGTGTGAATGATTATAGGTATGAAAAGTTTGAATTAATATAAATATTATAGACCACTTTGAATAAAGTATGTTGTAGATCAGGTCGCAAAGAAAATTTAGAGGTTATTCATACAAATTCAAATATTGGAAGGGATTTGTCATAGTCTAATCGATCCTCCAAGGTTAAAAAAATCATAAAAGGCCTTGAATTTAGTAAGAATCGAACGTTATTGTGCCTTTGTTTAGACACATTCATGGAAATCTGCAACTAGGGTTCAAAATGAAAATATCATCATTCTATCAATCTAACCCACGAAAAATCCTGAAAATTTGAGGATAAGTCTGTTTGGGATCATGCAACTATTGAAAAAATAATTAAATTGAATGGTTGCTTAATGAAATAGAACTAATTACCGGATATTTGGAGAAACTGTGGTAGGCACCTGAGATAACATTTTTTACAAAATTGATAGAAATAACACAAATTGGAGGTTTGTGTTCTTCAAGGGAGTCAAGGTAAGTGTTGTAAAGCATGGAATTGTGTTAATAGAAGCAAGAATAACCTTCTATCAGGGAAATTCAGTTATATCAGAACAGAGAACAAAAAAGGGACATAACAGATTTGGAGAGATTAGATGGTCAATAATGTATAAGATGCATTACAACGAATTTGGGCTTGAATTTAACAAAAGGATTGATTAAACATTTAAACAAGACTATCATTAATCTTTCAAGGACTACAATATATCTTGAATCATCCCAAGAATAGTGAATAGTAAGGACAAGCCTATAAATTGAAAGGCTTACAAGTAATTCATGACAAGAGTTGAGTTTTAGAGAAATTAAAAGTTATAACACATCCACCAATTAGTGGTATCAGATCACTGAGATCTTAGGGAAATACTTAAATTGTTTGAATAACTAATATTTAGAAAGTTTGTAAAGATTGTATGCATATGGTTCCAGGTAGACAAGAGATGAAGAAGAGTGGGATTGAGAAGCAAAAACAACTTAAGCTCCAACAAGAAACTAAGTCCATAAAAGAGGACCTTGAAATGATGATGTAAAATATGCAGAAAAATGAGATGCCTTATATTCAAGGTATAGGGATGGAATCTTCCCATTAGGAATTTTTTCAAATGGCTAGTGCAAGAACTTGTAAAAATAAGGAGAACAATTGGTTTGGAGAAGAAAAATGAAAGAGATGAAATGTTTCCAAGAGGAGAGAAATATGAAGAGTTGTCTGGAGAGAAACCAAGAAGGAATTTGCAATAAATGCAACAAGAGAGAGAAGAGATGCCAAAGGAAGAGGCATCCATGGAGTCGAAGGGGTCTCAAAATATTTCTTCCGACCATTTCTCTAAATGGGTGTTTGCAGGAAAAAAGGCCTCAGGGGAAGAATTCTAGTTTGAGGCATTGAACCTTGAGGATGAAGAAGCATCAAATTATGAATTTGTTTACATCAGCATGGAACAACTACTTGAAGAATTGGAAACCTTGGAGAGTAACATAAATGAAGACAAGTGGAGTGAGGTTATGGAGTCTCAAAATGAAGGATATAGTACACACTAGGATGATTTATACAATCAACTACAAATCGAAGACAACCAAGGAGGAAAGTGAACTCTCAAAGGATGCAACGATGTTAGACTTTAGTATTGAAGATTTTCATTTCATTGACAAAGTGAAACAAGCCTACCAAGAGGCCAAATGTGAACATGGAAAGAGAATGATACTAGAACAGGTTAAGAAGGTAATCATGCATTATATTTTTGTATATAACAATGCTTGTGATGATATGATAATAAACAACCATGAGGCATGCAAGATAGAAGTTAAAATCATGGTGGAGAACATAGAAGAACAAGAAACCAACAGGGAGAAAAAATAAATGAAGGAAAAATGCAAGTGCAAATGCAGTAGGAGGACAAGAAAAAAGGTAACCAAGTGTAACAAGCATATCAAGGTGGAAAATCAGGAAAGATTGCAAGAAGAAATTGGAAGGAAAGAAGGAAGAAAAGTTAAGCATGCACTTGAGTAGGAGCTCAAATTTTCCCATCAGGGGAGCCTGATGCAGGATCATCAAGAAGTCAGAGAATCATGTTTGTAGGAAGAGTGATTTCTTTGTGTAAAGAGTAATTATGCTTCTAAATGTAACAATTAGGTGTGTAAGAGGTTGGAATTAGTTGTTTTCAAGCCTTATTTGGATATAAGGATGTTCCATAGAGTTGTAATAGGTGTGTGAATGAATTGAGAGTTTTGGGGATGTGGTTTCATCCTAATCTAATTATGGTATGTTGTTGATCTCTAAGGAGCTAGAATAAACCATTTTTAGTGTTCTAGTTAGAAATATAAGAGATCATTCTACGAAGGTCAATGAGAAATATAAAGGAGCAAGATGTAAAAGAGGTTGATAATAAATAATGAAGGAATAATGCAATGGTTCAGAGGTTCTTGACTGAGATCAGTATAGTGTTGTACCTAATAAGTTTAAAAATCTCAATCATGTTTATGGGAAGCAATTAAATCCTTGAAGCCAATTTCTTTGTGTGAATGATTACATGTATGAAAATTTCAAATTAATATAACTATTATAGACCACTGTGAATAAAGTGTGATGTAGATCGAGTTGCATAAAAAATTCAGAGGTTATTCATATGAATTCAAAGATTGGAAGGGATTTTTCATAGTCTAATCAATCCTCCAAGGTTAGAAAATTCGTAAAAGGCCTCAAATTTAGTAAGAAACAAACATTCTTGTGCCTCTGTTTAGACACAGTCGTGGAAATCTGCAACTAGGGTTCGAAAATGAAAATCTCATCATTCTCTCAATCTAACCCACAAAAAATCCTGAAATTTTAAGAATAAGTATGCTTGGGGATCGTTCAACTATTGCAAAAATAATTAGGTCGAATGGTTGCTTAATAAAAGAGAATGACTTACCATAAAATTGGAGAAACCATGGCAGACATATGAGACAACATTTTATTGCAAAATTGATAGAAATATCACAAATTGGAGGTCTGTGTTCTTCAAGGGAGTCGAGGTAAGTGTTGTAAAGCATGGAATTGTGTTAATAGAAGCGAGAATAATCTTCTATCAGGGAAATTCAGTTATATTAGAACAAAGAACAAAAAAGGGACAAAATTGAGTTGGAGAGATTAGATGGTCAAGAACGTATAAGACATATTTCAGTGAATTTGGGCTTGAATTTAAGAAAAGGATTGATTAAACATTTAAACAAGACTATCATCAATCTTTTAGGGATTGCAATATATCTTGAGTCAACCTAGGAACAATGAATAGTAAGGACAAGCCTATAAATTGAAAGGCTTACAAGTAATTCAGGACAAGAGTTGAGTTTTAGAGAAATTCAAAATTTGTAACACATCCACCAAATTATGACCCTGTTCCTTGACTACTAGGATGGATTGAAACACAAAGTCTTGGAATTCACCTTGAGACTAAGTTTTTGAGAGTATGTGAGGGATTTGTTTCTTGTTTGAACCATAAGAAAATTTTATAGCCTTGTAATTGTCATAAAAAGCAATGAGATAGGAAAAACGTGAGTTTATACAAGCTATTTGAGCTTAATTGTGAGACTTTCTATTTTTGGAAGTTCTTGACTAAGATGGCTATTTTTAGTAAGTTTTCAAAATTTTCACTTTTTCACGGGTTTTACTTGTTTGGAGTAACAAGGATGTTGAGAGTTTAGTGTATTAGAAAATTACTATATTTAGACATATTATACCTTACACAACTTACTATCTTTAGATGTATATCTTTTGGATATCGGATTGGAACGAAACTGGTCTCAAATGTTTAGGTTTTGTCTTTGGACCTTCTGCTTTGGTTTTTGAGGTTTTTTTCACCAAAACTTCATAAATCTAAAAGGAAACTCTAGGGGCTGAAAATTTCAATTGGTTATTGTAAATTGTATAGAGCATCAATGACAATGCTCAAATGACAATCAACTTGAAGGATTTTGGGAGGATTGCAGTGGAAAATTTTGGTAGAAATTGAGTGCACCATTTTAAAGATACACGAAAAATTTATTTTTCAATATTGATAGCTCTAAAGATTTATAACAACATCACTCTGAAACAATCGAAGTTTTGGAGGAAAAAACAACACCTTGAATTTCAAATAATGATTAAGTGTTCAAGATTTGGGAGTTATTCATTCAATCTTGTAAATTTGAACTCATCTTTAACCATGGAGCTAAACTATGGTTGAGAGATGGGTTTGAGTGTGGTTGCACCGTAAATAGAGTGTAAAGCTATAAGGGGAAAATGGTGGAAGAGAAGTGCAATTTGAACCGATGATGCCAAGTGTTATCTTGTGATGCAAAGGGAGGGAAATGCAAGGGGCTGAAATTGGATTCCGGGATACAAGATGGTTCTCCATGTGTCCTATGGTTGAGTGGAAGGATGGGGAACACAATTTTGTGTCCCGCATGTCCCTTTTTCTATTGGTGAAATAAAAGAGGACACCATCATATTAAAAATGTGCCATGGGGTTTGATTATGAGGAGGGGTTAATGAGCTAAGTTAACATGCAAGATCGAGGTTACCTAGGTTCAAAGTTGATTATGACAAGTTGCATAGAGAAGGGGTTGATGGGGGAGTGCACTTATGTGTCCCACTTATCCCCTTTGCACCTTGGGGACAATCCAAGTAGACATGTCATGGTCAAGAATGCGCCATGAGGCATGCTCATCATGGGAATGGGCTATGTTTAGAGGGGTAAGCTTGCACATATCCTAGCACACAAATTGTCACTTTAAGTGACACAACTAGTCATCCACATAGGGTAGTACACTTTGGTGTCCCCTGTAAACTGTGGAAAACTAAACTGAAATGCAAGATACAAAAACATAGTGCAAACCTCCTGTAGCCTTCCAAGCAACCTTGAGTAAGGTTGTGAGAGCTTTGAAGATGTGTAACCTTGTAAAATGAATTATTTATGGATGCTATTGAATGACCTCTAAATGTAGGTTAACCAATGCTATGAACACAGTTTTGAGAGCTTCCAATATGTAGATATTGGAATGTAATTTAATAGAGTAATTATATTGTGAATCCAAGAGGGTTTGTAAGAGTGTAAGTCTACATTTTATAGAGGTAGAAGTGATTATAAATTGGTTGAAATGGGTTGAATGCACATGATAAAAATAGCATTTGAGGAGGTTGCATCTGAAATTAATTCCAGATGTTGCATCTGCAAAGGTGGTTACACATGCAATTTAATTTCCCCATCTTTCTAGGATTCTAGAAGTGTAGTTGACTAAGATTAGGATGTGGAGTCCAAGTGGGTGTTGATTGAGAATCTAAGTGAAATTTGACTAGGATGTGCACACTAATTAATCATTTAATTAATAAATGATAATTAAACTAGAAAAAGGGGTACTAAGGACTAATTTAATTAATCCAAAGGGGTACAATACACATGATTAACCAATTTAATCAATCAATCACAAATGGGTGAATAATTGGATGTAATAGGACAATATTGGGAATAGGTGAGTGATTTTGGGGTGTCTACATTTTCCCTCTTTAAAGTGCTATTGTGAAGTAATAATGCTTTAAAGATAGTGGATGTATGTAGAGTAGTAAGAAGAAAGCAATGAATCATTATGATGCCCCAACAAGTAGGATAGTAGAGGAATGCCCCTCAAGCGGGTGGGCGATGGAGAAAAGTGGTGGACAACCGTTTGATAGGAATAAGACAAGGGATTTCAACAAGGATGGGAAAAAGATTTCCCTTGTAGCATGAGCATAATTTGAAGAATATTTTTAGAGCAACCTTATTTTGCTGATGCACAATGGAATTGTCACCATGTTATGAAGGAATCAAGATGGTTAACTTGGATGCACATAAAAATCACACAAAACAAAGAAAATATTAAAAAGGAAAACAAACCCAATATACAAAGTAGGTGCAGACATCAAGGTTATAAAGGAACCAAGATGTAATCACACTATTTGCAAGTGGTCTAAAAATTAAACATCAACAATGCAACACAAATTTGATAAAAAAGACAATCAATTATGCCCCTAATGTGTGCCACAATGATAATTAAGTAGATGCAAATGCTCCCAAGGTGGGAATAGATCAGACTGGAAGAGCGGATTAAAGTGAATCCTTATAACACTCTTGTTGAATCCATTGTGCAAATGATAGAAAATAAATTTCCCCAAGATAAGTTATATTGTGAAGGAAAAATAATTTTGTGACTTGCCCCAAGAAGAGTTAGCATATCATGCAAAGGGAAGAAAATGATAGTTGTAAGATTGGAATGATCACTAGGGTAGTAGATAAAGGTATGACTTTATCAATATTATGTTGAAATGTTGAAAGATTCACTTCAAGGGTTTTCCAATTGTAGGATTTATGTGATAAGTGAATGTTTGTTTGAATTTTTAAAATAATTTTGATTTTTTTGGATTTTTGAAATATATGATTTTTTTAATTTTTGTGAGTTTTTAAAAGTTTGAAATACAAATGCAAAAAAACATGAATACATAAAGCAAAAAGGAAAACATTCCATGGCTTAAATAAACTAGGAGGAAAACAAAACACGTGCAAGTGACAAGAAAACATGAAACAAACATTGCAAATAAATAAACCCAATATGAATAGGAAGGAACCACACCAAAGTTATATGTGAACTAAGATGTGAATAAATTTTCTTACAATTGGTCTACAATAAAGGTAAACAAAGTACAACAAAATAACAAACTAAAAGAAGAAAAAACATCATCACAATGTTGACAAACCATAATAATACAAAACAATGTGCAAAAACAACGTCTAATGACACTTCTAATGTCTTCGACATTGAAGAACTAAACAAATTTCAATGCCCCCAAGTGATAGCTTAGAACTCGATAGGATTGGATCGGGCCAAGGAGTGGAGTGATATTTATATACTCCAAAAGATACTATTGTCAGATCCCATTAAAGTTTGATTTGTATTAGATTAAAATGTAAAATCCAAATTTTCCGCAAGCAAAGTTATATTGCGAAAGGGTTAATGATTGATCTAGACAATGACCTAGGTGGCAATTATAGTGGAGCAACTTCTGGGAACCATAACTTATGTACCATAGCTCCAATTGAATCCATTCAAAATGCAATAGAAAGTTTGGAACACGCAGAATATGATGGAAGGGTGAGGAATTTTTTCAATAAATTTTGGCCCTCGAAATCCGTATGTAAAGGCCTAAAATTGTAATTTTAGTAGTGTTGCCTAAAAATAGTAAATTCTAAAAATAGTAAATTCACAAAATTGGTGCCTATGTAACTCACGGAAGATGAACCACCTTGTCTCCCTCGAGATTGGTGACCTTCCACATTATTCTAGGTGTCTCTTCGTATTTATAAAAATAGTATATAAGCATATGTAACTTGTAAGGGAAGGGCATACATATCCTCATGCGATATCTATTGTAATTATAGTCTTTGATCAATATTTACATCTCTTTTCAAAGATAATTTTAAGCATTATACATCTCTTCTTAGAGATATTTTTGTTTTCATTTGGCACAATTGTTATTATGTCCTTTAATTCCAAAACGCCTCTTGAGTTTTGGATCAATGATAACCTCAAGCATAGATATACACCACGAGAAATAAAGATGATTGTCAAAACATGATCGGAGTGCTCATGAGGAGTGCCATCAAATGAAAAAATTGTTGAAATGTGTTATCCAGTTGTTGAAAATTGGTCAAATATTATGTGAATGTTTTGATTTTGACATTTGTATGTTGTTTTTTGGATTTTGGAAAAATTTTATATTGTTTTTTTTTTTTGAACAATTTTGTATTTTTTTTATTGTTTGAGAAACATATTTGAATGGAAACATTTTTGAATGTTTTTGGTATTTTATACCTCAGTAAAAGGGGTACATTGCTTGAAAGTAGGTGCAAATAATTAGAAGTATTCCATTCCATTGGAAAAAATGTAGATGATAAAATGATAGGGTGTTTCACTCCACTCGTGACTCCACGCAACTAGGAAGATGTGAGGGCTCATCATTGAGAGTCAAGAAGGATGTGAAAATGAAATGAATAATGATATAGAAGTGAAGATAATGGATGCGAAGACACAAGATGTAACAATTATTGATATGAGAAAAATGTAACTCATCTCCAGTAAATATTTTCTAGACTAATTCCAAGATGATTCCACTTTATAGGTTTTGACTCAACTTAGATCCATAGATGGCTAGGACTGATTGGAAAAATCTGGTTGAAGTAATTATTGTCTCTCTTTAACATGAGAAATTAAATTAATTCTTGGGATATTTTTGATTAAGCACTTTAATTAAGATTTCATAAAGAATTTATTTGTTGACTAATTTTTGTGAAGGACCCCCTACATGTTACCCCATGCCATCAGTAAAAGGAAAGGGCTTAACACTAAAAACAAAATGTAGGTGAGTGAGGGATTTCTCTATTCCTAGTCTCATATTTCTAGTAAGAAGTATGAACCTATCACCGAAGACTGGGAAGGATGAAAGGTGTAATGCTTTAATATTTTTTTTGTATTTTTAGAATGATTAAATTTACCTTGTATGTTGATAGTGTGTTTATTGGGATGGAACATTCTATCCCCAAGTCTTATATGTATGTGACTAGTAGGACGCAAGGGTTTAACACTGTAGATTAAGAAGAGCAGTAAAAAAGGATTGGGTAAAGAAGTTCAGTGTTTTTGTTAAAAAGAGAGCTTATTTAAAAGGAAGAGTTGCCATCAGTAAGCTTTGAGACAAAACCATAGGTAAAAATATATGAAATGGTAAAAAACCATGGAAAAAATGAGACACACAATGCCTAATAGGAATAAGGTTAAATTGTGTTGTGATAAGTGAAGAATGTGAATATATGATAATAGTATAATTAAGATATTTACCAATAGATGGAATGCTTAACATTATTTGTATGCACTTTGCCATTTCTGATTTGCAAACAATGCTTTAACACGAAATTTTATGCTCTTTTTATGCTTTTTAAGTTTTCTAAATTTTGGCAGATGAGAATTTGAAATGGACTCATCGAGAAAGAGATCCATGTTCATTAAAGTTGAAGGGTCCTAAAAATGAGACTTGTGTGGATGACATCCAAGTCAAGAGAGGGTATCAAAAGATTTTATAAGTCCTAAAATATGAGACTTGGGCAGAAAAGGTCCAAGTCAATGGAGGAAATCCAAATATTTGATAAGTCCTACAATACGAGACTTGGGTGGATAGGGTCCAAGTCAAAGGAATGAACCAAATGATTCAATGAGTCATGAAGTACAAGACTTGGGTAGACAGTTCCGAGTCAAAGGACGTGTGATTAGATAAGTATTCGATGAAATTGAAATACCTATGTGATGTTAATGTAGACACAAAATCACGAACTTTGGGTATTGTTTAGTCCTGGTCTCATACTACTATTCATATGGTTTTTGAGTGAAGAAAGTACTAATTAACCCATTTCCTTTGGCCATTTTTCTTTTCTTTCTATCGTCATTTACGACCTTCTACATATACTTTCCCAGTCTATTTTATCACCCTGCATTCATCTTATCGATGAATGGGTTGCCCAAGCCAGATCGGGTGCCCTGCACCCTGGTCCCATCCCCGATCCTCTTTACACTTTACTCTCTTCTTTTGGGCACTTTATAGCCGTTTGATCTTTCCATGTTTTTAGTGGTCAACCTTTTTGGGATTAATTATGAAATTAGAACAAGAGAACCATATAAATATAAAGTTATGAGACCATAATGAGGGACCAAGCACTAATAACTACTATCATCCACCTAAGGTTGCATCCATCCAAGGCATCTAGAGCTCCATTTACATCCATCTAGCTCCATCATAAGGGACAAGGTTGGTTCATCTACAAAAAACTTCATAGGAGGGGACTTTATTCTATTCCATCCACCATTTACTTAAATTTCTACATCTATATATTTCTCGCTACTCACAAAGTGTGACTGACACAAGAGCACATAGGGCATGATTTACACACACACACACACACACACACACACACACACACACACACACACACACACACACACACACACACACACACACAAAACACACACACACACCTAGAACTACCTTTGGGTCTGAAATGTAGTGCAACATTTAGTTAGTAAGTCCACCATTGTGGTCGTTGAGGACAATCCGAACCCTTCATATGCATCTTTCTTTTTTAGGGTTTTGAGGCTTGGTTTGGGGTTTTACAGGTCTTCTCTTCATCTGTGATTATTAGTGACATATGGCACAACTCGACCATATACATGTGATAGATAACAAAGGCTTCACATCATTCAATGACCCTACAAAATTGGTTTATGGACCTCCTACTTAGAATAGAGCACCCAAATCTCAAAATAGGGCACCCGAGGCACCCCCATCCCTCTCTAAGTAGCCTAGTCTTGCTTAGACATCTCAGATTTGCACTTCTCGGAGCTTCTATGTGGCTATTTCTACATTCTATTTATCCATTCTATTCTGCAACACAATCTGAGGCATCGTTGAATCAACTAAGCTCTTTATAACCCTCTTTGCACATTATGGTTTCACTTTTTTATTTACTTAGTTGCTTGGGTCAACTCCTTTATTTATTTAGTTGTCATTTACTATTGTGAATAGCATCTAGATTAAACTAAATTAGGTTCCCTATATTTCCATTTTAGTTTAATCATTTTAGTGAACCTGAACTCGATCTTCATGCTTTGGATCCTCATTTTTCCTCCAGCATGGCTCCTAAGGTCTATCAAGTCTCTTTGCTTCAATTGATTCAAATGTACCCATCTTGTAAAGATTCTCTCCAAAAATCCATAGAGACTATATACTTTCCTATCAACATGTTGCATGCTCAAATCAATACTATTTTTGATCATCTTTATAATGACTCTCTTGAATAAAATTTAAATCAATATATTTTCCAATCTATTCAATCTCTACATTATTTATTTCAAGATAAATTTCAAACTATGGAATCCATGATTACATCTCTAAAATCTGAAATCCAACATCTTAAGAACGCTTCTCAGGATCATGTTTGTTCCTTCTACATCTCATCTTCATTTTATGTCTTCTACATGTGCTCATATTAGTGAACCTAAAATCTTGCCACTCCCTATGCCTCTCAAGTTTGAAATTAATTCTAAGCAATAATACGTTCTTCCAAAACTCATAAATCATCAATTAATCAACTTGCCACCTACTCATTTCTATCCTCCTTACCGGCTTGCAAAATATCAAGTTCGTCTGTATTGCAATTATCATCGAATCAATGGAAATAGTGACAATGATTTCTATACTTTATAATGAAGAGTCAAACATCTTGAGCATCAAGGTTTCATCTCATTCACTACACAACGTTCTGCTACATGGTCCT
Source organism: Taxus wallichiana var. yunnanensis (assembly GCA_018340775.1). Lineage (NCBI taxonomy): Eukaryota > Viridiplantae > Streptophyta > Pinopsida > Cupressales > Taxaceae > Taxus > Taxus wallichiana. The sequence continues at coordinate 10,774,973 of CM031237.1, forward strand.
CTCCACTTGTTACATCTCAATGGGTTCTTAAATCTAATTCTTCTAATGAGCATCATGCCATCATTTCTAAATAAATTCAAGAGACGCCTAAGCAACCACCCTCAAAATCAATGTAACACTTCCTCTCGTGTCATCTACGGAATCAACCAGTCAACATAAACAACATGCTTTAAAAATTAGATCAACACCTCTTCCTCTCATAATCAATCCACCTTCTTCTCCTATCAGGTTCTTTTGCAATGTCATCAATTCCACATAAGTAGCACCACCCATCACTTTTGTCAAAGAAACTGCTCCTACCGATGGCCAAGACACAATTCAAATTCTACCACCATCGCATGCTCCTATAATCAATCGCTTCGTCCTACCATTGTGTTGGCCCTCATTCATATCACGACACATATAATGCTTTCCCATAATGGAATGGTACCTCTCATGTCGTTGCATAAATATCCATCATTGACACGCTTGGGGGGCATTGCACTTATTACTTCCTCCCCTAGCATTAACACATCTCCCATACTTGCATAGTCATACATTGATATCTTATCATAGGCATATTTACCTACACTTTAGTGTCATCATTACATGATGAAAAAATCTTGTGTTTCGGTTCACACTTGAATATTGAGGGCATAATACACATGAACCACACATATTGCACTTTCGACACTGCACATCACGTATATTCACACATTTTGAATTTGGCCTACCACATCTTGCATTTGTTCCACATCATTCATGTCTTGACATCTATGCATCTACACATCAGACATACTCTACACACCATACCAGTGTTCATCATATATGTCTCACACTCCTATTATCTATGAGTCTTGCATTTACATATTATTCATACTACATAGTGTGCATTTCACAGTGTTAGTATATTTACACATCTTGCATTGTACATTCCACATCACATATTTGCACATTTTACTCATCATGTGGTCATCTATTATCATCGCATACACTACATCTCTTCACATGCAATGTAATCACTATCCTATGACACATTCTAGTTCTTTGGGCTATACTTGACTGCTGAGGGTTTACAAATCGAATGGACCTCATCACACTTACACGTTCCTCATTCAATCTTCTCTCATGTGACATTCCTAGGTTAGTGATATACGCTATAGGATAAATGGTCACCTATTCCTTCATCTTGTAGTGGTATACACTTTAGGCTACATCACCTCTCCCTCTATTCATCTTGTAGTGATATATAATTTAGCCTAAAATCATCACTCCTACTCTCATCTTGTCGTGATATATGCTTTGACTATAGGGTCACACAAACATCATCTCTAGGTTGCATCTCGTCACTACGCATACACACTCATCACAATAGGTTAAACACAATACACACTTCTACCATTTCCCGATGACGTACTCTCATTTACAGTTCATTCTTGATTTCCGAGGGGAAAACCAAATAAACGTCATTGCATACAACTCCATTCACTCAGGGGGCATGCAAATCCTATCATCTATCTTGCATTCCATTCCATCCATCAACAACATGTTGCATATCTTGGTCATATTTACTCTTGTTTTCATTTTCTTTTACATGTTTTGTCTTATTACACATGTTAGATAGATCTCTTGTATGTCATTATATTTATCATACACACATGCATGTTCACATCCTTCTCTAGTTTGATCACAGATACATGTATTTTGTATGCAACATGGATGCTCACCTCCTACCAAGTCCCACAACGGTTGTTGGGGGCATCTACATTCATCTCTTACAGGTGTTATTGTTTAATTTTATTTCATAACACATTACTTTATTTGGTTGCACACACTTTTGACATATGGGTTATCTTTCTAACATGCCAATGGGTGCTTCATGTGCAACATTTATTTTACAAGATTACTTGCTTCCATAACTATCTATTTTTTTGTCTACTATTGTTTGTCTCTTGTTTTCTATTATATGCAGGCCTTGCCCTTTGTTTGGTATACACACTTGTTTGTTTCTATGCATCTATTATGGCCTTGAGTGTCTTGCGACATTGTGAGTGATGTATACTTTTACAACCCACTTCGGCATTCTATCTATGTGTTTACTTGTTTTATAGCTTCTACATTATTTGGTAGGTTACACTTGTCTTCTACATGCATTCTTATTTGTACTAACACTTGTTTCTAGCCACTTATTTGTGAGCACCTTGGTTTTTAACAATCACACTCCCTTCCCCTACAAGGTATAGTTTATGTGGTTGGTCCTCTTTTGGGGCCACATCCTCCTATCCGTGACGTCACATGTACCCCCAAAGAGGTGGGTATCATTTGGGGTTTACACACTACACAACGCTCTACACCGATATAGTTCAATTCAGTTTTCCATCCTTGACATTGTGGGTTATACAATGAGTTGGTTCATACCAATCTACAAACCCCATACACATTGGATTTTACAGGACATGTTGTCCTTAGCATGTTGGGGAGTAGTTGTAGGTTGGAGAATACTATGCTCATTTTTTATTAACTAAGCTATAAATTAAAATTAATATCTACATAGCTTGAAAAACAAATGCTAATTAAATAATGAACCATCAAGATAAGAGCTTAAAGGAAATGCTTCTTAAATGCATAAATGAAACTACATGTTAGGCTATTTCCTACTCTCTATGATTGCTAACTTAAACTATGAACCTATGAAGAACATAAACAATCAAATTGGATTGTTGCTTGATCTCAAGCATTGAGAATGGAATCTCACCAAGAATGCTTACAAGGCCATTTTGGATCTTCCCATATTACTCAATTTTGAGTGAAAGGATGAAATATGGAGAAGCTATTTCCAACAATGGAGAATGGCTCAAGATCAAAATGCTTATAGTTTTCACTATTCAAAGCATGGTGTAAGAAGAAAGGTAAGAAGGAGGGTTCTTTATATAACTTGTATGAAGAGGCAAGGATAACAAATTGATGAATGTGGGATAAAGGTAAAACAAGATTATGAATGGATAAGGTTGCTTTATAAAAGGTAATCTTGATTTAGAAGAGTTTAATTTGTCATTAGTAAGTCATGGGAGTTGGGGGATGTTTTAATTAATCAAAGGTGATTAATTAATAGGTAGAGGTAAGCTTATAGAAGCTAATTAGAGGAAAATTAGTATGATTTGTGGGATGTAAGAGAGGAATTTGATCCAATAAATGGTAATTTATTGATTTAGAGTTATGAGTGTAATTAATTAATAATAATTAATTAACCCAAGTAGAAGTGGATATTAATTAACGAAAGGTCGTTAATTGACATCCTTAATGATAAGAAGGCTAATTAATTAACGAAAGGTTGTTAATTAACGAATATGAAGAGGAATGTTAGCTAATTAGCAAAAAAATGCTAATTATTACGGAAATGATGAGAAAGAGGATAATTAGTGCAATCTTAGCATTAAAGCCCGCGTAAGCGATTTTAGGTGTCTACATTTTCCCCTCTTTGGGGTGGCGTAAGTGACGCCACTTCAAATATAGTAGAAAAAAAAATTTTTTTTTTTTTGAAGAGATAGAAGAAAAAATTAATATAATGAAGGATGCCCTTGAGTGTCGATGGGGTGATGAAAGAGGGCGATCGATGATCGAAAAGATGAAAGAACATAATATAAGAAGTAGAAGAATTGATCCCTATTTCCCAAGTTACTTTTGAAGAAAAGTGTTGATAGAAGGAGAGTGATATGGAAGAAAAATGAAGATGAAAAGAGATGGATATAGCTATCATCTTTTCGATGTAAAACCAACTTTATTTCATCATTTTTCTTATGATCGACATCATCGGTCCTTATTAAAAAGAATGAATAGAAGTGTAGTATGAAATGAAAAGTCATATATGAACAAATGTCCATAGCTAAAAACACCAACTCTATGCAACATACAAAATGCAATGCAATACAAGAAAGTAAAAGATTCCTAAATCCCTACAACATACATAATGCAATGCAATACAAGAAAGTAAACAAGCTAACCTAACAGAGAAACATAATACAATGTTTTTGTTATTAAGATTTGATTCCGACCTGTGAGAATTAACGACAAGGGTTAAAATATGGTGCCCCAAACAAGGATACATGCAAGGGGAATAATGGAGGACACTTGGGTCCTATGAAAAGAAGTGCACTATGAAACAATACCAAGCAACTCATTGTGCCCCAAAGTACAAACATAGTAAGAAACCAACTTTGTTAATGGAGGTATATCAAGATGATCCATGAGTCATGCACAATAATAGGCAAGAACCAAAGAGCGACAATTTGTAGGATGATTTTTATTGTTTTTGATTTTTTAGAAACATATTTGAATGTTTTTATTTTGAAAGTTTTCTAAAACTATGTATAGAAGACAAAGAAGCATGGATTCCCCAATGATAGATGGGATGTACAAGGGCAGAATGCCACACATATGTGCAAGAAATTAAATATGTGAAAATGCCCTAGCGATTAGGTGGAAGTATTCAAAGGAAAAATCTTCACACACTAAAGGGGGATCAAGGCAAATTATAAAATAGGTTCAATTATGAGGGAGAAAGGATGCCCCAGGCGTAAGTGGGCCAAGAAACACATGAGAGAAAGGAAGTAGATAATTATCTTATAAAAGGGGAAAAAAGTGCATGCAAACATGGCAAAGAGGACATCTGATACACATGGATGTTATAAATGATTTTCAAAGAATAGAGGATGCTATGAAAATATTTAGATGGCGGTTGATGAAAAAGTGATTAGCCCAAGGCAAAAATCATGAGACAAGACATGCGCTAAAGCAAGAGTTTGAATAAGGTCCAAACGGTAACACTTGATAACATATTAATCCTATTTACTCATCAAGATCCCGTGTGTGAACATTGAAATGAATTACCTCTTGAAGGAAAGAGTTGATAGACAATAAGGGAATACACTAGCCAATGTGTAGGAATGATTTGGTTTGAAAGGTGATTTGTGAATGGATTATGGAAGGAGAGTCATACATTGCTCCATTGCCAACCATGCATCCATAGCCCCGATGGAGATGCATTTGATTCTAATCACAACATTGCTCTATTGCTAGTCATCCATAGCCTTGGTAGAGATTATTGGAAATACCCCAAGAGAGAGTTATATATCAATTTGCTTTTGCTTTTCTTTTGCTTTTATATTGATTGATTTTTATTCTTTTGCTTTCAAAACTTATTTCAGCTCTCTTATTTGACAAGGGTTAAGAACCACCGATGGCTTAATGAAAGGATGTGGAAGTGATTGTGATGGAAAATTGGCTAGTATCAACAAATATGCCCAAATATTCTTCCCGACAAGTTTATTATATGTAGATATTGATAGGATCTCTAAGAGGTCAGTCGTTCTTTAATTTACCAAGGTGATAAAAGACCAGGGTCAAACAAATACCATAGAGATAAATGTCACAAAATGCGTGCGAATAGGCTAACCACAATAACATCGAAGGGATGAAAATGGTGGATGACTTATAGAGGAATATAAAAGAAAGGGAAGAAAGAACATCCATGTGTACACAATACTTGATTGCAATGTTTGATCTTTGTACCTTTAATTTTTTTGTAATGTTTTAATGTTTTCTCATTTTTTTATTTTTGAATTGTTTTATGATTTTTTTATTTTTAGATTTTTTGGAAGTTGGGACCAACAATGTTACTTTACGTAATAGGATCCAACAATGATGTGTGTGAGTTCCTTAATAAGGGAGACTAAACACGTTTTTTTATCAAGAGTGATATTATCCCTGATCTTGAAGATCGTGGTGAGTTCACACTCAACAAATGACTATGATTTGTTTTAAAACATGGGTTTTGTATGTGGGAGCTTGAGTTCCCTATCCATAGGTTTAAACACTTTTCACCATACTTGATGGGTGCATTGGTGTGCATTCTAGAATCACATTTGATTTTGGATTTTATGATCATTTGAGTTGTTGGCAGCTTTGAAGCTCTTCGGATTTTTGATCTTGGCTTGATAAAGAACATGTCTGAGTTTTTTATAAGCTAATGCACGACTTGTCTGATCCTGAGAAGTGGGAGAAGAATGTGGATGTTTAGAATTGATGTGAGAAATGATGGTGGGTTCGCCACAATATTTTGTAGAAAAGAGTTGTGTGATGGATGAAAAGGATATGGTCCAAGAATTGAAGAAGAGGGCTACTGTAGAAGGTGAGCCAAAAATATAAGATGAAGGGCTACTAGGATGTGGTCCAAGAATAGAAGAAGAAGGGCTACTAGGATGCGACCCATAGATGTAAGATGATGGACTACCCCAGGGATTACCCATAAATAGAAAACAAGGGGCTAGTTGACGTGCCCCAAGAATAGAAGATAGTGGACTACTCAAAAATGTCCCATAGATAGAAGAGGGAGTGTTTCTAGAAGGTGACCTACACCTAGACGAAGATGAAGGGGTACTTGGTGTTGACCCATAAGAGATTGTGATTGAGGAATTGTATTAGACAAAGAATGATTGGGTGATGAGAAGATAGGCCATGGATGAATACAAGACCCAGGAGTTTCATCACATAATGAAGAATGTGAAGATGGAAGAATAAGAGGAGGATCAATTTGCATGATCTTAGGCTCTTCCTCCATTTCTTGATAAAAGGACTCAACCTTTTCCTCAAAATATGTGGACGCATCAAATTCTAAAGACAATCCTTTCTTGTAACTTATTAGAGGGATATCTTCATGTGCCCTTATAACGGCCATGATCACTCCTCCATTCTGAAAGAAATCAATCGGTATGGGTTACCGATCAACCATAGAGGTTTGATTAAACGAAAATGTTCAATTGGTGTGGAGGACTTAGAAGATGTTTTATGGTGATAGATAGAAGAAGATGACTCAAGAGACGAAGAAGATGTGGAGCTAGATGTCTCGGGAGTAGAAGAAGGTGGTGTGGACCTACCTATACGATGGTATATCATCTGTAAACTATTTGGATTAAGTACAAAGTCTAGATTGTGATGCATGGGTCGATTCAGAAGTTTGACTAGAAGGACTTTGAGTCACATGAATCTTCAAAGAAGGAAGACTTCATGGGGGTGATTGATGAAGAAGGTCCTGCGAAGAAGGGGAGGACTGTGATTTAAGAATCGCATTGGATGAATAATAACAAGGGTCCTACAAAGAAAGAGAGGACCGTGATTCAATAATTGTATTAGATGTTTGATTGGAGGGATTTGGAGTCACATGTATCTTCAATGGAAGAAGACGTCGTTGAGGCGATGGATAAAAGGGGTCCTACGAAGAAAGGGAGGACCATGACGTAGGAGTCGTATTAAATGTATGATGAAGAGATTTGTGGTAACAAAAATATTTAGAGGAGGAGAGCATCATTTAGGTGACTGATAATAGAGGTCCTATGAAGAAGGGGAGGACCGTGACTTAGGAGTCAAATTAGATGAATCCAAATAGTAGTTTGGATCTGAATCATCAGAAGAGTTAGAGGAAATATTTGGATTGGAATCCTCAGAAGAAGAGGAAATGTTTGGATTAGAATCAAAAGAAGAGTGGGGGAACCCAAATAATAATTTGGATCAGAAGTGTCCAAACCATACCACCGAATATGAGATGAAGGTGAGGAATGGGTTACCTAGATGGGTTCTCTAGCGCGAAGAACCAAACGAGGTTTGGTCATGATGGGTGTCTTTTGATGTGAACGCCAAAAATTTGATTCCTTATTGTTGTATGTATAAGGGACCTTGCGATAATCAGTCATTGTTGGCATGTGTTGGGTTCAAAGGCCTAGACCTATATTGTATGATCAAACTTCTTCAAAGTGAAGAAGGTTTCATGTTGATTTGGGCAACATAACGATAACCAACTAGACATTTCGTAAAGATGGGGATGCTTGTGTGATTTTCCAAAAGGGAAGCTAAGGAAAACATACATCGTGATGACTCAAGATTGATAATCCAACAAGGTTTGGAGGTGTAAATGTTAAAGGATTGATAAAATTTAGCAACATAAAGGATACAAAGGAAAGATTTCCTATGTTTGATTGATGCAAAAGTTTCTTGATAGGAAATGTTTTTGCCAAGGTTTGAAATATGTGTTCAAAAATGATCATGAACTTAGGAAAAAACAAGAAGATCAAAAGAATCAAATACCCAAAGGACTGTCTTAGAAATGAGCTTATAAGGCAGATAAAAACAAGGAACAATCATGGGGTTCAAAACACAAAGCCAAATTAATGACTAGAGAATAATGAATGATAA
>CM031237.1:10783295-10899820 GCA_018340775.1 Taxus wallichiana var. yunnanensis
ATAATCCAGACAGCGCTATCTATTTTGTAAGACCGATGCCTCAGACAGCACTAGGAAGTACTTGAGCCAAAAGGATGAAAAATGGGAATGAACATCCAATTTACTTTGGGAGCAGACAAATGGGCATGGCTGAGGTAAATTATACTGTAACTGAAAAAGAGGCTCTGGCTATCATTTTTGCTATAAAGAAGTTTAGAAATTACTTGCTAGGGCAAAATTTCTAGTTGTAATGCAAATGCATCATCGTGCCCTAAAATATATTGTAAATAAGCCTAACCCATCAGGAGGATAGCAGAAGATGGATAATTTGCTACAAGAGTTTGAATTTGATATTATAGATAGGCTAGGAAAGAAGCATGTCAATGCAGATGCACTCTCTCGAGCCTATGATGGTTTAGGATCATCTTGTGATGATGATGATTTCCCCGATGCAACATTGTTATCCTTGACACAATCCCCAAAGTGAATACATAGATATTTGGAATTATCTCGAATGAATTCAAGTTTCCTAATGGTGCCAATGCAAAGACTAAGAGAAAGATTACTAAAGTCATCTGTCCATATTCTATTCTCGTATGGAGTATTATTTCAAATAGGACCGATGGACAGTGATGTATGATAAGAGGGCAATGGACATGATCAAGGGAAGGAACTTCTAGAAGAATTCCCACAATGGTACATGTGGAGGGTACTTCTCTCGGGACAACTTACAAAGTTAGCAAAGAAGGATCTTCGGATGCAGTGTTATCACCGCCCACTCTTTTTAAAGATTGTTATAATTATTGTAAGACATGTGATATTTGTCACAAACACATGGTAATCGTAGAACTTCATCAGCTCCATTATTTCTTTATTCTTCCCCTTGGTCCTTTTGAAAAGTGGGAATAGACATCAGAGGTCCACTTCCAACTACATCACGCCAAAATAAGTATATCAGAAGCTGCCACAGATTACTTAACCAAGTGGGTTAAAGCCAGGCCATTGAAAAGCTTGTACTTCCATAGATGAAGTGGCAAGGTTCATGTATGAAATCGCATTGTCACCATATTTGGTTGCCCATTAGAAATTGTAACAGATCAAGGAAGCACTTCATTAATGAGGTGGTAGAAGCTTCCTAGTCAATAAGTTTTCTATTAAGCACACGGAAGGCAAGGCAACATACAAGCCAAGCACAAATGGATAGGTGGAACGTAACAAATTTTGTGTTGTGTCAAATTTAGTAAAAGATGAGCCTCAGGCAGGTACATAAATGGGATAAAAGGATTCATGCAAAGATTAGTGGGTATATAGGGCAGCATCAAAGTCAGAACATGATACTCCCCATTTCATTGGCCTATGGCATTGATCCAGCTTCTTCCTATTGAGTTTGATATTCCCCACCGTAAGAGTTATGAAAAATGAAAGAATGGATGAAAGTGATTCAGTAAAAGAAAGGTTGGTACATCTTCATTTGCCAGGAGGAAATGAGAGAAATAGCAAAGGATACAAGCCATAAGAAGAAAATGAAGACTGAGAAGGAATACTTTGATCAAAAGATCCGTGGTCTCCATTTCATGTGAATGACTTGGTTCTAGTATATGATTCCGTATACACAAAAAAGAAGACGGAGAAAATTTCTTCCAAAATGGATGGGGCCCTACAAATAGCAGTTTGTGCATGAAAATGGTACGTACCGATTGGAGGAATCGGGATGGCACTCCCATTACGAAATGGGTCAACCATGATAAGTCAAGATTTTCCAAGCCACTGCAGAATAGTCTACCTCCGAGGACGGAGTAGAAGCCAGAAGGGAAGGAAGATGTCGACACTAAAATTTTCCTCCCGTAATTTCTAGGAATATGATGTTGTTAAGTATAATTAGTAGTAGTGTCGATAGAAGATAAGCGCCCGTCACAAGACGGTGCCACCAATAATGTGGAGTACGGTAGATGATCACTAAAGTACAATAGGAATGTTGAAAAGTAAATATTTGTCGAAGTGGTCCGGTAATGTTAAAATGTCAAAGTTTGGGTAATTAGAGAAGTAGGGTCTACATGATTAGGAATTACAAATATTATATTCTGGGTAATAAAGACAAGGAGTGAGGTTATAAATATTTTGTGTATTTTATTTGTAAAAAGTCTAAAAATGTGGAACCCATGTAAATGATAAGGTTTATCTTATCTTAACGAGATAAGTTTACATGCATGAGATAAGAGTTAAGGTATGGAATATGATTCGTCAGGGAGTGGATTTCTTATCCTATCTTAGAGATAAGATGGATAAGCCTGGAAGTTCTATAAACAGAGGCCACCCCCCTCATTTAGCATAGAAGAAAGTAGTGAGAAATATTGTAGGAAGTGTGCAAAGGAAGCCATCGGGCTTTAAAGGTGTGTTGAAAAATCCATTAAGAGGTGTAATTGTAAAGTTTCTCCCATAGTCTTGGTGAAAGGCAAGTGAAGTCAATAACACTTGAAGTACCTCATGGGTGAGATTGTAACAATTTCATGTTAATATTATAATTTACTTTGATATTTCATATTTTCATCATTTCGTCTTCACTCTATCATAGTCGATGGTATTCTTGTGTTATGTTGTTGTTTTGTTTCCAGATTACATCCACCAAACTAAAGGTTATGCATTAGTAAATAATCATAGCACGAGGAGTTCCCAGGTGAAGAATTATCATAGTGCCGGATCGTGATGACAAAACCAACCTTGTCTCTTATGATGGAGCTAGATGGATGCAAATGGAGCTCTTGATGCCTTGGATGGATGCAAACCTTAGGTGTATGATAGTAGTTCTAGTGCTTGGTCCTCATTATGGTCTCTTAACTTTATATTTATATGGTTATCTTGTTATAATTTCATAATTAACCCGAAAAAGGTTGACCACTAAAAACATGGAATATCAAACGGCTATAAAGTGTCCAAAAGAAGAGAGTAAATCATAAAGAGGATCATGGTGCCCAAATGGGACCAGGGGAATGCTCCTCTGCAGAACCCAATCCTAGATTGGGCAACCCATTCATGGATAAGATAAATGCGGGGTGATAAAAATAGATTGGGAAATTATATGTCGAATGTTATAAATGACGATAGAAATAAAAGTAGAAATGGCCAAAGGACATGGGTTAGCACTAGTCACTTGTATTCACTCAAAACCATATGAATAGTAGTATGAGACAAAGACTAAACAATACCCAAAATTCATGGTTTTGTGTCTACACTAACATCACATAAGTATTTTGATTTCATCAAATACTTATCTAATCACCATCCTTTGACTTGGAAACCCGTCTCCGCCCAAGTCTTGTACTTCAGGACTCATTGAATTATTGGTTCATTGCTTTGACTTGGACCACTATCTCGCCCAAGTCTCGTATTATAGGAATTAACAAATATTTGGATTTCTCCTTTGACTTGGACCTTTTCGCTTCAAGTCTCATATTTTAGGACTTATCAAATCTTTTGATTCCCTCTCTTGACTTGGATTTCATCCACACAAGTCTCATATTTTAGGACCCTTCAACTTTAATAAACATGGATCTATTTCTTGATGAGTCCATTTCAAATTCTCATCTGCCAAAATTTAGAAAACTTAAAAAGCATAAAATGAACATAAAACTTCATGTTAAAGCATTGTTTGCAAATCATAAATGGAAGTGCATACAAATAATGTTAAGCATTCCATCTATTGGTAAATATCTTAATTATACTATTATCATATATTCACATTCTTCACTTATCACGTCACAATTTAACCTTATTCTTATTAGGCATGTGTGTCTAATTTTTCCATGTTTTTTTACCATTTCATATATTTTTACCTACGGTTTTGTCTCGTAGCTTACTAATGGAAACTCTTCCTTTTTAAATAAGCTCGATTTTTTAAAAAATCACCTGAAATTCTTTACCCAATCCTTTTACTACTTACCATATCTCCTACACATGTGTTGAACCCTCGCATCCTACTAGTTACATATGGCTAAGACTTGGGACAAATGTTCCATCCTAAAAACACACTATCAACATACAAGGTAAAATTTAATTTTTTAAAATACAAAAAAATATTAAATCATTACACCTTTCATCCTTACTTCACTTCGGTGATAAGTCCATACTTCTTATTGGAAATATAAGACTAGGAATAGAGAAATCCCTCACTCACCTCGCATTTTGTTTTTAGTGTTAAGCCCCTTTCGCTTTTACTGATGGCATGGGGTAACATGTAGAGGTCCTTAACAAAAATTAATCAACAAATAAATCCTTTATGAAATCTCAATTAAAGTGCTTAATCAAAAAATATCCCAAGAATTAATTTAATTTCTCATGTTAAAGAGAGAAAAAAATTACTTCAACCGGATTTTTCCAATCACCCTAGCCATCTATGGATCTACGTTGAGTCAAAACCTATAAAGTGGCATCATCTTGGAATCAATCTAGGAAAATCTTGATCTGAGATGAGTTACATTTTTCTCAAATCAATCATTGTTACATCTTTGTGTCTTCACATCCATTATCTTCACTACTTATATCATTATTCATTTCATTTTCACATCCTTCGACTCTCGGTGATGAGCCCTCTCATCTTCTTAGTTGCATGGAGTCACGGCGGAGTGAAACACCCTATCATTTTATCATCTACATTTTTTGTAATGGAATGGAATACTTCTAATTATTTGCAAATCAGTGCTTTCACAATGTACCCCTTTATCGAGGTATAAAATACCAAAAACATTCAAAAATGTTTCACAAGACTTAAAACCATTAAAATATGTTTCTGAAACAATAAAAACAATACAAAATTGTTCAAAAAATGAAAAACAATATAAATTGTTCCAAAATAAAAACAACATACAAATGTCAAAATCAAAACATTCGCAAAATATTTGACCAATTTTCAAAGAATGGATAACATATTCAACAATTTTTCCATTTGATGGCACTCCTCATGATCGCTCCCAATCATTTTTTGACAATCATCTTTATTTCGTGGTGTATATCTATGCTTGAGGCTATCATTGATCCAAAACTCAAGAGGCGTTTTAGAATTAAAGGACATAATAACAATTGTGCCCGAAAATAGAAATTCTTCCGTAAGAAGAGATGTATAGTGCTTAAAATTATCTTTGAAATCAGATGTAAATATTGATCAAAGACTATATTTACAATAGATATCACAAAGTGAGGATATTTATTCCCTACCCTTACAGTTACATATGCTTTTATACTATTTTTATAAATACAAAGAGACACCTAGAATAATGTGGAAGGTCACCAATCTAGAGGGAAACAAGGTGGTTCATCTTTCGTGAGTTACATAGGCAAATCGATTTTTGTGAACTTACTATGTTTAGAATTTACTATTTTTAGGCAACACTACTAAAATTACAATTTTAGGCTTTTACATCAGATTTCGGGGGGCCAAACTTTATCAAAAAAATTCCTCCTCCTTCCATCATATTCTCAAGCATTCCAAAATTTCATTTGCATTTGAATGGATTCATTGAAGCTATGCTACAAAATTTATGGTTCTAGAATTTTCCACTATATTACCACTTGGGTCATTATCTGAATAAATCATTAACCCTTTTGCCAATATAACTTTGCTTGGGGAAAATTTGGATTTTACATTTTAATCTACTACAAATCAAACTTTAGTGGGATCTAAAAATAATATATTTTGGAGTATCTAAATATCACTCCACTCTTTGGCCCGATCCAATCCTCTCACGCTCTAAGCTATCACTTGGAGGCATTGAAATTTTTAGTTCTTTAATGTCGAACACATTCAGAGTGTCATTAGATGTCGTTTTTGCATATTTTGTTGTATTGTTATGGTTTGTCAACATCAGAGCTTGATGTTTTTACTTCTTTCTGGTTTGTTTTTTTCGTTGCACTTTGTTTACCTTTATTCTAGACCAATTGTAAGAAAATCTATTCACATCTTAGTTCACATATAACTTTGGTGTGGTTCCTTTGCATTTTCATAGTGGATTTTTTTGCAATACTTGTTTCATGTTTTATTGTCACTTTCATTGTTGTATTTTCCTCCCGGTTCATTTAAACCATAAAATGTTTCCCTTTTTCTATGTATTCATGTATTTTTGCATTTGTATTTTAAATTTTCAAAAACTCACAATTTTTTTAAAAAAATAATATATTTCAAAATCCAAAAACATCAAAATTATTAAAAAAATTCAAACAAACATTCACTTATCACAGAAATCCTATGATTGGAAAACCCTTGAAGTAAACCTTTCAACATTTCAACATAGTATCGATAAAGTCATACCTTTATCTACTACCCTAGTGATTGTTCCAATATTACAACTATCACTTTCTTCCCTTTACATGATATGCTAACTCTACTTTGAGCAAGTCACAAAATTGTTTTTCCTTCACAATATAAATTCTCTTGGGGAAATTTATTTTCGATCATGTTTACAAATGATTCAACAAATGTGTTATAAGCGAGTCGTTTTAATCCGCTCTTCCAGTCTGATCCTATTCCCACTTTGGGAGAATTTACATCTACTTAATCATCATTGTGGAATGCATTAGGGGCATAATTGATTGTCTTTTTTATCAACTTTGTGTTACATTATTGATGTTTACTTTCGGACAACTTGCAAATAGTGTGATTACATCTTGGTTCCTTTATAACTTGATATCTTCACCTACTCCGTATATTGGGTTTGTTTTCCTTTTTAATATTTTCTTTGTTTTGTGTGTTTTTTACGCATCTGGGTTAACCATCTTGATTCCTTCATAACATGGTGACAATTCTATTGTGCATCAGAAAAATAAGGTTTCCTTTAAAAATATTCTTCAAATGACGCTCACGCTTTACAAATAAATGCGATCTTTTTCCCATCCTTGTTGAAATCCCTTTTCTTTTTCCTATCAAACGGTTGTCCACCACTTTTATCCATTGCTCACCTACTTGAGGGGGCATTCCTTTGATATCCCTACTTTTTGGGGCATCATAATGCTTCATTGCTTTACTCATTTGCACTACATACATCTACTATCTTTAAAGCACTATTAATTTACAATAAGCACTTTAAAGAGGGAAAATGTAGACACCTCAAAATCACTCACATATTCCCAGTATTGTCCTAGTACATCCCGTTATTCACCTTTGTGATTGATTAATTAAATTGATTAATCATGTATTGCCCTTTGGATTAATTAAATTAATCCTTAGTACCCCTTTAGCTAGCCTAGTTATATTTATTAATTAAATGATTATTTAATTAGTGTGCACATCCTAACTAATTAAATTAGTCATCTAATTAGAAAACACACATATTTTCCTAGTCAACTGCCACTTAGATTCCAAGTCAACTCCACTTGGACTCCACTTCACCAGTCTAGTCAACTACACTTCTAGAATCCTAGAAAGGTGGGGCAATTAAATTGCACGTACATCCACCTTTCCAGATGCAAATTTTGTAACCAAATTCATTATGCCCTTAAATGGCATTTATCTTCCTAACTACCGCAACTCCTCAAATGTTATTTTTAGCATGTGCATTCAACCAATTTAAACCAATTTTATATAAAATGCAGTTCATCCTCTTATAAAATCTTGGATTTTTGTACTATCACTCTGTTAAAATCCTCTTGGATTTACTATAAAAACTCTATCAACTTTACATTCTAATATCTACATATTGGAAGATCTATCAAGACCAAAATCCTCATCAGCAGTTGATTAATCCCCATTTAGATGTCATTCAAGAACACCCATGATAAATTTTTGACAAGGTTACAAAAGATTTAAAAGTTTCTCACAACCTTACTCGAGGTTCACTTTGGAAAGCTACAGGGAGGTTTTCACATTCTATTTGTCTGTCTTCCATTTTCTGTTGTTTTCACACTTTCAGGGGATCAATTTTGAAAACTTAAAAATACTCTAATGAGATTATTAGTACATATATGTTGACAATTTTTGTACTAAGATGAACACTCTACATGTGAATAACGAGCTTAAACATTTATTCATACAGTTTATGTACTCCTTTGAGCATGCCTCATTATATTTTCAAACTTTATATCCTCTAATGGATTGTCCCAGGTGCAAAGGGGATAAGTAAGACACATAAGTGCACTCCCCAGTAACCCCCTTTTGGCTATGAAAAACCTCAAATATGTTCATAGGTAACATCAATATGCATGTGGTAAGCTCATTGGAAAATCCTTTTTAAATACAAATGTAATGATTCAAATGAAAATAACAAGTAACATTTACGGTTATATGTTCACCAAAAACAAAAAGAACATGTCCATGTGGGTTTGTTCCCCATGTTTTCTCTATGTTAGGACACATGGAAAACATAATGTGTTTCAACTGTGGAACACTATTTCAACTTTGCATCTCCCTCCCACTACATTGTGATTTTTAAACAGATTAGTCTGGTTCAAATAACACCTTATTCCAATGTTTTATTTTATCATGAGATGGACATGTAAATAATTTATGGTGCAACCAAGCTCAAAGAGATCTTTCTTTATATTTTGAATCTCAAACAAAATTTTTAAGATGAGTACAAATTTGAATAAGTATTTTGAATTTAATCTTTCTTTCTTTTACCAAGATGAAAAATTACAACCTAGTTATGGAAAAGATAAAACAAATTAAAACTCCTCGACAACAAAAAAGTTATGGAAAAGCCAAAAATCTAGAATTCATAATTCATTGTTTCAAATAAAGAGGAGAAAATAAATAGGCCCTCCTTATTTAAAAAAATAATGTAACTTCATTCAAGTCATTATATGATTGGATTCATTAACCAAATTGCTTGAAATCAATGACATGATCCTTCAAAACCAAGTATGATAAACTAAATGCCCCATTCTCATGTGTGAGTTGCCTCAAACAGATCCAACACAAATAACTTTCGAGATACAAACTTTTGTGATGTAATTATTCTTGGAGGAATTTGTAATGATGGCCAACTTGATTGTCACATGTGATCAAACTAATTTTTTTCATCAATCTTTTGGATAAAAATAAAAAATTATGTAGACATGATTTACGAGTTTCATTAGATCTATAGCTCAAAACTATCCCAGCCATCTTTATGAAAATAATTAAAGGAAATATGGTGTGGAAAAAAATGCATGTAGATTTATAGATTTTGTTCACATCTTAAATACATAATTTAATTATTGATAATTATTTCTTTTGGTGCTTATTTACAATAGTTAACTATAACACAATAACATCAAATGTAAAAACAAATTGAAGTGCGGAAACATAAAAAGATTCCAATATTATTAGGTATATATTGGATTAGAAGACAAAATTAGTGCATGTCATCATACATCATCTTCTAATAATAGACATGTGGCACAATATTGTGAAGTGCCATAATAATACATATGTTAGAATAGCTCATTAGGCCTTTAATATATAGCACATAAGTCCATTTATATTCACAGGGATAAAGGAACAATGATTATACTTAATTACTAATTATTGGTGCTTTTTAAAAATAAATAATGACATAAGAGTATGGATCATAACATAGCAAAAAAACTATTTGGAATAAAAATAAGTAATATTATATGATTCAATAAGTTTGAATTATAAACTTAATGCTTATATTATAAGAAAGAAGTGATTAATATTTTTGTCACTAATCTTGTGGTCATTAATTTTACCATGATATAGGAGATTCCTATCTTTTCTACTTTCAGATTGTGTGATTCATAATAAGGTAACCTATAATGTTTTCATGCCCAATATATAATTTGATAAATAAATGAGAATATAAACTTTTTGAAATAGATGGTATTTTATAACAGTAAATTAGATGAGACTTGGCATACCTTTGCCTAATCCCTAAATTTTATGTCCTTTGTAATTGGAAAGAATAATGGTTTAGGAGGTTCTGGTAAGTCAAGCAACTTCATTGATAGATCAACCCTTTTTTACATAATGTATAATTTTGATAATGTGAAAATAGAAACAAATTATTAAATCAAAGAATTCAAATATAGTTAACATATACTTTTGTTTATGTGAAGTGTAATTTTTTTCTCACTAAAATGGAGAGTAAAAGAGTAGATAAAGTCTTAGCCATACAAGAATCATTAAGAGATTCGTTTTTGTTCAGTGAATCCATGAATTACGGAATTGTGCTATGGGTACATGGATTACATCCAAGCTGCAATACAAGTACCTATATACATTTATTTAGGTCTAATATAGATAAAACAATAAACTTGACCTAATTAATCTATTCCAAATCCTATGAAAAAGGATGAGTGGAAGATATATTTTCCAGAATAAATCTTGAATACACATGAGACTCATTGATAGTTGTCAAAATGACCTAAAAATCGAAAATCTATATGTAGGACATAACTCCATAGCTTAGTAAAATTTTATAAAATGCTCAATGCTGCACAATGTTGTGAATTTGGAAAGGTTGAAAACACAATGTTTTTCAACCTGTAAAACACTTGCAAAGTTTATTGGGTTCATGCCATACAAGTTTTTATAGTAACTCATATGTTTTGCCATATAATAATATTATCATGCCTTCATATAATATGAAAATCATAATTTTCTCAATAATATTTAAAATTCACCCCTTAGTGTGAATGTTATTAATATCTAAAATGGATAAAATTGAACAGTCGTTGAAATTTAACAATCATTAAAAAAAATTGACTACATACAGGGAATTACCAAGATCTAATTGAGAAAATTATCCATTTTAATTAACTATGATCCTATTATTAGATATATGTAAACAACTTTTTTACCCAAATAATGTATCCTCAAAACAATGGGCACCACGAAATGGATTAAAATGAAAATAAAATGATGGCCAGCTATAAATATATTCATAAATTATTATTCCAAGAAAAAACCTAGACGAATCAAAGGACACTGGGTTGCTGAAATATAACAACATAAATCTTAATAAAATTTCACTAATTATGAAAACGAAGACTATGGAACTTACTATTTAAATTTCAATCGTGAGGTACTTAATATAATTTCACCTACGCCTCCTCTGGTCTATTTTATATGTAGCAACATAAACGGATTCACAATCTTAAATATGGCTCACAATTCAAAGAATAAATGTGCAATGAACCCAAATTTCACCCCACAATCATTAAAGAATGCGCCCAAATGGTAGATCACCTGTTATATGTCTGCTAATGATAGAAATGTGGCTAAAATAAAAGATGATTACTAGAGCGACATGATTATTCAATAACAAATGCGAAACATACACTACAATGCATTGATAAAATACATTATGGATTTTCAAGAAATAGCATGAAATGTCAATAAAATTGATAAGGGTTACATGTTCTAAAGCACCATGTCATCTCTTCGACGAAGGCATGGGTGTAGTGCCCCACACTTTACACACACAAATACAACAAGTAAAATACCGGGATGAATTTTTTTTTAATATACATTTCTCATACACAAAACGCCACAAGGGCTCTAAGTAGGAAAACTTAACAACATGCGACAACATTCACATAAGTCATCAAATCACATAGACACATGACAATGCCATAAACCTCGTCGATACCACACTTTTCCCAATGAACGAATACTAGCAATGACCGACCACAAAAGAAGGGACTTCGGGGATGACAAACCCACCACACATCATTACCATTTACATCTAGCATCTTAGTTACAACATCTAGGAACATTATTTGTAAGCAAATTTTTTTCCTTTCTCCATCTACAAAATCTTAAGTTCATTCCTTTTTTTATTTTGTTTGACCAATTTAGATTTTTCCTTTACCATCATGGAAATTTCCATAACTTGCCTAAGCTTATTTTCACATATTCAAATCACATATACAATATTCTAATTATCTTGTTCTTATGTTAAGATTATGCTTCTCAAAACGCTTATTTAATGTTTAAAATTTAACCTTGTTACACAAGTGAACCTAACGTGATGTGTGGATGAAATCTTGGGATTAAGGAAGACATAGATTGAAATAGCTTTTTCCCCAAGAACATCCATCGATCACGGAATAGTTATTTCGCTACCATTATTATTATAGTTCAATAACTTGTTGAATTCCAAATTTGAATTTATATATATATATATATATATATACATCCTTTGTTTTCTCAAGTTTGGTCACACCAAGGTAATTTCATATTCTTTTATAACATGAAATTTTAATTAAGTCATAAGGACTTCCAAGATTGACATTAGTCCTAACCTCAAATTTTGGTTTTACATGATATGATTTATATCGCACTAGGGTCTCATTATTACTATCATTTTAAACATAAAAGAGTTACGAAAGTACTTATCTGACATATTAAAGAAGCACATGGTTAAGCTTAATTCCAGTTTCACCTAGGGCTTCAATCTCTATTATAGGTGTGATTAAGGTTAAAATGTATTTACCCTATAATCCTTTCGTGAAAGATCAAGGCACTAAATTTTCACAAGCCCAAGACAAGACATTTATCTACGAGGGACAAAAGGGTTCACTAACGAGAATGCAAGACATAGAACAACTATATCGTGATCTTCATTTAGGTCGTTTGGATCCAACAGGGATTTCATTCACTGATGAAGTTAATTTCTAGATCTAATTTTTAAGGCCCGAAATCCAATAGGATACAAGGGAGTAATATCTCTACCTACTCCACAGATGGGAAGGTTACACCGCTTAGTCATTCCTTCTAACAAGGACTCATAAGGTGACTTCCAAGGCGGTCTTCACCACTCATCCTGGTGTCGGACCTGAAGAGAGGACATTCTTCTCGCGATTACCAAAACTAGAAGGAAACCGCATACTCTGGATAAAGTTGGACCATGTCATTCCTAAAATATGGGTTCACGACAATGTCGTTAACACTAATGACTATGACGGTAACTCCAACTAGGGTTTTATTTACCTAACCTAGGAGGTCTCATCGAGTGCAAAGTTTAAGGTCGTTCTACGGTTTTAAATTTCTTATATGGTAAAAAGGATCACACATGTAGGAAAGTTATGCACGAATATTTTATTAAGGTTGAGTGTTCCCATTAAAACTCTTTATTATGTTTGCAAGGTAAGAAGATAACCCAGTAAATTAATTTAATCATTTATTGAATACTGAGAAAGTACTACAATATATTAACTTCAATTTCAATTTACTATATATAAATCAAACCCTTTTTGCCATACACAACTAAGAATCAAATTGAACCGGTGATTAGATGCACATTTCCTAAGTTATCCCTAAAACTAGCATCTCATACATATTAACAAATTTCAATTATAACTTTTCAGTAACAAGAGACTACATTAACACGTTTATTCATTTTACAATGACCTATAAAATTACAATAATAATAATTAAATTACACATCACCTTTTCGTCGTCATTCTTCCATCCTGCAAAACCCACGTGAGCATGATATCAGCGATAATTCGCTGGCATGGCATCCACCCTAATCAATCATAATTATCATTTTTCAGTTTCCCATTTACATCTGACAATAATTACAATTTGCAATCGAAATAAAAAAAGTCTAGAAACATGTATTCATTGCATTTCATTTTTCTTCATTTTATAAACCCAGGAGAGAGAAAGAGAAAGGAAGAGAGAGAAAACATCATTTTGTCAAAAGTTCTAATACACACAAGTTTCATTATAGTGTTTTAAATAGTTATTTACGTGTGTTAAAATTTTTCCAGGGTGATTTGGCAACCCTACGAGGTCCATGACTTTCTACTTTTACATTTTCTCACTAGCTACAAAATGTAAAATGGGCTTGAGGCTAAGAAAATGCTTCCAAAGGTTATCTTCAATGAACACGCACACCATGACTAAATTTCTACGTGTCCCCAGATATACCAAGAGTTCATAGCAATTGACAGAATTGAAAAAGAGTGAACGGTTTGCGTTTGGCGGTTAGTTCTGGGGCCACTGGTCGTAGTTCACCCAGTTGTAAAATGACAAAAGTTAGCTCGAGGGCCAGAAAACCGCATCCATAACTGACGTTCGATGGAGAAGCACGCAACGAGACATCTCCTACTAGTTCCCCTATATAAGGAGAATTCATCAGAGTCAGACGGGACTGAGAACTAGTAAACCATTTTCAAATGGCGACAAGTTTTCTGGAGCGACAAGAAGAAATTGGACCAGTTTGACCTCGTCAAACTGCACCGAGAGGCCTACAAAATGGCTTCGCCAAACTATCCCGAAAAGTGCTCTTTCCTATGTTGAATGTTCCATGCATTTGTCTAGTATAAATGCTAGAGGTTTGTGAAGACGGAACGTGATTTCTCTTTCCGGGTTTCAAATGGTGGTCCAAAATGAAAGTCAACTTTCTAGTTTTAACAACTCTCTACTGTTGTAAACCGATGTAACAGGCTCTATAAGAGCGTCAAAAGGATGTCATATGATCATTTCGGGTCAAACCAAAAATCAAGGTGACTCCTCGTATACCAAGGTACACGAATGAAACTTCACATCTTGTTTCCAGAGTTACGAAGGGTACTTAGTGAGTCTCGAAAATTGCAAAATTTAACTATTTAAAACAAGGAGAAGGTCAACTTTATCAATGGAGAGTCAAATTTGTCTAGTCGATAAAATGATATTGGAGCGATCAAGAAGGGTAAGAGTTTTCTAAATCATCTCGAAGTGAGGGTGATAGTTCATGGTTTAAAGTAGACGAGTTATAATGACTTCGTGAGTTACGACACGACACTTTATTGTTTTACAATGAGTTGAAGGAACATTTAACTGTATTAAAAATCCTAATAATTTAAAATTCTATTTAGTTGTAAAAGAGAACTAAAACACGAGAATTATGAGAGGTAAGGGAAGAAGAACCATGCCTGGAGAACGAAGTCGGTCGAATCCAGGCTTCGGTTCAGCATCTTGCTGGGCACTTTGTCAACTAGTTCACGAGCTGGATCTAACCTCCACCACGTCACACCAACTTCCCGATCACTTGAAGTTTTCCAATGAGTAAGTAGTTGCTTGTGCATTTCTAAAACCTTTTGAATAGATCCATTATGTGCATATCTTGCAATCCTGGCATTCCATGAGACAACATTTCTTTGAGGCATTTTGTCAAACAGTTGACTTGCCTTGTGTAAGTTTCCGCCATTTGCATACTTGTCTACTAGCACCTTTGCAACTAAAAATACTCTAACATTATCCCTTAATGGTTGTCGAGCCATGCTCTAGAGCTCCCATTTTTATAGAGGCTACGAGGATCATTGGGACAAGGTTGGAGTCACGGCTTTACAGGTACCAATTGCATTTGCTTGAAAGTTTCCAAGGCCCTTTTAACAAACTCATTTTTTTTTCTACAAATCCTGCCATCATTGCAGTCCATAAAGCACATTTCTTTCAGGCATTGTCAAACAGCTTGCATGCCTCCACATTTTGCATATGTATCTATCACGACACTTGCAACTGAAACACACCAAAAGAAACCTCTTCTCCATAATGCTTTGATGGACGTCCATACTCTTTTCAAGAGCTCTATTTTGGCACAGGCAGTGGGAATGCTGGCAAAGGTTGTTAAATTTAGCTTTACTCCTATTGTTTACATTTGGTTGAAAGATTCTAAAGCCTTTTCAACAAATCCATTTTGTGCAGATCCTTGTGGGGAAAACTGTGTCTTATGCCATCATCGAAAAAAAGCGCATCCATGAGTTAGTTTTCGTTCTTTCATTTGGTCAAACACTGAGCAGCATCCCCAAAGCATTTGCCACTACAACGTATGATAAAACCCGATATCCTCTTAGGATTTGGATAAATGCCCATGAGGTTAAAAAAATATCATGTTTGGTAGCAGCAGGAAGATCTTTGGCACGGGCAAGGCAGGGAAGCTGGGAGAGGTGGGATGGAGGCCGCAACACCCATATACTCTTCCTCCAACTCAAGTGGCCTACAAGATGTATTTCTGGAATGCTTACATGCATATCAACAGACCACAAAGAAAAAAGCTCCTTCACCACACTTACGCAGCCAGAAAACGACTCCAACTACAAAAAAAAAGAACCAACACATCAACCAAAAAAACTAGTTAACAACCAATCAAAATACTCCCATTTAAAGTGCATTTCATTCCCCCAAAATGTGTTAAAACATGGCATGAGGAAGACAAAAAGGCATAGAGGTCAGAAAAGGCTGAACATGTCGAGGGAGTGGTTGAAAAATCAGCTAGGAAGGATAGGCGGCTAACCCCCACTTAGCATTCAAACCAAAGTAAAAAAAAACCAGCACACCTTGTCTAAATAAAATAATAATAATATAAATAGGAAGTGATAGGTGCTCTTCCTCCACACATTCCTAATGGCCAGGTATTTTCAACCAAATAACGGTGAGTGTGAGCGGCTAGTAGGAATGAGAAATTGGTGGAGGGTGGATGGATGCCTCCACAAGAACAAAGATAAAAAAATGTTTTGTCAATGAAAGCTAAAATTAAGAAAGAACGTGCATGCCTAGATGGCCGAGGAGGATAATAATAACAATAAACATGATCACGCATCCTAAACAAAGATGCCACTAACGAAAATCTCCTCCTCTTTTGCGTGAAAGGAGGCTCGAGCACGAGGGAAAATTATCATTGAAATAAAATAGTTTAAAGGTAATCAATAACAGTATGGATAAAATTGACACCTAAACCAAAGATCGTCAAACGACAATTTAAATTATAATATTATTATTAATACTATAATAATGATTTTACAGCTAAAATAAAATAAAATAATTATTCATCATATTAAAGACGATAACCAGGCAAGCACAAAGAAGCAAGAACAATATTTTCCTTTAACAGGATAATCATGCATGATGCTACAAGGTCCACAGTTTGGGGTGTCGAAAATGACCCGAGAAGGCAAGAAGGAGAGGGAGGGTGCAAAATATTCAACTGTGACAAAGACAAATGTCGAACAACGGTCAACGAGAGCACACACACAACCCTCCCATGCTTAGCAGCATGGTCGTCATGTCAGGAATAGGGGGAACATCTGACGGGGCATTACATTCTCCTCCCCTTAAGAAAGCATCGTCCTCGATGTGACATGCAATGAAGAAAAAGAAAAGGTAGCAACAAGGAACAAATATGGCGAAGGCACGCTCTAAGGTTAAGATTTCAAACACAAAAGCATGGTCACGGGGTGGCCCTAGGAACAATTGGTAGGAATTTTCAACTTTCAAGGTTCTGTGAAGATTGGCAGTTCTCTCTTATTCATTATTTCATTAATCTCTTTCCATTAACATTATTCTTAATTCAAGTCCTTTAAAATTTCATTTTTATCAAAATTTTAGTTTATTCATTCCTGTGGGTTCCCATCATGAACTACAGTCACAACACCCTACCAGGGTTATACACAACACCTAATTTTCACAAGCATACTTTTACATACTTTCACGACTGTAATACATCACAAGGGTTTCACCAAACCATGGAATGACAACAAGCAGACCACATAACAATTAATTTCCAACAATTATGCCCTAGACATAGATCTAGTACACACATATGATAAAAACAAAGTCAACACACTGATACATATACAATGGGTATCACATGACCCAAAACAATCCATGACTATAACAACATAGTTCCAATCCAATATCCAAAAGTCCATACCAACCAAGGGGAGAGTCAAGCCTCATACATAACCAGGTGTCAAAAAGACTCACACAGGTATACATAACTCACTATACCAACTCCCCACATAACAAGACATCATGAAACAAACCCCAGATATCTCCAAAAGTACCAGGTAAAACTCCATATATCTCCTAAAGTATCATAAAGCAACTCCATATACTCCCCAAAGCATCACCAGATAATCTCCATATGCCTCCCAAAGAGAAAGAAACATAGTGTCAAAACCAAGTCGGGTCACTCAACCATAGAGCCCCATCAAGAATATCGGGTCACTCAACCATAGAGCCCCGTCTCCTTTCTCCTTTTAATGAGGTCGGGTCACCCTATGGCCCTAGGCACATAGATCCCCGTCACCCCCAACCCAAGTGACATAATAACTCGTGGTTCAACAACCCGCTAGTTATCTGTAACTCCTTGGGGCGTACCCCCATACAATGAAGTGGGTCCATAGGTTTAACCACTCCATGGTAAATCCCATGACCCTATTCCAACACATTACGACATTAGAACCAGCATAACAATCCAATCAAATGCCAAGTGGAAAAATCAAAATCCTTGGACTAGGCTACAAAACTTTTAAAATATGAAAAGAAAGTTTTAAAACCAAGAAAAACAAATGGCTAATTAGCCTAGGTTAGTGCAAAATCCAAATGTTAATGCAACAATCAAATAAATGCCCAAAATATAAGAACATGTCAATCAAGAAAATGGCTGGTTCTAACAATAAAAGAGAAAGATTAATTTACGAATAAAATACGTATTGAGAAAATAGCACATTACAATCACTATGTGGCCTCATACCGCCACCAAAGGGGTACTCATCGAGTTGCTAGCACTCGGACATCGAGCCTCAGCTCATGAAAATATACATGTAACCATAAATGAGTATATCAAATAATGTAACTGTCATCATCTCTGCTTGAATCATAACTCCAAACTCCCATAAGGATCAACATAGTCAAAATCACATAGGATTATTCAATGAACAATCCAATAGGAAAGAGCAGGGGACACAAGGTTGCATAAGTTGAGCCTAAGGTGGTGCACACCCACAATATATTGAGCAAGCTCGAAGTATACTAAATAGATAAAAGTGGGTTTTCAGTCTATATAAGACTCCACTTTCTCACTTGTACTCAGCTCAAGATTATGACAATCTAGTCCACGCCTCCTCTCCCCACACATACACTCTTGATAGTTCATCCCCTTAGGGTCATCTAGTGTAGGGTCCATGACATACACATAATTACAACACTAACACAATGGTAATTCACACACAACAACCATAACATATTACGCATGGTATCTATATACGTGGTATAACACAATCACTACTTTCACGGGTTATATTACATCACATTATCACATCCTACACCCAAAGTGCAATCTGCTTTGTACACTAGAATCATACTCATCATATGCCCCTAAATCACGACATGAACCATCACATATTACACAAATCATACATGAAATGCACATAGTAACATCACAACATAACATTCATTTGCTACATATAAGGTGATACACACATTTCTTCAAAACATGGTAAAACATCATGATACAATTCAATTCACTTTACATCAATCCAGTCATACAACATATCGACACACCCCCATATCACAATATCATTCCATTCACAACAACAAGGTGGTACATCACACACGGATTCCTCATTGAATCCATGAAAATGAGAGTCGATACTCTCATCACAAGCACATCAACATGACAACAATTACGCACTAAGTGACATACACATCATGTGTGTTCACATTATCACAATTACGACATAGATCACATCACTCTTAAAACACATTACTCTTCCAATATTTATCACCATCATGAAACACCATCGCCATCATGCAGAATCATCACAACTCCAATCTATCCCAGAGGTTCGAGAGCATGAACCTCTGCTCTGATACCATATGTAGTGCCCCAAACTTTACACACACAAATACAACAGTAAAATACCAAGAAATTTTTTTTTTTTAATAAACAGTGCTCATTGCAAAATGCCACAAGGACTCCAAGTAGGAAAACTCAACAACATATACGACACTTACATCAGTCATCAAATCACATAGACACATGATAACGCCATAAACCTGTCGATACCTCACTTTCCCCAATGAACGAATACTAAGCAATGACCCAACCACAAGATACATGACTTAAGGACAACAAACCCACAACAGATGATTTCTTTAATTGTATCTTAGTTACGATTTTCATTCTAGGAACATTATTGTGCAAGTATAATTTTCTCCTTTCTCCATCTACAAAATCTTAAGTTCATTCCATTTTTCTTATTTACAGTTTGACCAATTAAGGTTGGCTTCCTTTATGCATCACGGAAATTTCCATAACTTACTGGCTTATTTGGCACAATTCAAATCACATATACAGTACTTAATTATCTTGTTCTTATGTTAAGAATGTGCTTCTCAAATGTTTATTTAATGTTTAAAATTTAACCTTGATACACAAGTGAACCTAACGTGATGTCAGGATGAAATCTTGGGATTAAGGAAGACATAGATTGAAATAGATTTTTCCCCAAGAACATCCATCGATCACGGAATAGTTATTTCACTACCATTATTATTATAGTTCAATAATTTGTTGAATTCCAAATTTGATTTTTATATGTATATCTTTTGTTTTCTCAACGTTTGGTCACACCAAGGTAATTTATATTCTTTACAACGCATGAAAAAGTTTAATTAAGTTATAAGGACTCCAAGATTGACCTTAGTCCTAATCTCCAATCTCATGTGCAACATTATATGATATGCTCTTATATCGCACTAAGGTCTTGTTCTTAGCATCGTCTCAAAACAAAAGAGATACGAAAGCACTTGTCTGACATCTTAAAGAAGCACATGGTTAAGCTTAATTCTAGTTTCACCCAGGGCTTCAATCTCTATTATAGGTGTGATTAAGGTTAAAATGTATTTACCCTATAATCCTTTCATGAAAGATCAAGGCACTAAATTTTCACAAGCCCAAGACAAGACATTTATCTACGAGGGACAAAAGGGTTCACTAACGAGAATGCAAGACATAGAACAACTATATCGCGATCTTCATTTAGGTCATTTGGATCCAATAGGGATTTCATTCACTGATGAAGTTAATTTCTAGATTTAATTTTGTAAGGCCCGAAAATCCAATAGGATACAAGGGAGTAATATCTCTACCTACTCCACAGATGGGAAGGTTACACCGCTTAGTCATTCCTTCAACAAGGGCTCAAGGTGACTTCCAAGGCGGTCTTCACCACTCGGCTTGGTATCGAACCGAAGAGAGTACATTCTTCTCGCGATTACCAAAACTAGAAGGAAACCGCATACTCTGGATAAAGTTGGACCATGTCATTCCTAAAATATGGGTTCACGACAATGTCGTTAAACCTAATGACTATGACGGTAACTCCAACTAGGGGTTTTATTTACCTAACCTAGGAGGTCTCATCGAGTGCAAAGTTTAAGGTCGTTCTACGGTTTTAAATTTTTTATATGGTAAAAGGGATCACACATGCAGGAAAGCTATACACAAATATTTTATTAAGGTTGAGTGTTCCCATTAAAACTCTTTATTATGTTTGCAAGGTAAGAAGATAACCCAGTAATTAATTTAATCATTTATTGAAAACTGAGAAAGTACTACAATATATTAACTTCAATTTCAATTTACTATATATAAATCAAACCCCTTTTTGCCATACACAACTAAGAATCAAATTGAACCGGTGATTAGATGCACATTTCCTAAGTTATCCCTAAAACTAGCATCTCCTACATATTAACAAATTCCAATTATAACTTTTCTGTAACAAGAGACTACATTAGGCAGTTATTCATTTTACAATGACCTGTAAAAATTACATTAATAATAATTAAATTACACATCACCTTGTTCATCGTCATTCTTCCATCTCGCAAAACCACGTGAGCATGATATCAACGATATTTCGCTGGCATGGCATCCACCCTAGCCTAACATAAGTATCATTTTTCAGTTTCCCATTTACATCTGACAATAATTACAATTTGCAATCGAAATTAAAAAAAAGTCTAGAAACATGTATTCATTGCATTTCATTTTTCTTCATTTTATAAACCTAGGAGAGAGAAAGAGAAAGGAAGAGAGAGAAAACATCATTTTGTCAAAAGTTATAATACACACAAAAATTTGCATTATAGTGTTTTAAATGAGTTATTTACGTGTGTTAAAAGTTTCTAGTGGTGATTGGACAACTCTACGAGGATCCATAACTTTCTACTTTTACATTTTATCACTAGCTACAAAACATACAAAATGGGCTCGAGAGGCTAAGAAACTTCTTCCAAAGCGGTTATCTTCCATTGAACATGCACACCATGACTAACTTTCTACGTGTCCCCAGATATACGAAGAATTCATAGCAACTGACGGAATTGAAAAAGAGCGAACGGTTTGCGTTTGGCGGTTAGTTCTCTGGGGCCACTGATCATAGTTCACCCAGTTGTAAAATGCCAAAAGTTAGCTTGAGGGCCCAGAAAACCACGTCCATAACTGACGTTCGATGGAGAAGCACGCAACGAGACATCTCCTACTAGTTCCCCTATATAAGGAGAGTTCATCAGAGTCGACGGGACTGAGAACTAGTAAACTATTTTCAAATGGCGACAAGTTTTCTGGAGCAACAAGAAGAAATTGGTCCAGTTTGACCTCGTCAAACCGCACCAAGAACTACAAAATGGCTTCGCCAAAAATACGAAAAGTGCTCTTTCCTATGTTGAATGTTCCATGCATTTTTCTAGTATAAACTCTAGAGGTTTACAAAGACGGACGTGATTTCTCTTTCCGGGTTTCAAATGGTGGTCCAAAACGAAAGTCAACTTTCTAGTTTTAACAACTTTCAATTGTTGTAAACCGGTGTAACAGGCTCCTATAAAGCGTCAAAATGATGTCATATGATCGTTTCAGGTCAAACCAAAATCGAGGCAACTCCTTATATGCCAAGGTACATGAATGAAACTTCACATCTCGTTTCACCAGTTGTGAAGGGTAATTAGTGAGTCTCAAAAAATTGCAAAATTTACATATTTAAAACAAGGAGAAGGTCAACTTTATCAATGGGGCATCAAAATTGTGCAGTCGATAAAACGATATTGGAGCAATCAAGAAGGGTAGGAGTTTTCTAAATCATCTCGAAGTGAGGATAATAGTTCATGGTTTAAAGTAGATGAGTTATAATGACGTCGTGAGTTATGAGATGACAATTTATTGTTTTGTAACGAGTTGAAGGAACATTTAAGCGTATTAAAAAAATCCCATAATCTTAAAATTCTATTCAGTTGTAAAAGAGAAATAAAACATGAGAATTATGAGAGGTAAGGGAAGAAGCACCATGCCCGGAGAACAAAGTCATTGAAGCCGCAGCTTCGGTTACATCTTGCTTGGCACTTGTCGGCCAGGTTCACGAGCCTAGATCTAACCTCCACTACATCACACCAACTTCCGATCACTTGAAGTTTTCCAACAGAGTAAGTAGTTGCTTGTGCATTTCTAAAACCTTTTGAACAGATCCATTATGTGCATATCTTGCAATCCTGGCATTCCATGAGACAACATTTCTTTGAGGTGTTTTGTCAAACAGTTGACTTGCCTTGTGTAAGTTTCTGCCATTTGCATACTTGTCTACTAGCGCATTTGCAACTAAAAATCCTCTAACATTATGCCTTGATGGTTGTTCGAGGCCTGCTCTAGAGCTCCCATTTTGACAGAGGCTACGAGGATGCTGGGACAAGGTTGTGGAGTCTGGCTTTACAGGTACCAATTGCATTTGCTTGAAAGTTTCCAAGGCCTTTTTAACAAACTCATTTTTTTTTCTCAAATCCTGCCATCATTGCAGTCCATGAAGCACATTTCTTTCAGGCATTGTCAAACAGCTCGCATGCCTCCACATTTTGCATATGTATCTGTCAGGGCACTTGCAACTGAAACACACCAAAAGAAACCCCTTCTCCATAATGCTTTGATGGACGTCCATACTCTTTTTCAAGAGCTCTATTTTGGCACAGGCAGTGGGAATCGCTGGCAAAGGATGTTAAATTTAGCTTTACTCCTACTGTTTTCATTTGGTTGAAAGATTCTAAAGCCTTTTCAACAAATCCATTTTGTGCAGATCCTTGTGGGGGAAAACCCGTGTCTTCTGTACGTATGCTGCAAAATGCGCATCCCATGAGAGTTGTTTCGTTCTTTCATTTGGTCAAACACTGAGCAGTGTCCCCAAAGCATTTGCCACTACAACATCTGATAAAACCCCTATATCCTCTTAGGCTTTGGATAAATTCCCATGCGAGGGTTAAAAAAAATCATGTTTGGCGCAGGCTGGGAAGATTCTGGCGTGGGCAGGGAAGTTGGGAGGCTGGGAGGAGGCCGCAACACCCATATACTCTTCCTCCAACTCCAAGCGGCCTGCAAGATGTAATTTACTAGAATGCTTACACGCATATCAACAGACTACAAAGAAAAAATCTCCTTCACCACACTCACGTGGCCAGGACAACGACTCCAACTACAAAAAAAAAAGAACCAACACATCAACCAAAAAAACTAGTTAACAACCAATCAAAACACTCCCATGTCAGGCGTTTCATTCCCCCAAAATGTGTTAAAACATGGCATGAGGAAGACAAAAAGGCATAGCAGGTCAGAAAAGGCTGAACATGTCAGGAGTGGTTGAAAAATCAGCTAGGAAGGATAGGCGGCTAACCCCCCCCACTTGGCATTCAAACCAAAGTAAAGAAAAAAAAAACACACCTTGTCTAAATAAAATATATATAAATAGGAAAGTGGTAGGTGCTCTTCCTCCACGCATTCCTAATGGCTAGGTATTTTCAACGAGATAACGGTGAGCATGAGCAGCTAGTAGGAATGAGAAATTGGTGGAGGGTGGATGGATGCCTCCACAAGAACAAAGATAAAAAAACATTTTGTCAACGAAAGCTAAAATTGCAAAGAATGCGAGATGCCTAGACGACCGAGGAGGATAATAATAACAATAAACATGATCACTGTGTCCTAAACAAAGATGCCACTAACAAAAATCTCCTCCTATTTTGCGTGAAAGGAAAGGCTCGAGCACGAGGAAAATTATCATCGAAATAAAATAGTTTAAAGGTAATCAATAATAGTATGGATAAAATTGACACCTAAACCAAAGATTGTCAAACAACAATTTAAATTATAATATTATTAGTAATACTATAATAATGATTTTACAGCTAAAATAAAATAAAATAATTATTCATCATATTAAAGATGATAACCAGGCAAGCACAAAGAAGCAAGAACAATATTTTCCTTTAACAGGATAATCGTGCATGATGCTACAAGGTCCACAGTTTGGGGTGTCGACAACGACCCGAGAAGGCAAGAAGGAGAGGGAGGGTGCAAAATCTTCACTGCGACAAAGACAAAGTCGACAATAGTCAACAAGAGCATGCACACAACCCTCCCATGCTTAGCAGCATGGTCGTCATGTCAGGAATAGGGGGAACATCTGATGGGGCATTACACCTTCATATATACGAAACTGCAACACAATATGTTAATTACCTTTCTTTGTTATGTCATCCATTGTGCCTCATTTACTGAAAAGGTCTAGTTAACAATGATCCACTCTTGTAAATATTATTTTTCAAATATTTCAATCTTGAGTTAACCATGAGCATGTGAGAAGTGAACTACAAAGGAACTAATAGCACCATCTATTAAACACATAAAATATTGAGATGGCGAAATTGATCATTAGCATGAGTGACTCATATGTGTGGTAGAATTGTATGATTCTTATATGTTAAAGAGACTAAGAACTACATATAAGCAAACATTGCTAATTACATTTATTTTCATGTGTTTTTGCAAAGTTAAAAATTCAAATCTGAAACCATGACAACGAAACCCAGGTGTCAAAAATTTTCTTAAAAACCCTCCTCAACCCTCATGCGCAGATCAGTCTTCTATATGTATCGTATCAATCCAAACCTTATAGTTCCTCATAAAGTGTTTTACAAACTTTTCATGATGTCTGCGAAATGTTTTTATAAGGCCATTCACTTCATTCGATGAAGCTGTTGTCAAAAGAGAAATCTTTGGTAAGCCTAGAAAGGTTATTTTTAGCCTTTCCTAAATAGGTGTGCAACCTTCGGGACTAATCTAAATTCCCACAATCATCCAAAGGTAGTTTTGATGATCTTAGAGAGTAATTGAACTGATTTAGGAAATTTTAGGGAAGTTTTGGAGGTTTAGGAACAGATTGCAATGAAAGCTAGCTTTTCGGGGTAAGGAGCTTACTGATCCTAAAATAATACCTAAAATTTGGCATAGAATTTCAAGATTTCGTGATGAATTACAAAGAAAACAAATAGTCATTGGAAATATTGAAGAGTCCTCTACATGATGGAATCATAAAATATTTCACAACTACAAGACATGTTTAATTCTCGGGAAGGTCAATTTATGTAGACACACCCTGATGTCCGAGGAAAAAGGAGCAATTTCAAGGAGTTTCAGAAAAAATTGAAGTATGATACCCATCCCATTGTTCTTGAAATGCTTATGAGAGTAAAAATCATATAATATTTCACTTAAAAATATTGGTAAAGCTAGCACTACTATTTGAAAAGGCATAGGAAGAGACCATATGCGATCTAAAATAAGATGAGATAACTAATAAGAAGAAGTAACATATACTTATAAGGAAGGAGAAAACCTAAGGCAACAAGGGTTGATGCTAAGATCGAATCAAAAGAGGTGTTCACCCAAAATTTTACACCGTGATTGTATTTAACATGAAACCTAATTAATTTTAGTGAATCAAGTACACTAAATGATTTAAGGGTTAGCAACAAGTGGATATTCTGATTAGTCAAATTCTAATATTAATTATCACAATCAAAATAATGATTTTATATTAATAACTAATATGCTAGATAAGATATGAACTTGAAAATACAAAGAATTTAATACATTTGGGCTAATTACTGATTATTATGGAAAGTTATGGAAGGATGCACTATTGAAATAGGGAGGTATAAACTTGATGAAGCTTCATTTCTAGGACTATAACTAGAAAAGAACTTGGGGTATGATCATACAAATTTTACAGGGGTTGTATGATATGGTCTTGACCCTTTTTAATAGTCTTGGACCTATTTGATTCGGGATTTATAACTTCTACATCCTTGTTGATTGCCTAGAACTATATGTCATTGTCAAACCCTAATTTGTGATCATGTTATGAAACTATCTCAATACTCGATCATGATTTAAAACCCTAGATGTGGATGATACTTCCTACAAAAATAACATTAACCACATGCACCACCGATATATGCACTACTCGAAGAGGCCTCAAAGCGCATGTCATTCTCCACCGACATGTGATATCTAATTGAATGAAACTGATTTTGACAACCATCTTTAACAATGCTTGAATTGAGTATGCTCTCGATTAAGATACATAGGGAAGGGATCTCTCGAGTGCTTATAGATAAGAGAGATTGTTGTCTTAACTTGGTAATAAGCTTAAAAACTATAGAGGATTTTTCCCTAATGATTATAGATATGTTATTGCAAGATTAAGGAAATTCCCTAATGACTATCAATGAAATTCCAACCCAAAGAGATTATAATACCCAACAAAGAATATGAATTTGAAACTAAAGTTGAAGGACATGTCGGTCCAAGACCAAATATATTATCCTAACCAAACTATACGACCTTGACCATGGAAGGAAAATATGTATCCTGAAGTTTTGGAAGTTGTTTCCTAATGTTTCTCTATGGATTTTATGCATTGTGTTCTTATATTTTGACAACATGTCACTACGCAAAGATAAAAAAATCTAAACAAAAGACCTCAGAATGTGTTAAATGGGAAAGGGAAGGTTGTACTTATCTTAGCAAGAGTGCATCATCAAAACTAGTAGTTTCAAAGAGGGAATTACCAAATTTGAGTGTCTACAACAGTTAGCCACAAGGGTACATAAATTTTTAAAACACCATCTCCTCATTGCATGGAATCATTCACCATGTATTAAACCATCCAACAATTTCATATAACCCAAATTGTTTCATCCTTAATTAGTTTACGCTCTCATATTCAAAGACAAATCAGTTGTAGATTATTACAAACTTGTACAATTATAAAACACTACTAGATAAGTTTCATGAGTTTGTAATTAAGTAAGTGCACCCTCTTTGTATTTTTTCACCTTCTTAACAATCATTTATAATATTCTATATTGTAAGCTATTAATAATAGTAAATCTTGATATACACATTGATCTATAATTAAGAGTCTAAATATACTAATGTTTCTAACACTTAACCTTGGAATAAATAAAACTCATTAACTCAACACTTTTTAATTTAGGGTTGAATCAAATTGGAGCACTAGGTAGTAAGGATTCCAATCATATGATTTGCAATTTTATGGTTTTCTCATCATTTGGATTCTTAGTATTCTTTAAAAAGAGGTTTTTTCTAGGTCTTATTTTATTCATTTGTGTTCCCCACATCAACTATCTCATAAGGTGTTGTTAACCTGGGGGTAAGTTAATGCAAAAATGGTGTCCACAATCAAGTAAGTATCTCTAACATCTATTTTACTTTATGTTATTTTAGATTTGGATTTTTTTGTTGTGATCATGCATATGTTAGAGTAGAGTATAATTTTCCTAATCAAGCTGTATTATTTATCTATCGGTTCTTACCTTATAATCCACACTTCGTCATTTACAATTTATCGATCGTTAAAACCTATGCTTATAACCCGGCATAAGAATCCATATTTTTGTTACAACCTAATTACACCAATATTATTATCAAATTTTCATCATAAGTTAGTTTTTTTAATATTGGCAAATAGTTTTTTGAAAGGGACTATACCCTTGAATACAAAATAAGGCCTATAAGCCGGAATAAGAGAGAGGAGCAGAGTAGCTGTAGCACAGTTCAAGAGTTACAACAAAATCAACGTAGCCCAGAAACAGCTACACAGACAAGACTTAACAGCAAAACAACGGCAAAAAAAAGAAGCAAGGCGCGGCAAGAAAGCGATAATATTAACAATAAAAGCAAGAGAGAAGTATCCAGGACTACTTCTTGGCCGCTTGATCAATACTGATCTTGACTTTTTTCCAAGCTTGAAACATGCCTAACGCGGTCATTTGAGCAGCATCCATCTTATCGAGCTCCTCAATGGTTCTCTTGCTCTCTTTATCATTGCCCCAAAGCGCTGCCGGGACACCGCTTAGATTTGAAACACTCTTGGCATGACCCACGATAAACTCCTCGATGGCCCTAAAGGCTGCAATATTGTAGTCATGTCTGGTCTTAGCCTTCCCAAGGCGGGAGTCTAAGGAGGTCAGCTTTTTGTATATGTCATCAATCTGACTATTGTCAATGCTCCCTTCCCCCTCCATGTTTTTTTTGCCTTTTTCTTAGCAAGGTTTTTGACCTCAACCTTCAGTAATTTAATCTCTGCCTCTAAGGCCTCCAATTTCTTAGAAGGGTTATCCATCTGTGCCTCCTGGGGACTGGCACTTCTAATGTTCAGCAGATCACGAGCAATGTCAAGCTCAAGAGGTTCATCCCCCACAGCAGCAGTCTCAAGGTTGAGTCTCCTAGAAGCCCTAGTGACTCGTTTAGAGGTAGAGGCAAGGTGGGTGGCAGGGGCAGCAACAGAAGTAATAGAAGGAGAAGCATGAGCATCCGGCATGGGGGTAGCAGCACCTAAGGCGGCAGCAGCGGCGAGGCAGCGGGGAGACAGGATCGGCAGGCAAAGCAGAGCCCATCAAAGGGGGAGCCGGGCTGGGAGAGGAAGGGAGACCGGGGTACTTAAGAAGGCAGAGTTTGTGGATAAGTAGAATAAGCCCTTGGTGCAAGGGAACCGCCCGGGTATGTTTCTGGAACTCCAAAATGGAGCGCTCAAGAGAGTTTAACAAATAGTGCGGGAAGCAAACCAACCTATTCCTACGGAAGTGGTTCAAAAAGACAAGGTGCTTAGCAGGGACAGTAACAAACCTGCCTTCCAAGGAGATGAATCGAATCATCATGCGGGTGACTTCATCGTACGGAGATGGAATTGAGCTTGCCAAGCGGACTGCAAGCTGCTGAAAATAAGCTTCTCATCCTCCTCCACAAATCTTCTTTCTTGACCTCTTTGATAACCCTCTTGTTGAAGAAGCGGTACCCTTCCCAGCCGAGGCCAGTCGCTTCAGCTATGAGCTCTTCATTGAGGAATTTTCACGCCCCCATAGTCGATTGTCCTCCCATTCCATTCCTTGGCAAAGCGTAACAGAGATGCTTTGATCATGCCCTTGCATCCTTTCAACAATCTGGTGAAGCCGCCAATGCTAAGAATGTTCCAAAGCTCGTGTTTTCTTTCGATCGTGGTCCGCGCACGGCTCAATTTGACAGGGAGGCCCTCCCATCTTCACTGTGATGTGTTGGTTACAGCAATTTCCAGGATACCTTTGAGCGTGAAGAGTATTTCATTTCTTGCTGTTGAAGGTCACATAAAAATAGGAACTATAGCCGTTGGTCTTCTCACGAGCGGCCATTTGTGTGATTGCTGATCTCGAGCTGCGGGAAGTCGCGCGTGAAAACCCTTTCCTGTCGGCTTTCACCTTGTAGTTATCATAAGTTAGTTATATGTCATTACTCTATCTTATATCTAGGCTTTGGAACCTTGCATCTCCTATAAAGTGTGGGATATTGTCTCTCAAGTTCCATGTCTCTTTGCAACAAACAACCTCAAGGTGTACATCTTTAGTATGAACCCTCTCTTTATCCTAATTTAGATCACCCATTATAGACATACAAAGAGGATATTTCATTAGGCCATTATTTATTTGTATACATGTTGAGTGGAGTGGTTGTAGGCAATTTGTTTTGGATTTTACCATTTTATTGAAGCAACCATAATAGAAAGGCAACTTTGATTTCACCAATTTCACAAAAACATTGTGTCATATTATATTTTTCCCAAATACTTACATAAATACAAACATTTTTCTTGTGACAAATTTTCCATAATCAAGTTATTGAGCGGGAACTACAGGTTTGGCTTTGTTGGCTGATAAATTTTGGAATAATTTTATTGGTTAGTTGTTTGTAACTATTTTTGTAAATATTGAAAAATAAAAATAAAAATTAATTTCACTTTCTTTTAACGCTAAAAACATTGATACAAGCATGTCATGGGTGTTCAAAATTATTTTTATAAATTAAAATATAATATTGTTCCATACATGTAATTATTCTTATTAAAATGTGATAAATAGTCTATAATATAACAAACATCAATTCCCAAAATTATGGATCTCAACAACGCTTCATTTTACGGGTTTAGAAAAGTATAAAATTTATAGTAATTTTCACTCAAGTAGTTATGCAATTAAAATTGAATGTCCTAGACCAACGCCTCCTTATTCGCCATCATTTCTTCTCTATACACTCCTTGCAAATTGTATAGATAAAGAGAAGTATTTATCTAGGTAACTATACACACCTATGCGGGTAATTGAATGCTACCTAATGTCTGATTTTCCATTATGCAATGTTTCATAGCTCAAGTTCAAAAAAATACATGACTTTCCAATAAGGCGCGACTAATTTGTTAACTAGACATACTTTTACCTTAAGATACATACAAACACATAGCATGTGTATATACCTTTCCAAAGTAGTCTACTTGAATGAAGAAATCTATGAGGTAAATAAATTCAAATAACCTATGTGAATCATATATTTTTTTTCAAAACATGGGGCATGTGTGGGACATAATAGAGGAAGCTAAACATTAAAATTATATCAAGGGATTAAGTAGTTAAAATGTTTACCATTGATTTCCATGCCATCAACGATAACTAAAAATTGCATTTGATCATATTTATATATTTATTTCATTTATTTGGGTTCCATGTTCACACTTCCAAATTTCGAAGTAGGTCATTTGGTCACATTTGTATATAGGTTCTTCAAAGTTAATTGGATTTTTCCATTCAGTTGGAAATGGATGGTATGATAGACAACATATGTTTGTGATGTCTTTGTACACATCTTAAGATATATGTAGGGTTCATACATGAAGCCCAAAAATGCACTCTATGTATGTTTAAAACCTTAAAAACTCCATCTATACACACTCTTGTCCTAGGCCTTATACGCAACCCAAGTCTTCCTTAGCTCTTTGCAAAGGTTACAAATATACGATAATATTTCATACTATCAACCACTTTAAAAAACTTTTTTGGTATTTAATATAGATTATACTCCATTTTTTATTATTTAGTATTTTTTGGCTTAAATGAAGAATTCACTAACATGATTCTTATTATGTATGAAAAGTGACATAATTGGCTCCCTAATGTCACATTTCCTCTATATCATGCCTTACTAGAAAAATTGGATATGCCTCTTGATGCATCTTGGAATTTCTTCTATAAGGAAGGATAAAAAATTCACTTAGACTCGTTTTTCTTACATTTGCATAGCCTAACATAGGTGCACCTAATCTCTAGATTAGTCACATCCTTTTTCTTAGTGAGTATTGTGGTTACCATAAATATTTCTCTCTTGATAGACTACTTTGGTCTCATGGATGTTATTAAAATATCTATTTATCTATCTTATATGTACTTTACACCTTCAAACACTTGAGATTTAACACGCATTTACTCATTGGGGTGTTGTTGCTACTTTAAGGGAAGGGGAAAAATAGTTGATAACCCTAACTTTAGGGTCATGTAGCACCACTCAAAATGTGTTTTTCGAAAAAAAAATTACATATTCGCATAGTTCCTCAAGTTAAAATTATATAAAGGTACTTTTGTGACTTTCAAAATGATGCATATTACGATAACTTACTTTTCTTACGATCTATCCATTTTTTCATTTTTCTACTTGGACTAATAGTTGGAACAAAAACACGCCAATGGGGTTTGGTTGGATCAGTTAAGATGGAGGGTTGTGTTTGGATCCACCGGGTTCAAATCCTATTGGACATGATCTCTTGAGGTGGTTCATCGGTGGTGTCGGGTGTT
Source organism: Taxus wallichiana var. yunnanensis (assembly GCA_018340775.1). Classification (NCBI taxonomy): domain Eukaryota; kingdom Viridiplantae; phylum Streptophyta; class Pinopsida; order Cupressales; family Taxaceae; genus Taxus; species Taxus wallichiana. The sequence continues at coordinate 10,816,030 of CM031237.1, forward strand.
GTATCGGCGGTGGTTATGGTGGTGGTTATTCTTGGCGTGGTGAACTTTGCGTTGCCGGCATTGGTGTTCACGGTGGTGGTGATAGAAAAATTACATCTTCGGTGCGGGCTCGGTGGTCACAATTTTCTTTGGATTAATTGTAATATTTGGTGCGAGGAAATTTTTGTAATGGGTGGGGTCCCTTGACCCTTTAATTCAAAGATCCAGTCAAAAGTGTTTAACTATAAAAAATAGTTGTTACAAAAATAATATTTAATTGTAAATAAAATCACAAATAAATAGAGTTGATACCTAAAAAGTGGAAAACATCGTATTTAAACATTTAAGAACCTTAAATATTTCATGCAACAAATGTAATGTTGATGTTACCACTTGTTATATACATTCCTTCAATGATAATTGTAAAGTAAATACCTTAACATGCCATTTTAGTATTGTTTTACATACTCCTTTGTACTAACTTTTGTATAATTCTTATCTAATATTGGTTCGTTCTAGAGGTTCTACAGGTGTAGAGTAGAGGTGTTGATATTACCATTTGTCATGAATGCTCTTGTGGAGGTAAAATTGTCATAAAAACTTATGTAAATGATGTATTTTCACACCGTCATAATGTATAGATATTTTATTTTGTACATGAGATTTATTTTTGTATATACTATTTTTTTGGGTTAGGGTTTCTTTGCTTTTTTCAGTATTTGTTTAGGGTTATTGCCAATTTTGCTCACTTTATGGAATAATACATGCATATTTTTGTTACATGATTGGAATAAAATGTTTGAAATGAGGTCTATTATCTCAGGGATAAAACCCACAAGTGTGAAGCAAATGCCTTGTCATTCCATTTTAGTATTGCATTCTTTGAATATGTTGAATTAACTTGAATCTTACAACTCTTTCCGGTTTACTAGCTTCTCCTTATAGATCCCAATGTAAGGATGTTTACGTATCTATTCTAATTGATTAGTATAATATATTTTGTGTCCATCCATGTATAGATTACCTATGATAAAGTTTGAAAGGTGCATATTTTTCTTTAAAACATTAAATTCAAGAGCCACATATCATTTTTTTCTGTTATTGCAATATTTTAGTTTTCTAAAATATTGGGGCATATTTGAGCTGCATGATTGAAATAAATGTTTAAAATGAGGATTTTTATCTCGGGGATAAAACCCATACATTTGTAATGTTGTGGCCATCTCCAACTTCCCACCTTCCTTAAGCCGATAAGTGTGCAAAAATGCCTTAACATGTCATTTCATTATTGCTTTACGTCCTTCTTTGCACCAAATTTATTTTCATACTTATTTGATTTTAGTTCATTTTGGAGGTTCTTCTAGTTATTTTGAGTTAAACATGATTATACATTGTTTGATTCCAAGAATGTTTTATACCTATTCTAAATAAGGAGTAATGTAATATGTTTATTTTGATCCCCTAGCTAATTTTTAACATAGAAAGTGGAAAGAGACCATATATTATCTATTGGAAGCTTTGTAATGCTATAATATTGTAAATATGTTGGTGTGTGGAGCCTATTTTTGGTCTTCTTGAATCAGTGTTAAAGTGTTGGAGTTCGAACGGTTAAGTTTGGAGACTTCAGGAGCATTCTGCAGTCATCTGTTGTGATGTTGTTGTGCCATCGTTGTTAATATGCTATTAATTGGTTGTTAAAATTGTGATAGTTTTTCTAGCCATGGGAAGTTGAAAGGTCACAACTTTCAAACTTCTAGGGTTGACTTTAGGACTTCTTAAAAGGATTGTAATCCTATAAATAGAGGTGTTAGGGTATCTTGAAGATATCTTGAGTGTTTAAGAGGTATTAAGTCTTAGTGATCAAGAGGTGATCAAGAGTGATCAAGGTTAAGCTATTGGGTGTCAATTGTGGTTTAGATGTGGTTTAGCATATTTGGAATTCTGTTGTGAGTTCGTAATTGAGAGAAGACTGTGAGACTTATTTTACTCTTGTTGATAATAAAATCTGAGCAAGTTCTTAGTGGACATAGCCCACATTGGGTGAACCACGTTAAATCTTGTCTTGTCTTCTTTTGTGCATTATTTATTTATGTTGTTATATTTCTGCAAGTATAATTCTGCTATATAGTTTCCACGGGGGTTCATTAGCTAGGCAATATCCTAGCACGTGGGTTCATATTGAGGTAATTAAAATTAATAAAATTAAATTCAATATACCGATAGACATGAGGGGGTGAAAGGGTTTAATTTATTAATGTTTTGAATTAGGTATTGGGGGTAGGTTGGAGTGGTGGGCTAAAGGAAAGGGAGGTTTAATTTTAATATAAAGCTAAAACATTTGAACCCTAGTTTTGAAAAGTAAATAACTTAAAATTGAAAAAGGAGTGTGGTCATAAATTAAATTATAATCTACTTTTTAATAAATAAATCTAGATTCTTAACCAATAAATAATAAGATGGTAGAAAACTAAGATTGAGTATGCTTTTCAACACAAGTGATATTATTTCACCATCTTAATTATTTGAAGAACTATTGATAAATGATTAAATCTTAACATATATAAGGTGATTTGTAATAGGTCTTGAATGGCTTCAAACTATATTTCGAGAGGAAATGCATATTAAAAATTTGAGTGAGAAATATAATATATTTTTTGTCTAATATATTAGGGTAGAAATAAAAAGGGGTAAATAAAATTGTAATTGAAAAATGGGTAAGTAAGGTACGGGAAAAAATAGGGGGTATTTTCATTCTAATAATATAACAGGGGGGGTATTATTAATTAAATAATTAGAGGTAGAAACTAGAATTAAGGGTATTATTTAATACCCTTCGAACGCACGTGTTATACCATACTTTTACTAAGTGAACCCCATGATAGTTTCCTACTATTATGGTTTGAGGAATTGTTTTTGCATATTTGTTCTCTAATTCCTACCAAAATATGGTTAAGATTTTATTGTTTTCTTGAACATTAGGGGCATGTTTGACTTGCATGATTGAAATAAAATGTTTGAAATGAGTTCTATTATCTCATAGATAAAACTTGTATTAGTGAAGTGACATGGACCTCACTTCTAAAAATTTATTTTAATCATTTGACTCTTTCCATTTTCAGCTTACATATCACAAACTGCCTTTATAGCTTTTTTGATTGATGAGAAAGTTATAAATTTAGATTGTTTTAAAACTCTTTCCACTTTACTAATTACTACTTGTAAATCCAAGTGCAATTATGTTTCTAATAAATGAAAAACATTCCTCATTTTTAAAGATTATTTTAATCATGCAACTCTTTTAAATTCCAAATTATAGTATTTGGTGCCAACTTGTCTCTGTATCATTTGTAATTTAGGAGCAAGTTATTAGATTAAAATTGAGTATGATTTATGTATATGTTCTAGAGTAGAGTGATGAGTAGAGTAGTATTTGAATTTGCAAAACTATGGTGGTGGTTGATATTTTAGAGGGAAACAAACAAGATGGAAACAAGTTGTAGGTCTTTTTTTTTTTTTTAACCTTGTCAAGTTTATGAACCATAATATCGTCCCTTTCTTTATATTGTGTCATGTGTTGGGCTTTATTCAAATTTTAAGTTCTACGCTTATTAAAAATTAATGTTGTAATGAAACATAAAAGTTACATTATAGTTTTTCTTAATTCATCTTCTTATGGGTCCCTTAATCTTCCAACATTTTCCTATACTCATATGATTTGAGATTTTGGGATTGTCTACTCAACCCCAAGGCATTTTTTCATGATTTTTCAACAACCCTATCAACTAGAAATCTAAAAATATATGATGATTTTGTGTTCAATTATATTTGAATACAATGTATATTATCATTCATTTTGGGTACTACATCCTTATTTGTGTCCAAATGAGTTATTTCATCATTGTTTCATTTGAACCAAAATTTACGTGGTAATGAACTAGCTATGTTGGGAGAGGAGGAGGTAATGATGAAATTGACATTGAAAAATTTCATTTAATGGAATCAAAATTAAGGCCAATGTTTACTACAACCTCCTTTACCAAATCAGGTTTACTTGGGTAGGTAGGCGTAAACCTTGTTAGTTGAAAAGAGAAAGATGTATCTCATTTATTGAAAGGACAATCAATACATCTTCAATTATAGGTGTTTGTTGATGTTAGTGGTTGTGAGATTCATAGCTTTTATTTAATACTTGGATATGAAAACCTTCTACATTTTTGGTCATTCTCCTTCAAGTACAATTATTTCTTCTTGAGATCACATTGCATCACTATTATAGTAACGTGAATTTCTTCATCATTAAAGCCAAAACCAAGTGATGATATTTGAAACAACAATAAATTCACGTTATTCTACATTGAATGCTTGAATCAAAATCATGTCACTGGTTATCACTTTAGGGTTAAGGGGACATATACCTCTTCTTCTAAACCCAAATTTAATATTATCATGAGATAGTGCACACTTGAATGATAAACTATCTAAAGGGCCAATTTTGTTTGCTAACACGTAGACCGTAATGTTTACTCATCCATGATTTTCTCTCAACTTTGAAGTAGGGATTAAATGGTCCAAAGACACTTACATCTAATGGTTTTAGTTTGTGGCTAGTATGTGTTGACAATATACATAGGTCAATCCTAAATCCCTTACCTCTTCAATTATTGGTAGTGCTTGATATAGCTCACATGACTATTAAATATGAGAAGATGTCAATTTGTATGTGAAAATTCAACTGGTATAAATATGAAAAATCATGTAACCAATTCATAAATAAATTATGGCATCCCTATTTCACACCTTAAAACAAAATTGTGCGGTTGCCTTTTTGTTTTGAATAGGTGGAATCACGGGATACTCTCCCAACTAAGTTAAGATATGTTAAGATTTTGACCCATTCCCTTACCTTAAAAATTATTTATGACACACAATACACTTCTTCATTCTTTTTGGCAATGACTTTCATTTCATAATTCCTTCAAGCTTTCAATCTTTGTTTCATTGCAATTTTATATTTTGTAAGGCCCATATTGGTTTATTCCATACACATTTCTCAATTTCTCATAAAAATACTAACTATAGTGGGTTTAATAATTGCAACCCTATCTCTATAAAGTACCTCCATTAGTCTAATTGAAAAATCATGACACCTTTTTTGAACCCTTTCCACCATAACTTATCCGAACCTCATTTGTAAATGGGTTGTCCTAGTTTTGCAAATGCAAGAAACATGTACTTTCAAATCGAGCTACCAAGCCCATGACACATGTTAGCTAAGACCTTGCCCCATTGCATGAACTTTGATTAATTTTCTCGATAAAATAGTGGGTGGTCCCTTTATATTCATTTACGTAACTGTTTCACCCAATTGCACAAAGTGTTTGAATTCATGCCCCATTTATATGTTGTATTTTTCATGGGGTACCCATTATCCTCTATATATCTTGTAAAAGTGTCCATATTAGCCTTATTTCATCCTTTATTGCAGGGAAGAATTTTTGTGGAAACAACATTTCCTCTCAATTGGACATTTGGTCAATATTCTATTTCATTGGCACACATCTCCTCTTGAATAAATTCTTCATATTCGACATAATCCAAATTTACCCCTCTATTCTTTGTTGTTGTGCAAGGCTTTCTCCTAACAAACTATGTGGAATCTCATTTTCTTTTCTCATCCTGCAACTTGGAAATTGATATGTGGTCTTTAATTTATTTTTGGTTAGTAAAATGTGCACACTTCAAATTTTATGCAATGTATAAGCTCACAAGAAAGCAATGTAAGAATGTTCACTTTAAAGTTTATGCAATGTATAAGTTTGTAGGAAATATATGCAAGAATGGGAAAAAATAGCCATTACTCCTCAACTTGAACAAGTAGAGAAATATCCCTACACTTGGATCTATAATAAAAAACTACTAAAGTGGAAAGAGTTGAAAAATTCAAGTTAGTATAATATATTAAAAAATAATGCATTCACTTCACTAAAAAAATAATGACAAGACATTTTCTTCACACTTTTTGGGTTTTATCCCTGAGATAACATACCTCATTTCAAACATTTTTTCTGATCATGTAACTCAAATATGCTCGAGTATTCAAAAATATTGGGGAAAGATACAATAACACTAAAAATATGGAACTCAAAGAAGGTTAAGAAATATTGAAATGACATGACAAGGTAGTCGTTTCACACTTATGGATTTCATCCTCGAGCTGACCTCGTTCTAACATTTTATTTCAATCATGCAACTTAAAAGAACCAACAACACCTTTAAAATGAACCAATCTCTCAGATAATAATGAAAATAAAGTTGGTGTAACAGAGGTAAAGTGATATCTTTGAAATGACATGTTAATGAAGTCACTTCACATTTATTGATGAAGGAAGGTGGGTAGTGGGAGATTGAAGCAACATTAAATGCATGGTATGCACCATTTTATGGTGCTTAAATGTTTTAAATGTGTTGTTTGTTGATTTTTAGGTTCCAAATATATTTTTATTTATGATTTTTTTATAACATTCTAATTTTGATAAAATGGAAAGAGTTGCATGATTAGAATGTTCTAAGAAATGAAGTTTTTTTCATTTAACGAAACATCCTTACACTCAAATTTATGAGTAGAAATAATTGCAAGACAATATAAATCTAATAACTTGATCCTTGATTAGAAACACTACGAGAGACATGTTTGGATCTATAAGCTGAAAATGGAAAGAGTTGCCGGTTAAAATAAAATGTTAGAAGTGAAGTCTATCTTTATTTAAATTTTCTCATGTAATGTAATATTCTTCTCATTCATGATTAACATTAAATAATTTATGCTAGTTCCCCAATTTCAAATTTTACATCATAGTGCAAAATGTTTCTATTAGATGGTCTTTTCCACTTTAATAGTTTTAGCTTATATATCTTTATTAGATGGCCACTTTTCACCTTAGAAGCTTCAACTATAATATCCTAGTGCAATCATTGGACTTTATAATATGAAACTACTAAAGTGGAAAGAGTTGCGGGAGTTTCAATCATGTAACTTAAAAAAACCGAAACACCTCCAAAATGAACCACTAGAGATAAGAATAAAAGAAAGTGCATGAAAAATTATCGCATTATAGATCTTCTAGTGCATTACAACATTTACAATAAACACTACATCGCATTAAAAATATTATAAGATTATAGAGGTTCGATGCAAAATGTTTCGATTAACTAAAATGTTGAATTTATTCTAATTATAATATTAATCTAATATTAAAAAATCAGTAGATAACATATATAATCTTAAAAGGAATGACCCAAGAAATATAAACTATGAAAATAGAAAACCTAAATTGCGAGAAGAGTCGAAATATCTTAGCTAATTCGATAATGCCTCGGGACCGTGTGTCGCAGAATAAACTAGATGAACCAAATGCGGGAATGAATACGAAGCTCCAGAAAACAAAGATCTTGAACAATAGGATGGAATGGGGTTCTGGAGAGGTACATGGGAATCTTTGGGTGCCTTATTATGAGATATGGGCACCTGGTTTGTGAAAAACTTTGCAAACCTCCTTCGAGGAGTCATTATTTGATCGCATATGTTCACTTCATGTCACACTAGCTTTTCTAGATTGTGTAGTATGTTGCTAGAAATTAGTGATGAATGAGAGACCTACAAAACCTAAGACAAGTATCAAACCCCTAAAAAGAAGGGTTGAGAATGTCCTCAATGGCCACTGATGGTGGAGTTACTAATCGAGCATTGCACTACATCTCGGACCCAATGTAGTTCTATGTGTGTGTGTGAAATCATGTTCTAGGTGCCCTTATGCTAGTCACACTTTATGAAAGTATCGACCCATAACTATGCATAAAAATTTAATAAAACGGTATATGAAATAGAATAAACTTCCCTCCTATGCGGTGTGATGCGGATGAACCCGACCTTGTGCCTTGTGATGGAGTTAGATGGATGCAAATAGAGCCTTTAATGGATGCAACCTTAGGTGATGATAGTAGTGCTTACTGTTTGGTCCCTCATTATGGTCTCATAACCTTATACTTATATTATTCTCATAAATTATATGGTCTCATAAATTTTTACTTATATTTTGATTAACTTGGAAATTTGATTATTCATTTTTCTTAAGGGAATGAACCTTTCACAAAAAAAAAAATTTATGGTCCTTTGATTTAAGTTTTCCATTTCTATCTAGTTGGGATAAATTTTGTGTATGCTCTTCTCTTGCACCTTAGGGTGATCTTGAGAATCAAAATCAACTTTAATCTTCATTTTCTAACATTTGGTGAATTGGAAACTTCATGTTTCATTTTTGGTTTAAGGAATGAACATTTATCAAGATTTTTGTATGATTCATTAATTACATAGATATCCTTTAATTTTTAGTTGGATTATTTGTCGGTTTGATCTTCTCTTGCATCTTTGGATGATCTTGAGAATAAAAAGCAACTCTTAATCCTCTTTTAAATAATGTGATTTTCTTGGAGAACTACTTACGCTTGAGTGCAGGACCTAAAAATGCTTGTCAAAGAAAGGAGTTCAAAACAAAATTTTCTAACTACACGTGTTACAGGTTGCCAAATGGTGAACAAATAAACCACATTAGGTCTAAAAGATTAAAAAAACACACCACATTCAAAACACTTTATTTGCAATTTCGGATAAGGGTACACCCCGTCCACTTAAAACTAGTACATAACCCCTTTGGCATAAGCCTTAAGCTACAAAAATGGGGGTGGTCCTAGGAACCCCAAAGTAGTCCACGCAAGAGGAACCTTGTGGATGAAATGGGAAGTGCTCCACACACCTACTTGACTAGTATACACATGAGATTTAGCATCAAAGTTATCCGTATCGTGACCCCAGTGAGAGTACATGATGGATGCATTTATTGCCCATTGTGCTTGAAGGGGGTAAAGTAAAGCCGGGATAATCCTTGGGAAACCTTGGAAAACTGAGATCACTTTTAGATAACTTGTGACACCTAGTTGAGCGAACCACCTAGGAAATTCATTTAGTCTTTGGAGCCAACTTGACCAAATCGTTGTTGTAAAGAGCCAACATTCATCATGAAATGTGTGAAGCATTACTTTTCTTAGTTTTCACTCACCCTAAGGTGAGGTGAAACTCTGCCAAAGTGAGGCCAACATTTTTCATCCCCACTTGTACTACTTCCTTCACTTTATTTTGACACTTTGTTGATCAAAAGAGGAGTGACCACACATGTGTTGCCAATTGATGGTGTCACCACTTTTATGTTCATTTACACTCATCCATGTTTGTAGCTGGGTTGTTAAATGTCTAAAGTGTGTGGGAACATACTCGTATCATTGGTAACCATTTGATCTTGATACCCAAGTCAAGATCGTCATCATAGTTAGGCTTGATTCATCACTTGATTCTCTTTTGAGGTGTTATCTTGCTTGTATCGTATCACCACAATTTTTGATACTTACATCTTGTTTCTTACAAACTCAACCTAAGTGTCTAGATTGTAGCATTAGGCTACACACATCATAACAATTCCTTGGTATACTCTAGCCTTAGTTTTCCTTAAAACATTACCTTGATTTTTAAAAGTGTTGTTGTTACCTTTATGCATGTTGTAATAATATTATTTTGATATTAATACCTTACTTTTCCATAAAGTTTGGTTAACATATCTTAGTGGTATTGTTGTGTCATTCATGTTTGTAACTTCTACTTTTTGATATTTAGGTCTTGATTGGATCTAAACTTGATTTTAGTATACCTTTTTGGAAATCGTATCAACCTTTTGTTATTACTTACGTCTTGTTCATTTTTAACTTGGCATAAGTGGTGACATTTTGTTGGTCATCTTACGTGTCAAACTATTAATTGATCAGACACTTAGGAATTAATCCATTTGATTGATTGGTTTACCAACAAATTTGTGTGATTGTGCCTCATTTTTCACATCAATTTATCCATTTTAGATAATCACTTTGATCCATTGATTCTTTATCATTCATTATTCTTTAGTCATTAATTTGGCTTTGTGTTTTGAACCCGCATGATTGTTCCTTATTTTTATCTGCCTTATAAGCTCATTTCTAGGACAATCCTTTGGGTATTTGATTCTCTTGATCTTCTTGTTTTTCCTAAGTTCATGATCATTTTTGAACACATATTTCAAACCTTGGCAAAAACATTTCCTATCGAGCAACTTCTGCATCAATCAAACATAGGAAATCTTTCCTTTGTATCCTTTATGTTGCTAATTTTTTATCAATCCTTTAACATTTATGCCTCCAAACCTTGTTGGATTATCAATCTTGAGTCATCATGATGTATGTTTTCCTTAGCTTCCCTTTTGGAAAATCACACAAGCATCCCCATCTTTATGAAATGTCTAGTTTGTTGTTGTTATGTTTCCCAAATCAACATGAAACCTTCTTTGCTTTGAAGAAGTTTGATCATACAATATAGGTCTAGGCCTTTGAACCCAACACACACCAACAATGATTGATTATTGTAAGGTCCCTTATACATACAATAATAAGGAATCAAATTTTTAGTGTTCACATCAAAAGACACCCATCATGACCAAACCTCGTTTGGTTCTTCACGCTAGAGAACCCATCCGGGTAACCCGTTCCTCACCTTCATCTCATAGTCGGTGGTATGGTTTGGACACTTCTAATCCAAATTATTATTTGGGTTCCCCCACTCTTCTTTTGATTCTAATCCAAAAATATCATCTTCTTACGAGGATTCCAATACAAATATTTCCTCGACTCTTCGATGATTTGTATCAAACTACTATTTAGATTCATCTAATCGACTCCTAAATCGTGGTCCTCCCCTTCTTACCGGGACCTTTATTATCAGTCACCTAAAAATTCTCTCCTCTAAATATTTTTCTTTCTGTAAATCCTCTTCATCATACATTTAATATGACTCTATGTCGCGATCCCCCTTTCTTCACGGGAACCCTTTTATCCATTGCATCAACGACATCTTATTCCGTTGAATATACGCGTGACTCCAAATCCATCCAATCAAACATCTAATATAATTCTTGAATCACGGTCCTCTCTTTCTTCATAGGACCCTTGTTATTATTCATCTAATACAATTCTTGAATCATGGTCCTCCCCTTCTTCGTAGGACCTTCTTCATCAATCACCCCATGAAGTCTTCCTTCTTTGAAGATTCATGTGACTCAAATTCCTTCTAGTCAAACTTCTGAATTGACCCATGCATCACAATCTATAGACTTTGGACTTAATCCTAATATTTTACAGATGATATACCATTGTATAGGTAGGTCCACACCACCTTCTTCTACTCCCAAGACATCTAGCTCCACATCTTCTTCGTCTCTTGAGTCATCTTATTTTATCAATCATAATCAAACATATTATAAGTCTTCCACACCAATTGAACCTTTTTCATTCAATCAAACCCTTGTGGTCGATCGGTAACCCATAACGATTGATTTCTTTCAGAACGAAGGACTGATCATGGCCTTTATAGGGGCACACAAATATATCCCTCTAATAAGTTATGAGCAAGGATTATCTTTAGAATTCAATGCATCCACATATTCGAGGAAAAGGTTGAGTCCTTTTATCAAGAAATGGAGGAAGAGCCTAAGATCATGCAAATTGATCCTCATCTTATTCTTCCATCTTCATATTCTTCATTATGTGATGAAACTCCTGGGTCTTGTATTGATCCATGGTCTATCTTCTCATCACCCAATCACTCTTTGTCTATTACAATTCCTCAATGAAAATATCTTATGGGGTCAACGCTAAGTAGCCCTTCATCTTCATCTAGGTGTGGGTCACCTTCAGTAACACTCCCTCTTCTATTTGTGGGAAATTTTGAGTAGTCCACTATCTTTATTCTTGGGGCACGTCCAACTAGCCCCTTGTTTTCTATGTATGGGTCACCCCGGGTAGTCCATCATCTTCTATTCTTGGGCCACATCCTAGTAGCCCATCATCTTACATCTATGGGTCACATCCAAGTAGCCCTTCTTCTATTCTTGGGCCACATCCTAGTAGCCCTTCATCTTATATTTGTGGCTCACCTTCTAGTAGCCCCTCTTCTTCAATTCTTGGACCATATCCTTTTCATCCATCACATTATTCTTCTACCAAAGATTGTGGCAATCCCATCGTCATTTCTCACATCAATTCTAAACATCCACATTCTTCTCCCACTTCTCGGGATCAGACAAGTCACACATTAGCTTATAAAAAACTTAGACAGGTTCTTTATCAAGCCAAGATCAAAAATCCGAAGAGCTCCAAAGCTCCCAACAACTCAAATGATCATAAAATCCAAAATCAAATGTGATTCCAAAATGCACACCAATGTACCCATCAAGTATGGTGCAAAGTGTTGAAACCTATGGATAGGGAACTCAAGCTCCCACATATAAAACCCATGTTTCAAAACAAATCACAGTCATTTTTGAGTGTGAACTCACCACGATCTTCGAGATCAAGGATAATATCACTCTTGATAAAAATAATGTGTTTATTATCCCTTATTAAGGAACTCACACACATCATTGTTGGATCCTATTACGCAAAGTGACAATGTTGGTCCCAACTTCAAAAAATTAAAAAAATCATAAAACAATTCAAAAATACAAAAAATGAGAAAACATTAAAACATTACAAAAATAAAATCAAAGGTACAAAGATCAAACATTGCAATCAGGTATTGTGTACACATGGATGTTCTTTCTTCCCTTTCTTTCATATTCTTCTTCAAGTCATCCACCATTTTCATCCCTTCGATGTTATTTTGGTTAGCCTATTTGCACGCATTTTGTGACATTTATCTCTATGGTATCTATTTAACCCTAGTCTTTTATCACATTGGTAAATTAAAGAACGACTGACCTCTTAGAGATCCTATCAATATCTACATATAATAAACTTGTTGGGAAGAATATTTGGGAATATTTTTTATACTAGCCAATTTCATCATCATAATCACTTCCACATCCTTCCATTAAGCCATAAGTGGTTCTTAACCCCTTGTCAAACAAGAGAGCTGAAATAAGTTTTCAGAAAGCAAAAGAATCAAAATCAATCAATATAAAAGCAAAAGAAAATTGATATATAACTCTCTCTTGGGGTATTTCTAATAATCTCTACCAGGGTTATGGATACCTAACTGGTAATAGAGAAATGTTGTGATTAGAATCAAATGCATCTCTGTCGAGGCTATGGATGCATGGTTGGCAGCAGAGCAATGTACGACTCTCCTTCCATAATCCATTCACAAATCACCTTTCAAACTAAATCATTCCTACACATTGGCTAGTGTATTCCCTTACTATCTATCAACTCTTTCCTTTAAGAGGTAATTAATTTCCATGTGCACACACAGGATCTCGATGAGTAAACATGATTAGTATGTTATCAAGTGTTATCATTTAGACCTTATTCAAACTCTTGCTTTAGTGCATATCTTGTCTCATGATTTATGCCTTGGGCTAATCACTTTTTCATCAACCACCATCTAAATATTTTCATAGCATCCTTTGTTCTTTGAAAATCATTTAGAACATCCATGTGTATCAGATGTCCTCTTTGCCATGTTTGCATGCACTTTTGTCCCCTTTTAATAAGACAATTTTCTACTTCCTTTCTCTCATGTGTTTCTTGGCCAGCTTATGTTGGGGGCATCCTTGCTCCCTCATAATTGAACCTATTTTATAATTTCCTTGATCCCCCTTTAGTGTGTGAAGATTTTTCCTTTGAATACTCCCACCTAATCATTGGGGCATTTTCACATATTTACTTTCTTGTGCATACGTATGGCATTATGCCCTTGTACATCCCATCTATCGTTGGGGGAATACATGCTTCTTTGTCTTCCTGTACATAGTTTCAGAAAACTTTCAAAATAAAAAACATTCAAATATGTTTCTAAAAAATCAAAAATAATAAAAATCATCCTACAAACCGTCGCTCTTTGGTTCTCGCCTATTATTTTGCATGACTCACGGATCATCTTGATATACCTCCATTAACAAAGTTGGTTTACTTACTATGTCTATACTCTGGGGCACAATGAGTTTCTTGGTATTGTTTCATAGTGCACTACTTTTCATAGGACCCAAGTGTCCTCCATTATTCCCTCGTATGTATCCTTGTTTAGGGCACCATCTTTTAACCCTTGTCGTTAATTTGCATAGGTTGGAATCAAATATCGATAACAAAAACATTGTATTATGTTTCTCTGTTAGGTTAGCTTGTTTACTTTCTCGTATTGCATTGCATTATGTATGTTGCAGGGAGTTAGGCATATTTTACTGTCTTGTATTGCATTGCATTTTTATGTTGCATAGAGTTGGTGTTTTTAGCTATGGACATTTGTTCGTATATGAATTTTCATGTCATACTACACTTTTGTTCATTCTTTTTAATAAGGACCGATGACGTCGATCATAAGCAAAATGATGAAATAAAGTTGGTTTTTACATCAACAAGATGATAGCTATATCCATCTCTCTTCATCTTCATTTTTCTTCCATATCACTCTCTTCTATCAACACTTTTCTTCAAAAATAACTTGGGGAAATAGGGATCAATTCTTCTACTTCTTCTATTATGTTCTTTCATATTTTTGATCGTCGATCACCCTCTTTCATCACCCCATCAACACTCGAGGGGGCATCCTTCATTATATTAATTTTTCTTCTATCTCTTCAAAAAAATGTTTGTACTTGTCTACTATCTTTGAAGTGGCATCACTTACACAACAGCAAAGAGGGGCAAATGTAGACACCTAAAATCCACTTTACGAGCTTTAATGCTAAGATTGCACTAATTATCCTCTTTCTCATCATTTCCATAATAATTAGCATTTTCATGCTAATTAGCTAACATTCCTCTTCATATTCGTTAATTAACAACCTTTCGTTAATTAATTATCTTTCTTATCATTAAGGATGTCAATTAATGACCTTTCGTTAATTAATATCCACTTCTACTTAGGTTAATTAATTACACTCATGACTCTAAATCAATAAATTACTATTTATTGGATCAAATTCCTCTCTCGACAGGCTGGTCCTCTTAAAATTGTTCACACTTTGCAAGATCAAACCTTCCAATTACAACAAAGTGTTTATACTTCTTCTCATGTTGTAGATTCTACTCAATTACTTCATGCTTGATTCTGAGAAGTGTACTTGTATCCCTTTCCTACCAATTACATTTCTCCTAATCTTCCTATCTATGATGGAAAGAGTGATCTTAAATAACATCTCTATACATTCCATGTTTCTTACTTAATATTATGCTTACAATGATACATTACTCACCAAGATCCTTCCCCAAGGTTTAAAATATTTTTATGTACCATGGTTTTATAATCTCATTGTGCATTCTTACTTACACAACTCTCTATCAATATACAATACACATGTTCCTATGATAAAATGTCTAAAATATGACAAGGTTATAATGAGCACATTAGTGATTATATTCTACACTACAAGACTATTTTTACTGAGATGAATAGTATTTTGGTCAATATTGAGCTTCAAGATCTCTTTACACAAAGTATTTTTACTCATTTACAATAATAAATTATCTTTGATAAGTTTCATTCACATGATCATCTATGCCATACATGGAAAGAGCGTGAATATAAGCTCCTTGACATGAATAAGCTCAAATATGTTGTTAATCCTCCTAACAAAACCCTTTTTTATCAAGTAAAATGGGGTTGGTGGGTCTCTCACCCTTTCATTAATCAACATGAAAGTTCATACAAAAAAGAGTAATAAATGAATCTAAATGAAGGACCAAATATAGTCCTCCCAAACTATGTTATAGAAGTACAACATCCATCATTACTAAAAAATGTGTCATTCAACTCAAAGAATAAAATCCAGAAATATTACAAAAATAATCACAATAAAAAAATGCCGCAATATATGTCATGCTACAATAGAAAAAACCTATCATTGTTGAATGAAGGGTAATAGATCCATTCTGAATAAATTCCCAAAGACTGCAACCGTTATCGCCAATATCTTATCATTATAATTATACCATCTCCTTTTATGAGTTTCTTATATACTTATTCTGAATGAAGAACAAAAAACAATGCTTCTCAACTATGTTATATAAGTACCACACCCATCAATATTAAATAAATGCCCCATTTTTCTCAAAGCACTCTAAAAACTAAAACCCAATAGTATCACATAATAAATCCCAAGAAATAAATGTCATAGTTAATATCTCCTACAATAATAGGAAAAACTCATCACTATTGAATGGAGGGGAGTAATTAATTTTTAATAAGATTCCAAAGACGATAACCCAAACTGCTAAATATATAACCACTAGAATTCTACCATCTCCTTTCCTAAAGTTACTTGTTTTATTTCAAAAATTTCAAATAACCACTCCCTAACATCATCATTCACCATTAAGATGATTTCGAAATAAACATCCATCACCTATAAAACATTTTTTTGGTATGAACAAATTATATAGGAAAATAAATTCACACATTGTAATACATTCATCCAGAACTCATACATATATATAAGCACAACCATGACCTCACGTAACAAAATATGATGTAATATATATATATATATATATATATATATATATGATGATGATGATGATGAAGATGATGATGATAATGATGATGATGATGAACCCTGGTTTGCCATGTTTTATCCTATGTGAACCTTGTGTTACCATGATATCATTTTGCACTATGTATAATATTGACGTTTTATAATTAATACTTTACTATGTTTTGGAAGGAAATGTTGTGCATATTCTTGTTATTTTCATCTTGTTATTGTTTTTTCAAATATGGCTTGAATGAAACTCTTATGTGTATTAACAATGTATTTGTAAAAGCATATCTTGACTTATCACGGGAGTTAACTACATACTAGTGCATGACTTGCCTTATAGCGCATGACTCATCTTTGTATTAGCGCTAGGACTCACCGTGGAGCGTAGGACTCAAATCGGATCACTAATTTGGACTCACTTGAAATAAGGGACTCACGTAAAAGAGATAAATGGCTCAAATGGTTGAATTGTGAGTTGATATAATTGGCACATCAGTTAACACAATGACATGAGCATGAAACATTTACTATTACCTCAACCTTCATGCAGATTATGAGGTCCATTCAACACTAGCTTAATTTTAGTTTCTTGAAGACGTGATGCAAAAAAAAACTCATGAACTTATGATCATCATGATTAGAAAGATTTGATATAGGATGTGCAATATATTCTAGTGTTGATTGATTGTCTCAAAGGAGTCAATTACGGGCCTCATTTGTAGTCAACATGATTAATTCAATCCAAACACGACATAGATTAATCCTTCCATGATTGTAACTTCTAAAATAATTTGTATTGTTATAGGTATCTTCCAATTAAGTAGTTGTCATTAATTTAAAATAACTAGTTCTCTCCCAGAGAGATTAGGACTGCTCTAATATAAAAGAGAAAATGTATTAGGACTAAAAATTTCAGTTCAATTAATCATTGTAGAATAAATTTCTTTCAATAAGTGCAGATTTAGGGGAAAACTTTACTTGTGTGACTTGCAATGTTGATCCAGGTTGAAGGGAATGAGAAAGGGCCAATCCTCCCCAATGAGAAGGAATAATTTACTATCCATTTCCTTTCTATATTTCACATTAATTTGAATCATCAGCATTGCATTATTTTTAGTACCTTTAATTCTGCATTCGATAGTCTTTTGTTTTCAATCAATTTCATTTCCTAATTCCATAGTATTATGTTAATTTTGTTCTTAAATAATTACTAAGAACAATTCTGACTATTCCCTTTGTTGTAAATAGCCATGGACACCACCATGGACTGACAAAAAAAGATAACTAAAGTGTGAGTATCAATGATTGTCACTTTTTAGCACCATTGTCAGGATAAATCTCAAGGTGTTATCAAAGGTTAAGGTGTTAGCTAGAAGTGATTCCTAATTTCCTGGTATGTTTCCATTTAGAAATTTTATTTCTATGAATCTTTCTTTTGAAGTAAGAAGACCTTGTAGTGACAACAAGAATCTTTTTCTCTTTGGATTATGTGGAACACAAACAGTCAAGTTAAGTGTTGGTAGTTAGGAAATTATCCTCAGCATGATAATATTTTATGTTTAGACCTAGAGACCGTAGAGGTAGATTTATTAGAGTAAATTTTCAAAACCCCCTCAAAACCAACTGTGGAACAACTTGCGACCAAGGAAAGGATGGATGATGAAGTAGATAACCCCAATGGTGCATAGAATGGAAACCCTCCACTTGGAAGAACATTTACATATTCCATATAACTGGATCCTAACGATCAAGCCCCTATGAAAAATATATCCCCTTAAATTTTACCAACCTTCAGGATTAGTCTTAGAATATTTTGACCAGTTTCTTTTTGAGTTCAAAGTCTTGTGTCAAACTTATGATTATAATTCTAATACCTAGAAGCTCAAGGTATTTCCCTCAAATTTAAAATACATAACTATGAGATGGTTCATGGGCTTAACCCCTAACTCCATCCATAGTTGGCAGGAGATGGACTTTTTTTTTGGATAAATACCAAGACTAGTACAGGGTGAGGAACAAAGGGAAGAACTTTGTAGGATTCAACAAAAGGAGGATGAGAGTTTGGAGGACTATCTTGATCAGTTCCTCTTCCTTCACAGGAGGTGTTGTACTGGTTTGGATATTAATCTACCCAAAACTTTATTCCTTAATGGATTGGATGAAGACACATAGGAATACTTTAATCTTATGGGAAAATGAGACATGAACAAACTAGAGTTTATTGATATCATTGACCTCTGTAGGAATTAATCTTCAAATTTCCCCAACCTTTATATACAGAAAGGCAAAATGGCCAATGGCAATAAATCCAAACTAAGAAAAGAAATTACAAATTTTCAAATAGACCTCTTGGTTAAAATTAATACAACTATGGATAGGGAGAAAGCCAGGAATATAGAGCCTTTATTCATCTATTGTCCAAGATGTAGGGACAAACATGGGCTTAAGGAATGCCCCTTAGACAAGACAGACATATGTCTTGTTTCGATCTAAAGCATGCCACAGACTAATGTGGATTGCTTCCCTTGTTGAAGAACCATCTAAAACAAAACACACAAGATGAAGGTGAGTTAAACTATATGGCTTAGAGGTAAGGAGGGAATTTTAAATCAAATCAAAATCAGCTACACACCAAAATCACAATGGGTCCTGCATCAATGGAATGCACCATGGCCATAATGCTAACCTTGGGTGTAACAAGTCCCATAGGGGTGGAGTCCTCAATGGAAAGCACCACCAAGTTACTATCAACAACCCTTAGCTCCACACCCAAACATTTCACTATTTCAACAGTTTAATCCTCAATACCAATAGTAGTGGAATGTACCTCTAGGATTAGGGCATCAATATTATAATCAAAGAATACACCAAGGTCAAGAAGCTTTGTTGATTGGGCCTATAAATGCTAACCTATCGATCAACCTACCCAACCACAGATTCAGCACAAATAGTGGCAAAACCCAAAAATGTGAGGTAGGGTAACCCGACATTCACTATGGAATCAGATAAAAATACCATAGTAAACTTTATGGATTGTAGGAATATCTTTTTCATTCTAGAAAGGTTACTTCAAAACCTTCATCTCCTATCATAGAAGAAACCCCTGAAGATAAATAAAATCTAGAAGAAATGCAGCTCAGTCCTATTTTGAAGAAACTCCTCAACCAAATGTTGATATTCCTTTTCCATCCAAAATCTTTGAAAAACAAAACACTACTATTCATGAACAACTAGATTCAGAGTTAATTCAGGGACTGAGAAAATTAAGTATTGGAATTCCTCTGCTTCAGGCTCTTAAGGATATTCCTAAATTAAACAAAACCATCAAAGAGCTTTGTTTTAAGCCTCCAGGAAGAAGAAAGAATTGGCCTAAAACCATCCATGTTGATGGGAAACTTGCTAGTATATTGGAAGGGAATATGACCCCTCCTAAATATGGAGACATTGGAATTCCTATTGTTACAATTTGCATAGGAGATGTCCAGATCCCAAACATCCTAATTTACCTAGGAGTTGTTATCAATGTGATGACCACATATACCTTGTCCACATTTTCACTTCCTAAACCGCATTCAATCTCTATAGTTTTATAAATGGCAAATCAGTTTGTAAATAAGAAAAAAGGGATCATAGAATATTTTACCATCACCATTAAATCATGGGATTATTCGGTAGACTTCATGATCATAAAAATGAAGAACATGAAGATTGGATACCCTCTAATCCTAGGACACCCTTGGTTAGCCATTTCCTCTACCCTCATTGATTGTAGAATAGGAAACATAGTGATTAAAAATGGACATGATTCCAAAATTTTATCCATCTACCCTTCCGCAAAACCTTTTTCTAGAGAAGATAAACTGTGGTGGAAGGATAATTCAGATGGATCAGAGGACATCATCTCTTCTTTGACCATGGTCATAATTCAAGAAAAAGTAGATCAAATTCAGGATGGTGACCATGAGTCTTGCACTGGACAAAGTGTAATTCATGTAGCTGAGCACAATTCCTACATTGGGTTTATCTCTAGTCATGCACTACAACTAATGGAAACAAGAGATGACGTGATGGATGAAAACAACCCACCTATAATATTCCCTTTATCAAAAAAATATATATTTGACCGAGTCTATTTTTCAAAATATCATTGTTTTTCACAAATTAATTCCCCACAAGTTCCCATTAAATGCATTATTGAGAGAATATCTCGTTGTAAATTCAATTCATCTGGATACCAAGCAACTGTCATTTTTCCTAGTGAAAACATTGTCAATCAATAGTTGGCTGACTAGTCAGGAAGAGAATACCATGTTTAAACTCTTATGATCTCATCCTCAAGATTTTGTTTGGGATTATAGTGACATAAAGGGTATACACTCCATTATTTGTACACACCACATTTACACAACTGATTCCAGACCAGTCAGACAACCACAAAGAAAGATAAACCATGCCTTAAGAAACATTGTAAAAACTGAAATTGAAAAAATTCTTAGGGTGGGATTCATTTATCCAATCTCAGATAGTCAGTGGGCTTTTCCATTAGTTATAGTTCCTAAAAATAATGTGAAATGGAGGGTTTGTTTGGATTATAGGGAGTTAAAAAGGTAACTCGTCAAGATTATTTCCCATTACTTTTCATTGATCAAGTCTTAGATAATTTATCTAGAAAAATGTATTTTTCATTCCTCAATGGGTTCAATGGCTACTAGTCAAATAATAGTAGCACTAGAGGACCAATATAAAACCACCTTTACCTACGCATGGGGAAAATTTTCTTATAAAGTATTACATTTTTGCTTTATGTAATGCTCCTACCACTTTTCAAAGAGTTGTGTTAGCAATCTTTGTTGATCTCACTCATGATTGCATTGAGATATACATGAATGAATTCACTATTTATGGGAAAACATTTCGAGAGGAAATTAAAAATATTGACAAGGTCCTTTCTAGGTGTGAAAAACATCAATTATCTTTATCCATGAAAAAGGCTTATTTATGATGGAGCAGGGGATAGTCTTAGGCCATCATGTTTCAAATGAAGGAATCAAGGTAAATCCTAACAAGATCAATGTCATTGTGAAACTTCCATCTCCCACAAACCAAACAAAAGTGAGAAGTTTTCTAGGACATGATGGCTACTGCAGAAGGTTCATTTCATATTTTAGTAAGATATCTTCTCCATTTTTTCCCTTATAACTAAGGATTCTGAATTTTAATGGACAGAAGCATGCCAAAAATCTTTTGACATTATTAAAGATTAATTAGTAAATACTCCAGTATTAAGAGGCCCAAATTGGAAGATCCCCTTTCATATACAAATATATGCCCAATGAAGAGGTAGGTGTTGTCCTTGGACAAGAAGAAGAAGGAGAAGAGATGCATATTATTTACTATATTATCAAAACCTCTCTCCTTCTAAAAGGAACTACACCACCACAAAGAAGGAATTTATTGCAGTAGTATATGTAATTAACAAGTTTCACCATTATATCACAAGATATGAAGTGATTGTTCACACTGACTACTCTTCTATTAATTATATAATGAATAAACCTTTAGTGCATGGTAGGATTGTAAGATTTTTGTTGTTACTGCAAGAATTTAATACTAAAACATTGAAAAGTCAAGGAAATCAAATGTGGTGGCTAATTTTATTTCTAGACTAACCATTTCAGGAAATGAAGATCGGGTCAATGATGATATTTAGGATGAACATCTATTCGTAATTTCTATTGTCTCTCTTTGATTTGCAAATATGGATAACTATTTCGCTACGGGGAAGTTCCCCACATTTTTCACACAAAATCAAAGAAAGCAATTGATCAAACAAAGTGTGATGTATACATGGTTAAATAGAATTCTATATAAATGTGGACCTAACCATGTTTTATGTAGGTGTGTAGCTAAAGATGAAATATTTGGCATACTTAGGGCATGTCATGATGAGCCATCAAGAGGACATTATTTAGTTCAAAGAACCATTCACAAAGTCTTAGGATATGGTTACTATTGGCCTTCCTTGTTTAGAGATGTCAAAAAGTATGTGTGGAGGTGTGATCAATGCCAAAGGATGGGAAAGCCAACATTTACATTTGAGATGCCACTCCAACCCCAAGTTGTTTTGGAACCATTTGAGAAGTGGGGTTAGATTTAATTGGACCAATTGACCCAACCTCTCAAGGGAAGGAGTAAATTTTGGCTTGTATATATTACGTCACCAAATGGGTTAAGGTGCAAACACTACAATATGTAAGAGATGAAAAAGTTTTAGTTTTTTTATATGAAAATATATTTCAGAGATTTGGAGTACCAAGATCCAGTGTTTCAGACCAGATACCATATTTTATGTTAGGTGTAGTCAGTTCCTTTGTGGAAACATATCAGCTGAAGCATAATAATTCATCACCATACCATCCACAGTCTAATGGTCAAGTGGAGGTTACTAATAGAGAGTTGGAGAATATCCTAACAAAAATAATGGATATCTCAAGGAAAATTTGGGTTCAAAAACTACTGACGCTAGTGTGGGCCTACAATACTACTTGGAAAACAACCACATGATTCACTCCTTATGAGTTGGTTTATGGGAATAATCCCATTCTTCCCATAGAATTTGAGATTCAAACCTTGAGAACAACTACTAAAGTGGGAATTAATTTATCAGAAGCACAAAAGACAAGGATTTTTCAACTAAATCAGTTGAATGATATGATACCACAAGCATTGCATCAGAATAAAATCATCCAACATCAGAGGCAGGAATGGCATGACAAACACATTAAGCCAAGGAAGTTCTGAAAATGAGATTGGGCTCTATTATTTGATTCAAAATACAAGGATTTCGAGGGAAAGTTGCTGACAAGATAGACGGGCTCATACCAAATTGAAGAAGTATTCAAACTTTGGATAGTTCTATTAATTCCAATTGATGGTGAGAAGAATGTGATGTTTGTTAATGGTCATAGATTGAGGCTATACCAAAAAATGGCATCTAAAGAATGATTCTAGAGTATGCTTGAGGAAGATTCAAAGTTGAATTGTTTGAAAAAAATTATTTGTCCAACTCAACTCAGGCCGAGTTATTTCTTAGTAATAATAAAGAGGGGATGGTTGAAAACTAGAAATGGCAGCCATCTTCCTCGAGGTATTGGATGAAAACCAATAATCGTGGCTACTCCTATAAAAAAATTAAACAAAATAATAAGTGTAGGTGTCTGAAAATAGTGAGAGGAGGTTGGATTAAATCAACATTTAAATGATGGCCAATGATGTGAAAAGTAAAATTAATTAGGTATGCATGATTATTCCCTTCTTAAATGTTGTAAAGTTAATTTATGGAATGCTCATTATTGTACTCATGTAAATTGATAACCTCCCTCATTCCCAATTTTCTCCCACGCTTCACATATCCCAAAAAATCTGCCATCCATATCCATATTAATCACCCACACATACACAATTACTTTGTCCTTTAATCACTATCACCTTGGGATTCATTAAAACTTTCCCAATTTGTGTTGTTTCATATATAATTTTTGTGTCTCCCCTATCTTTTTCCCAATTCCGTCATTGCAATCATGTACTGCTACCAGCTCCATTCCTGTGCTTATTTCCATCTTTGTAACATTGCATTTCTAGTCTTGTGCTCCATTATTTTCCAACTGTGCATAATTACTTGCTCTGCATAATGCACCAATCATGGGGTTCAGACTTATGCATGAACCAACTAATTCAATTGAACTATTAGTTGATGTAAGGTCAGTGGAAATATTTGAAAAGGTCAGATTGCTTGATTTCATGCTTGTATGAAGATTTTAATTCAAAAATGAAAGAGGAGTTCATCAAGAACATGGAAAAGGGATGTGCTACTGTAAGAGGTAAGAAAATGTCATTCAGTCCCACTATAATTAGCCATATTTCAGAGATACCAGAAGAGGGTCAATCAGTTAATAATAGGACACCCTATTCGAAAGTATTAAAATATTTTCTATGGAAAAAGGAAAAACAAGAATTGGTTATGGACAATAATGGAAAGGCCAAAGGCATAAAAACAAGTACTCTCCCTAAACCTTAGGCTGAAGTAGTTAAGTGGATAATCAAATATTTCACCTGTGAGGGTTAGTATGAGATCATTTTGGGCCATGTTTTGAGAATTCTTATCCACTTTCTCCAGGGCCAAGTTAAATGCCATAATAAAGTAAATTTGCCTTAGTTCTTGTTTGATTCTGTCTCCACTACTCATTGAAAAATTCCATTGGGGTACCTCTTACTTAAAATTCTAGGGCCTAATACATTTGATTTGCAAACATCATTTTGTTAAGAAAAGGCATGGCCTTAGGAAGTGGATGAAATTCCAAAAAAGTATGCCCTAGAGTCTGCATTGGTTCTAGAGCCACAACATTCCACTTTAGAAAGGCCTAAGAAACACCCAAGGACATCCAGGCATGCTCAAACCCTCAATGAGCCCTAAGAAAAAATTGTTCCTTCTCAAGAAGAGAAGGAGGCAATTGCTATTATGGAAACCTTACTCTAAAGACACCACCTATGTCTCCCCCTCATTTTGTATCACCCTTCGTTCCTTCTTCTAAAAAATAAGTTGATAAAACCCCAAACATTGTTGTTGACTCTCCCATTGTGGACAAAGGTAAGGCACCCATGATAGAAGCATAACCTAGTTCCCCTCCAAATTCTAATACAATTTTGCCACAAGTCTTATCCCTTACCAAAACTCAGTATGAACTCTAACATGCCCAAGATAAAATTACACACCTACAAATCCTCCTTCAAGCCAAAGAATCCAGTTTCTCTCAGATGGAGTCTGAAAAGACTAGAAAATTTGATAACTCCATCAGACCATGGAACAACAAGAAGATGCCACTCTTCAAATTCAGCATGCTCTGGAGGAAAAAGAAAAATAGATTCATTCCCTTCAAACCAAGTAAGATAAACTAAATGCATCACTTACAATTTTGTAAGAGAGTAGAAAGGAAAAGAGCCTATGGCCACCACAGAACAAATAACTCAGACAGACTTTGTGTTTCCTCAAATTATTGTCTTGAGAGGAATGGTTAAGTGGATGCAAGAGTGTTATAGGATCAAGGGATTTGATGATGACAACAAGGTTTTAAAGGAATAAAACAAGTTTCTTAAAGATAATGTGCTTAATGTTTTTAGGTTATATGATCAGGTCCTCTCATGCAGGCCCCCATCTAATTTCTATGTTTTTTTCTTAAAGGAATAATTCTTAAAATGGTAGATTTATAGATTTTGTTCCATGCAAGATATAGAATTTTATTATGATAATTAGTTTGTTGGTGCATACACAATAGGAAATAATGTTGCTAAGAATCTACTCTATGAATTTTATGTTCATAAGTTCCTTCTCCTGAACATATTGAGATTCCAATCAATTTATATGTGGGAGAGGTACAATTGAGGGAATTCATCTCTACTTTGAGGAATCAGTCTGAATGGAGGGAGAAAAGAGGAACATATGTCCGAGAAGAAGCCAATATAGGCCTCTTAATGAGGCATGATCTTCCTGCCCCCATCCGGTTTTTCACAAGATTTCAGTCCCAGGTATTTTGTTTACAGTTGGTGGATAGGTATAAGGAAATTATGAGAACTTGTGTAAAGGATTTTAGGTAGAAAAAACTCCCAATGTTTAATGTTAATTTCATTTATTTCCAATTGAGATTTGAACTTCTCGCTGAGCACTATAAAAAGAAGGAAGTGATTTCACCCACTAATCTCCATTGGTCATTAAAAAGGACCAAGGATATATGCAAGATTATTGTAATACAGGATAAGTGGATTGGAATGAGGTATAGGCCTCCATTAGTTATATCACCAGTGTCACAAAGGAATTCCACATATGATCAACCAAAAGGTTGTTATACAACTTGGAGGAATGAAGTCATAAATTTCTTTGGTTTTTGTAACACTGAGTTGGATGGGACTTGGCAGACCTTTTCTAATGAATACGATCTGTTGTTTGATTAGCATCTATGTTCTTGGCTTGGTACAATCTGGTTATGGTATCAGAGCTGGAGATTGATGTTGACATCTATCTGTAAGTTTTATTTTGTAAATAAAATCTTTGTATATTCATATATTTGGGATTTGGTCATATTTTGTTGTTGCATGCAGTTTTATGCAAAACAAAGGCTTCCATTGGATCCGGAAGGTGTGAAAACCCTAAGATCGACTGTAAACTCGGCCATTTTTGTAGGCAGTCGGTTTTTTCATTTTTTTGTTGTTGTAGAGAAGCACAATGGTTCACCTCGGGATTCATGCCCACTTAAAAGGAAACGGTGGATTATTTTTTGGGTATGTTGGATTTCTTGAGATCTACACAGGGTAATTTTCTGTTGTAGCATATCTGTCTCGGTTTACGTGTAGGAAGGTTTTCAAGTCTTTCCTATTTTGGCAGGGGTCCACGGATGCTGTGCACGATTTTTGCTATTTCGGGAAAATCCACAGGTTGCTATTTTCGGAAAATAAAGCTCACTCCCTACATAGTCCAGAAATAGTATTTTTTACCAAAAGACTCAAAAACAAATAAATAGCAGAGGATTATATTGAAAAGTTTGTATCTTTTGCTCGGTAACTCGGTTTTGAGTGCCATTTTTTGCAAAAGTGCTTGTTTTTTCGTGCTCTTTCCATTGGAAATATTTATTTTGATACTTGCAATATAATTATAAAGTTCCAAATATGGAGGAGTGTTGTAATCAATTGTGGACGCAATTTCGGTTGAGCCCGACGTCCTAAACTTCTGGGAGTTGCATTTTGTATCTATCATGGATTCTGAGAATGATATGTTTTTTTCTTAAGTGTGTGGACTTCAAGAGGATATTATAAAATTTGTGGAAGAAAATAGATCACTCAAGAAGTGAAATTTTCTTCTACAATCACTCATTCACGATAAGGATACAATAATACACTTCCTGCAGAACAAACTTGTTAGCCTTTAGCATCACCATCATATTGTGGACAACCATATCCATGCTTCTAGTCCACTTGTAGCTATTTCTCCTGAACCCACTGACATTGATCTATCAGTCTTTGAGTTTGTTCCTACTCTTCATGCTCATACACTTATGATGCTTGTTACTGCATGCTCTTCCACATCTGTGTCTATTACAGTACCACATGTTGTGTATCCTACTTACCTTTCATGGTTGCATGCCTGTTTGAGAAGCATACCACGCATTCGAGATCTCGCATGCTCCATTCTATGGGTCTCACTAGCGGAGTCATTGGAAAACATTCCCAGGGTATTGTTTCCTTGATTCCACATGTTAAGTAGAATTCTCATCGTGACATTGGTTTTCGAGCAGATACTTCATTAGGATCACACATTGACAAAGATCATTTTTTTGTCCGCTCGACTCTTTTTAGGATCATGAGCAACACATGAGTTCTGCACCTTCACTCAGGCTTGAGAAACCTAAGATTTCAGCTATCAGACATGATCAACTTGACACACATTTTGATGTTCTTTTGCATGCACCCATTGTGCATTTTGCACCAAGTCATATGTAGGCATCTTCTTCATCCATCCGTGTTGATTTGGGGTGGATATCTGATCACTCGTGGCAATGACATAGGCATTCATTGAGAGGACTCTACAGGCGTGGATCCTCCACCATTCGGCCTCTTGCTCCACTTTCTATACCTTCTGCATTGTGATGCTTCTTGTTTTGAGCATTTTTCTTTAGCAGGTATAGTGTATCTCTCTTGTTTGTTGATTGATTTTGTATCTCTATTTTTGACACTTTTGGCATGTTGACAATATCTCTTATGGGGGATCTATTCTGGTGAAGTCCAGTGTTATTTTGTCAGTGTTTGAGTAGTTGATTTTGGGAAACTCATACATATTTGTAGCGTCACTCCACCCATTCAGTAGTATGGGAGGGTGTGGTGTTGATCTTGCTTCTTCGGGTTTTGTGTCCTTGCCTTGTTACATTGGCTTTTCTTGGATCGTGACACTCTGGAGTTTGTTTCCTTGCTCAGCTGCATGGCTTGTTTGAGAAGCACACCACTGCATTCAGATCTCGCATGATCCGTTCTATGGGTCTCACTAGCGGAGTCATTAGTAGACATTCACAGGGTATTGTTTCCTCGATTCTACATGTTAAGTGGAATTCTCGTCGTGACATTGGTTTTCGAGCAGATACTTCATTGGGATCACACATTGACAGAGCTCATTTTTTTGTTCACTCGACTCTTTCTGAGGATCATGAGAAACACATGAGTTCTGCACCTTCACTCAGGCTTGACAACCCGAGATTTTATTTATCGACATGATCAACCTGACACACATTCTGATGTTTTTTGCATGCACCCATTGTGCATTTTCACCAAGTAATATGCAGGCATCTTCTTCATCCATCCGTGTTGATTTGGGGTGGATATCTAATCACTCATGGCAGCAACATAGGAATTCATTGAGAGGACTCTACAAGCGTGGATCCTCCACCATTCGGCCTCTTTCTCCACTTTCTATACCTTCTGCATTATGATGCTTCTTGTTTTGATCATTTTTTTAGCAAGTGTAGTGTATCTCTCTTGTTTGTTGATTGATTTTGTATCTGTATTTTTGACACTTTTGGCATGTTGACAATATCTCTTATGGGGGATCTATTCTGGTGAAGTCTAGTGTTATTTTTTCAGTGTTCGAGTAGTTGATTTTGGGCAACTCATACAGATTTGTAGCATCACTCCACCCATTCAGCAGTATGGGAGAGTGTGGTGTTGATCTGCTTCTTCGAGTTTTGTGTCCTTGCCTTGTTACCTTGGCTTTTCTTGGATCGTGACACTCTGGAGTTTGTTTCCTTGCCTTGTTGCTTTGGTTTTTTTCTTGGATCGTGGCACACCTATTTGCAGCAATTGATCGAATTATGTTTGGTGTTTTTTACACTTTCGACATCACTCTGTTGACAATCTCCTTATATGGAGCTATTCTGGTGGAGCCCAGTGTCAGTTGTTTTTGAGTTTTTGATCGACCAGTGGATTTAGACCACAGTGCACACCAAAATTCTTTAGCATTATACAAGTTTTTGAGCCGAGCTTCTTGGGATGCCTTGGAGTGGATCTTTACTCTCTTTACTTTGTTGTTATTGGTTTTGGGTACCTTGCGGTGTCCCTTTTTCCCAGTTATTGTACATGAGTACCTCATCAGGCCTAGTTGCCGGGACTCATACTGTGGACATGCCACTTCTATTTTGGCCCCTAGCTTCACTTGAGGGGGGGTGTTAGAGTAGGTATTTACCTTATCTCATGTTCACCTAGGTAATTTATTTACCTTTATTGTATTTATCCTCACCCACTTATGTGTGTGGATATTTCTTTTATCTTATTTAGATATTAGGAGATATTATCTAGTTGTTAGGTATAGTTCTTTCCTTGATCTATGGTATTGACTAGTTCTTTCCTTGATCTATGGTATTGACTAGATCCTTGATGTCTAGTTCTCTCCTAAATCTATGGTCTTGACTAGTTCTTTGATGACTAGTTATTTCCTTGATTTATGGTTTGATCTACGACCTTGATTGGTTCTTAGATTTTATTCATTGCCTATTTAAGCAAGGCCCATTCTCAAGGCAACAGGGCAGGGAAACAAACTCTAGAGTGTCATGATCTAAGAAAGCCAAGGTAATAAGGCAACAAGGCAAGGAAACAAACTCCAAAGTGTCACGATCCAAGAAAAGCCAAGGTAACAAGGCAAGGACACGAAACTCGAAGAAGCAGGATCAACACCACACCCTCCCATACTGCTGAATGGGTGGAGTGACGCTACAAATCTATATGAGTTTGCCCAAAATCAACTACTCAAACACTGACAAAATAACACTGGACTTCACTAGAATAGATCCCCCATAAGAGATATTGTCAACATGCCAAAAGTGTTGAAAATACAGATACAAAATCAATCAACAAACAAGAGAGATACACTACACCTGCTAAAGAAAAATGCTCAAAACAAGAAGCATCAAAATACAAAAGGTATATAAAGTGGAGCAAGAGGCCGAATGGTGGAGGATCCATGCCTGTAGAGTCCTCTCAATGAATGCCTATGTCGTTGCCACGAGTGATCAAATATCCACCCCAAATCAACACGGATGGATGAAGAAGATGCCTGCATATGACTTGGTGCAAAATGCACAATGGGTGCATGTAAAAAACATCAGAATGTGTGTCAGGTTGATCATGTCTGATAGCTGAAATCTTAGGTTTCTCAAGCCTGAGTGAAGGTGCAAAACTCATGTGTTGCTCATGATCCTCAAAAGAGTCGAGCGGACAAAAAAATGATCTTTGTCAATGTGTGATCCCAATGAAGTATCTGCTCGAAAACCAATGTCACGATGAGAATTCTACTTAACATGTGGAATCGAGGAAACAATACCCTGTGAATGTCTGCCAATGACTCCGCTAGTGAGACCCATAGAATGGAGCATGCAAGATCTGAATGCAGTGGTATGCTTCTCAAACAGGCCATGTAGCTGAGTAGAAGTAGGATACACAACATGTGGTACTGTATTAGACACATATGTGGAAGAGCATGCAGTAACAAGCTTCATAAGTGTATGAGCATGAAGAGCAGGAATAAACTCAAAGACTGATAGATCAATGTCAGTGGGTTCAGGAGAAATAGTTGCAAGTGGACTAGAAGCATGGATATGGTTGTCCACAATATGATGGTGATGCTGAAGGCTAGCAAGTTTGTTCTATAGGAAGTAAGTCCACACACTTTAGAAAAAAAGCATATCATTCTCAGAATCCATGATAGATACAAAATGCAACTCCCAGAAGTTTAGGACGTCGGGCTCAACCGAAATTGCGTCCACAATTGATTACAACACTCCTCCATATTTGGAACTTTATAATTATAGTGCAAGTATCAAAATAAATATTTCCAATGGAAAGAGCATGAAAAAACAAGCACTTTTGCAAAAAATGGCACTCAAAACCGAGTTACCGAGAAAAAGATACAAACTTTTCAATATAATGCTCTACTGTTTATTTTAGTTGCCACTAAAACAAAAAAATTGTTGTTGCCTTCACCACACAAATAAAATTAAAGGGGGCTAAAGACCTGAAAACCTTCCTACACATAAACCGAGATAGATACACTGCAATAGAAAATTTCCCTGTGAAGATCTTGAGCAATCCAACATACCCAAAAAATAATCCCCCGTTTCCCTTTAAGTGGGCACCAATCCCGAGGCGAACTAGTGTGCTTCTCTGTAACAACAAAAAAACCAAAAAACTGACTGCCTACAAAAATGGCCGAGTTTATAGTCGATCTTAGGGTTTTCACACCTTCCAGATCCAATGGAAGCCTCGATTTGCATAAAAGTGCATGCAACAACAAAATATGACCAAATCCCAAATATATGAATATACAAAGATTTTATTTGCAAAATAAAACTTACAGACATATGTCAACAGCAATCTCCAGCTCTGATACCATGAAAGGAACGATAACTAGATCGTACCAAGCCAAGAACATAGATGTTAATTAAACACCATGATCAATAAGATGAAATCAATTCTTTAGAATAAATTTACATAAAACCTTTGCAAACAAATGAGCAGCAATATCATATATTATTATAGAACTCAATGCAATACATTGAGAATGGGCCTTGCTTAAATAGGCAAGGAATAACAATCTAAGAACCAGTCAAGGTCGTAGATCAAACCATAAATCAAGGAAATAACTAGTCAAGACCATAGATTTAG
This sequence comes from Taxus wallichiana var. yunnanensis, assembly GCA_018340775.1. Taxonomy (NCBI): domain Eukaryota; kingdom Viridiplantae; phylum Streptophyta; class Pinopsida; order Cupressales; family Taxaceae; genus Taxus; species Taxus wallichiana. The sequence continues at coordinate 10,848,366 of CM031237.1, forward strand.
GAGAGAACTAGATGTCAAGGATCTAGTCAATACCATAGATCAAGGAAAGAACTAGTCAGTACCATATATCAAGGAAAGAACTATATCTAACAACTAGATAATATCTCCTAATATCTAAATAAGATAAAATAAATATCCACACACATGAGTGGGTGAGGATAAATACAATAAAGGTAAATAAAGTACCTAGGTGAACATGAGCTAAGGTAAATACCTACTCTAACAACACTGAGTTGGATGAGACTTGGCAGACCTTTTCCAATGAATACAATTGTTCAAGGATCATTGAAAGATTGAATAGGTAGTAGGAGGACCTGTTAGATCTTAAGTGTGGGGGAGTGATGAACCCCTATTTTTCCATGTTTTATCCTATTTGAACCCTGTGTTACCATGATATCATTTTGCACTATGTATAATATTGGCATTTTATAATTAATACTTTATTATGTTTTGGAAGGAAATGTTGTACACGTTTCATGCTCATTTCATTGTGTTAACTGATGTGCTAGCTATATCAACTCATTGTTTAGCCATATGAGTCATTTATCACTTTTGTGTTCAAGTGAGTCCAAATTAGTGATTTGGATTGGTCATGCGCTCGACAACGAGTCATGCACTAATGCAAAGGTGAGTCTTGTGTTGTAGGGCAAGTCTTGTGCTAGTGCATAAATGAGTCATGTGCTAGTGCATAAATGAGTCTTGTGCTAGTGCATAAATGAGTCTTGTGATGACTTAAGATATGCTTTTCCAAATACATTTTTACTACACATAAGAGGTTCATTCAAGCCATATTTGAAAAAGAAATAACAAGACAAAAATAAAAAAATATGCACAACATTTCCTTCCATAACATAGTAAAGTATTAATTATAAAACATCAATATTATACATAGTGCAAAATGATATCATTGTAATGCGTGGTCCACATAGGATAAAACATGGCTAAACAGGGGTTCATCATATGAGTTGTTTATAGTAACTCATATATTATATGCTTATATATAATATAATATATAAATCATAATGTTCGCAATAATATTCCTAAAATTCACCCCCTTAGTGTGAATGTTATTAATATATGAAATGTCACCCCCTTAATGTGAACACAGGGAAAAAACACACCATCATACTAAAAATATAATTGTATGCCACTGCATACTTCTAGGTCTGCATACTACCATTTAGATCTTACTGCACATGATCACTCACTTCACCACAGTGAATCATCACTGGATGATCACACTTCCACCAATACACCTACATATGAGAACCCAATAGTTATCACTTTCACTTCTAACGAATGCTCTTTCACCAGCCAATCAATGAAGAAGTATGACTATTACAGGATCTCCGCAGCCAGAGGACCTCTATAGTTAGTTGTCCTTCTATATAATTGTACTCAACATCCATAATGCACATGCTCCTTGTTTCAAACTTTAGAAAGGAATGAATACCTTGCTTTATTTCTACACACACCACTTAAACTAAACAACTGAAATAATATAAAAAAGGTGCCACCAATGTTGTATGTGACCCCATCATTGGTGACTGACGAGATGCATTGATCGCCCTCCTTCATGTATTGCCTCCGACCTCTAGTGTGAATTTGAAGTTATTTAATAAAGAAATTATTCATCATTAGGGCAGTAAATATCCTCATTCATGGAGCACTCCTCCCATTCAATGTATTCTTCAACAATATAATCCTTTTGATTGAGCCTGTCATCAAAAACATAATGTGCCCTCTTCTTACAATTCAAAATTACATGTCCTACTTCTTTACAATAATAACATTTAACTTTTCCTTTTGAGGGAACATGATTTGAATTATAGTTTCACTTTTTTGAAGATGTAATTGCTTTGTTTCATACATATAACACCTCCTCTTCTAGTTCTAAATAATCATTTTGATCAAGAAGAGTAGAAATTCCTCCTTCTAAACCAATGTTTAGCTTAATCAAAGTGAAAACCATATTAGATAACTTTTTAGGCATACTATTCAAAAGTATTACTTTGGTATCATCATATTTTACCTTCTTGTTAATACCCATGAGTTGTTTGAGTATGGAGCGGAACTTTCTTATATGATCTTCCATATTTGCACCTTATTTCATCTTCAATCCATACAATATTTGCTTCATTGTTGTATTAGCACTTTTTGCTTCAGATCCAAACAATTTATTTAAATTCCCAAATCTCTTTTGTTGACTTCAAGAATTCCACATGATGAAGATATGCTTTTGATAGATTGAAACCAATAGTTCCCATGGATTTTTTATCCTTGATAGTCCAATTTGGAAGATTGGTTGCATTTTTTAGTGTTGACGCATTTTGTTTGATGGCATCCAAAAAATCTTTCTCTATCAAGTGTAACTGCATCTAGATTTTCTATGTATGGAAATATTTTCCTTCAAATTTCTTAATTAGACTTAAGTTATCCATTTTCAAGACACTATGATCCTATTACGATGATATATGTAAACAACTCTTTTTACCCAAATAATGGTATTTGAAAATGCCACGATAGATGATTAAAATGAAAATACAAAATGATGGCTTTGACACCTTTAAATATATTGATAAATTATTACTTTGATAAATTTTAAAACCTAGACGAATCAAAGGACACTATTGATGACAATAACAACATAAATCTTAATAAAATTTCACTAACCTTATAAAATAATACTATGAACCTTAAAATTTAAATTTCGATCACGTACTTAATATAATTGCACCTATTTTTATATTGATAAGTAGCAAAAACTTTTGGCTGTAAATCTTAAATATGGATCACAATTCGAAGAATAATTGTGCGATGAAGAACACAACTCTAAGCTTGACAATTAAAAGACTATTGACCAAAAGTAGGATCAACCTATGGAAGCAGTGACAGAATGTTAGAAATGTGGCTAAAATAAAATAGGATTACTATGCATATACAATTATGAGTCAATAATTGGCAGGCAAATGGAAAACTAGACTACACTAGCATTGATAAAATACATTATGGAATTTCACAAATAATGTAACGTGCCAACAAAATTTATAAGAGCATATTCAACAACCACACACTCTTCACCTTCAAATATGCAATTGAAACACAATATGTTAATTACCTTTCTTTGTTATGCCATCCATTGTGCCTCATTTTTGAAAAGGTCCAGTTAACAATGATCCACTCTTGTAAATATGAGTTTTCAAATATTTCAATCTTTAGTTAACCATGAGCATGCAAGAAGCGAACTACAAAGGAACTGATAGCACCATATGTTAAACACATAAAATATTGAGATGGCAGAAATTGATCATTAGCATGAGTGACTCATATGCGTGGCAGAATTGTATGATTCTTGGATGTTAAAGAGACTAAGAACTGCATATAAGCACACATTTCTAATTCCATTTATTTTCATGTGTTTTTGAAAAGTTAAAAATTCAAATCTTGAACCATGTCAACGAAACCTAGGTGTCAAAAACTTGCTTGAAAACCCTCCTGAACCCTCATGCAGATCAGTCTGCTATATGTATCATATCCATCCAAACCTTATAGGTCCTCATAAAGTGTTTTACAAACTTTCCATGATGTCTGAAATGTTTTTATAAGGCCATTCAACTCATTCAGTGAAGTGTTGTCAAAAGAGAAATCTTTGGTAAGACTAGAAAGGCTATTTTTAGCCTTTCCTAAATAGGTGTGCATACTTTGAGACTAATCTGAATTCCCACAATCATCCAAAGGTAGTTTTTAAGATATTAGAGATTAATTTAATTGATTTAGGAAAGTTTACGGAAATTTTGGAGGTTTAGGAACAGTTGCAGTGAAAGCTAGTTTTTCAGGGTATGGAGCTTGCAGTCCAAAACAATACCTAAAATTTGGCATAGGATTTCAAGAGTTCTGTGATAAATTGGAAAGAAAACAAATATTCATTGGAAATATTGAAGACTCCTCTACATGATGGAATCATAAAATATTTCACAACTACAAGACATGTTTAATTCTCAGGGAAGCTCAATTTATGTAGGCACACCCTATTGTCCAGAGGAAAAATGAGCAATTTCAGGGAGTTTCAGGAAAAATTGAATTATGATACCCATCCCATTGTTCTTGAAATGCTTATGAGAGTAAAAATCATATAATATTTCACTAAAAAAGATTGGTAAAGCTAGCACTATGCTGAAAATTCATAGGAAGAGACCATATGCAATCTAAAATAAGATGAGATAACTAATAAGAAGAAGTACCATATACTTATAAGGAGAAAACCCTAAGGCAACAAGGGTTGCTGCTAAGATCAAATCACAAGAGGGGTTCAGAAATTTTTACACCATAATTAGATTTAAAGTGAAACCTAATTAGTTTTAGTGAATCGAGTACACTAAATGATTTAAGGGTTAGCAACAAGTGGATATTTTGATTAGTCAAATTCTAATATTAATTATCACAATCAAAATAATGATTTTATATTAATAACTAATATGCTAGATAAGATATGAACTTAACAATACAAAGAATTGAGTACACTGGGCTAATTACAGATGATTATGGAAAGTTATGGATGGATGCACTATTGAAATAGGGAGGTATAAACTTGATGATGCTTCATTTCTAGGACTATAACTAGAAACGAACTTGGGGTATGATCATACAACTTTTATAGGGTCGTATGATATGGTATTGACCCTTTTTAATGGTCTTGGACCTATTTGGTTATGGGATTTATAACTTCTACATACTATCGATTGCCTAGAACTATATGTCATTGTCAAACCCTAATTTGTGATCATGTTATGAAACTATCTAAATACTCTGATCATGATCTAAAACCCTAGATGTGGATGATAATTCCTACAAAAATAACATTAACCACATTCACCATTGATATATGCACTACTCCGAAGATTCCTCAAACTGCATGTCATTCTCCACCTGACATGTGATATCTAATTGAATGAAACTGATTTTGACAACCATATTTAACCATGCTTGAATTGAGTATGCTCTTGTTAAGATACTTGGGGAAGGGATCTCTGAGTGCTTATAGATAAGAGAGATTGTTGTCTTAACTTGGTAATAAGCTTCAAAACTATAAATATTATTTCCCTAATGACTATAGATGTGTTATTTCAAAATTAAGGAGCCTTGGGTGCCTTTTACAAGTGTGGGAAGTGATTTTATCAATGTAGTTCCATTATATTTCCAAGTTAGCAAATGAGGTAGTGTTTACTTGCTTATATATGGTTCTATAGATGATCTATGAATGAAATGCCAGACCTAAAGAGATTATAATACCCAACAAAGAATATGAATTTGAAACTAAATTTGAAGGACATGTTGGTCCAAGACCAAATATATTATTCTGACCAAACTATACGACCTTGACCATGGAAGGAAAATATGTATCCTGAAGTTTTGGAAGTTGTTTCCTAATGATTCTCTATGGATTTTATGCATTGTGTTCTTATATTTTGACAACATGTCACTGCGCAAAGATAAAAAAATCTAAACAAAAGACCTAAGAATGTGTTAAAACACTACTAGATAAGTTTCATGAGTTTGTAATTAAGTAAGTGCACCCTCTTTGTAGTGTTTTCACCTTATTAACAATCATTTATAATATTCTATCTTGTAAACTACTAATAATAGTAAATCTTGATATACACATTGATCTATAATTAAAAGTCTAAATATACTAATGTTTCTAAGACTTAACCCTAGAATAAATAAAACTCATTAACTCAACACTTTTTTAATTTAGGGTTGAATCAAATTGGAGCACTAGGTACTTAGGATTCCAATCATATGAGTTGCAATTATTATGGTTTTCTCATCCTTTGGATTCTTTGTATTCTTTAAAAAGAGGTTTTTTCTAGGTCTTATCTCATTCATTTTTGTTCCCCACATCAACTCTCTCATAAGGTGTTGTTAACCTTAGGGGGAAGTTAATGCACAAATGGTGTCCACAATCAAGTAAGTATCTCTAACCTCTATTTTACTTTATGTTATTTTATATTTGGATGTTTTTTTGATGTGATCATGCATATGTTAGAGTAGAGTATAATTTTCCTGATCAATTGCATTATTTATCTATCGGTTCTTACCTTATAATCCACACTTTGTGATTTATGACTTATCGATCATTAAAACCTATGTTTATAACCCTGGCATAAGAATCCATATTTTTGTTACAAGCTGATTACACCAAAATTATTATCAAATTTTCATCATAAGCTAGTTATATGTCATTACTCTATCTTATATCTAGGCTTTGGAACCTTGCATTTCCTATAAAGTGTGGGATATTGTCTCTCAAGTTCCATGTCTCTTTGAAACATACAACCTCAAGGTGTACATCTTTAGTATGAACCCTCTCATTATCCTAATTTAGATCGCCCATTATAGAGATACAAAGAGGATATTTCATCATGCCATTATTTATTTGTATACATTGAGTGGAGTGGTTGTAGGCAATTTGTATTGGATTTTACCATTTTATTGAAGCAACCATAATAGAAAGGCAACTTTGATTTTACCAATTTCACCAAAACATTGTGTCATATTAGATTTGTCTCAAAGACTTACATAAATACAAACTTTTTTCTTGTGATAAATTTTCCATAATCAAGTTATTGAGCAGGAACTACAAGTTTGGCTTTGTTGGCTGATAAATTTTGGAATAATTTTATTGGTTAGTTTTTTGTAAATATTGAAAATTTAAAATAAAAATTAATTTCACTTTCTTTTAACACTAAAAACATTGATACAAGCATGTCATGGGTGTTCAAAATTATTTTTATGAATTCAAATATAATATTGTTCCATACATGTAATTATTCTTATTAAAATGTGATAAATAGTCTATAATATAGAAAACATCAATTCCCACAATTATGGATCTCAACAATGCTTCATTGCCTGGTTTTAGAAAAGTATAAAATTTATTGTAATTTTCACTCAAGTAGTTATGCAATTAAAATTGAATGTCCTAGACCAACGCCTCCTTATTCGCCATCATTTCTTCTCTATACACTCCTTCCAAATTGTGTAGATAAAGAGAAGTATCTATCTAGGTAACTATACACACCTATGCAGAAAACCAAATTCACCTATGTAGGTGATTGAATGCTACCTAATATCTGATTTTCCATTATGCAATGTTTCATAGCTCAAGTTCAACAAATGTCATGACTTTCCAATAAGGCGCGACTAATTTGTTGACTAGACATACTTACGTTTACCTTAAGATGTATACAAACACATAACATGTGTATATACCTTTCCAAAGTAGTCTACTTGAATGAAGAAATCAATGAGGTAAATAAATTCAAATAACCTATGTGATTCATATATATTTTTTTCAAAACATGGGGCATGTGTGGGATATAATAGGGGAAGCTCAACATTAAACTTATGTCAAGGGATTAAGTAGTTAAAATTTTTACCATTGATTTCCATGCCATCAACGATAACTAAAACTTGCATTTGATCGTATTTATATATTTATTTCATTTATTTGGGTTCCATGTTCACACTTCCAAATTTCAGTCGGTCATTTGGTCACATTTGTGTATAGGTTCTTCAAAGTTAATGGGATTTTTCCATTGAGTTGGCAATGGATGGTAGGATAGACAACATATGTCAACATATGTATGTGATGTCTTTGTAAACATCTTAAGATATACGTAGGGTTCATACATGAAGCCCAAAAATGCACTCTACGTATGTTTAAGACCTTAAAAACTACATCTATACACACTCTTGTCCTAGGCCTTATGCAACCCAAGTCTTCCTTAGCTCTTTGCAAAGGTAACAAATATATGATAATATGTCATACTATCAACCACTTTTAAAAACTTTTTTGGTATTTAATATAGATTATACTCCATTTTTTATTTTTTAATATTTTTGGCTTAAATGAAGAATTCACTAACATGATTCTTATTATGTATGAAAAGTGACATAATTGGCTCCCTAATGTCACAAAATTTCCTCTATATCATGCCTTACTAGAAAAATTGGATATGCCTCTTCAATGCATCTTGGAATTGCTTCTATAAGGATAAAAAAATTCACTTACACTCGCTTTTCTTACATTTGCATAGCCTAACATAGGTGCACCTAATCTCTAGATTAGTCACATCCTTTTCCTAGTGAGTATTGTGGTTACCATAAAAATTTCTCTCTTGATAGACTACTTTGGTCTCATGGATGTTATTAAAATATCTATTTATCTATCTTATTTGTACCTTCCACCTTCAAACTCTTGAGATTTAACACGCATTTACTCATTGGGGTGTTGTTGCTACTTTAAGGGAAGGGGAAAATAGTTGATAACCCTAACTTTAGGGTCATGTAGCACCACTCAAAATGTGTTTTTCATCAAAAAAATGACATATTCGCATAGTTCCTCAAGTTAAAATTATATAAAGGTACTTTTTGTGACTTTCAAAATGATGCATATTACAAAACTTACTTTTCTTATGACCTCTCCATTTTTTCATTTTTCTACTTGGACTAATAGTTGGTACAAAAACTCACAAATGGGGTTTGGTTGGATCGGTTAAGATGGACGATTGTGTCCGGATCCACCCAGGTTCAAATCTTGTTAGGCGCGATCCCTTCGGGGTGGTTTATCGGTGGTGGTGAGTGTTGTATCACCGGTGGTTACGGCTGGCGGTTATTCTCGGCGGTGGTGGACTTTGCATTGCCGACATTGGTGTTCATGGCGGTTGGTGGCGGAAAAATTGCATCGTCGGTGCGGGCTCAGTGGTCGCGGTTTGTGTTGGATTAATTGTAATATTTGGTCTCAGGACATTTTTTGTAATGGGTGGGGTCCCTTCAACCCTCCAGTTCATAGCTCCGGTCAAAAGTGTTTAACGATAAAAAAAATAGTTGTTACAAAAATAATATTTAATTGTAAATAAAATCACAAATAAATAGAGTTGATACCTAAAAAGTGAAAAACAACGTATTTAAAACATTTAAGAACCTTAAATATTGCATGCAACAAATGTATTGTTGTTGTCACCACTGACTATCTACATTCCTTCAACAATAATTGTAAAGTAAATACCTTAACATGCCATTTTAGTATTGTTTTACATACTCCTTTATACTAACTTTTGTATAATTCTTATCTAATATTGGTTCATTCTAGAGGTTTTGCACGTGTAGAGTGGAGGTGTTGATATTGTCAGTTGTCATCAATGCTCTTGTGGAGGTAACATTGTCATAAAAACTTATGTAAATGATGTATTTTCACTCCATCATAATGTATAGATCTTTTATTTTGTACACGAGATTTATTTTTTTGTATAAACTATTTTTTTGTGTTATGGTTTCTTTGCTTATTTCCATATTTGTTTAGGGTTATTGCCATTTTTGCTCAGTTTTATGGAATAATACATGCATATTTGAGTTACATGATTGGAATAAAATGTTTCAAATGAGATCTATTATCTAAGGGATAAAAACCACAAGTGTGAAGTGAATTCCTTCTCATTCCATTTTAGTATTGCATTCTTTGAATATGTTGAATTAACTTGAATCTTACAACTCTTTCCACTTTACTAGCTTCTCCTTATAGATCCCAATGTAAGGATGTTTTTGTATCTATTCTAATTGATTAGTAATATATATTTTGTGTCCATCCTTTTATAGCTTACCTGTGATATTATACATTGCATAAAGTTTGAAAGGTGCATATTTTTCTTTAAAACATTAAATTAAAGAGCCACATATCATTTTTTCTCTGTTATTGCAATATTTTAGTTTTCTAAAATATTGGGGGCATATTTGAGCTGCATGATTGAAATAAAATGTTGAAAATGAGGTTTTTTTATCTCGGGGATAAAACCCATACATGTTTAATGTTGTCGCCATCTCCAACTTCCCACCTTCCTTCGTCGATAAGTGTGCAGAAAATGCCTTAACATGTCATTTCAGTATTGCTTTACCTCCTCCTTTGCACCAAATTTCTTTTCATACTTATTTGATGTTAGTTCATTTTGGAAGTTCTTCTAGTTATTTTGAGTTAAACATGATTATACATTGTTTGATTCCAAGAATGTTTATATACCTATTCTAAATGAGGAGTAATGTAATATGTTTATTTTGATCCCCTAGCTAATTTGAAACGTAGAAAGTGGAAAGAGACCATCTATTATCTATTAGAAGCTTTGTAATGCTATAATATTGTAAATATGTTGGGGTGTGGAGCCTATTTTTGGTCTTCTCGAATCAGTGTTAAAGTGTTGGAGTTCAAACGGTTAAGTTTGGAGACTTTAGGAGCATTCTGCAGTCATCTGCTATGACGTTGTTGTGTCGTTGTTGTGTTGTCGTTGTTAATATGTTGTTAATTGGCTGTTAACATTGTGACAGTTTTTCTAGCCGTGGGAAGTTGAAAGGTCGTGACTTTCAAACTTCTAGGGTTGGCTTTAGGACTTCTTAAAAGGATTGTAATCCTATAAATAGAGGTGTTAGGGTATCTTGAAGATATCTTGAGTGTTCAAGAGGTCTTGAGTCTTAGTGATCAAGAGTGATCAAGGTTAAGAAATTGGGTGTCAATTGTGGTTTAGATGTGGTTTAGCATCTTTGGAATTCTGTTGTGAGTTCATAATTGAGAGAAGACTGTGAGAGTTATTTTACTCTTGTTGATAATAAAATATGAGCAAGTTCTTGGTGGACGTAGCCCACATTAGGTGAACCACGTTAAATCTTGTCTTGTCTTCTTTTGTGCATTATTTATTTATGTTGTTATATTTTTGCAAGTATAATTTTGCTATATAGTTTCCTATTGTTGTGGTTTAAGGAATTGTTTTCACATATTTGTTCTCTAATTCCTAACAAAATATGGTTAAGAGTTTATTGTTTTCTTGAACATTAGGGGCATGTTTGACTTGCATGATTGAAATAAAATGTTTGAAATGAGTTCTATTATCTCATAGATAAAACTTGTATTCGTGAAGTGACTACCTTATCATGTCATTTCAGTATTACTTTACCTTCTTTACACACTTTCTTTTAATTCTTATATACTATTGGTTCATTTTTGGAGTTGGTATTGGTTCTTGTAACTTGTATGATAAAAAATCTTGCAAATCTTTCCACTTTATTAATTTTAGCTTATAAAACATTGTGCTTGCATTGGAATATATAATCCGAAACTACTAAAGTTGATAGAGACCATCTGATATAAACGTTTTGAACCATAATGTAAAAGTTGAAACTAGTAAACTGGAAAAATATTATTTACTTTTTTTTAATCATGAATAAGAAGAATGTTGCATTACATGAAAAAATTCAAATCAAAATGGACCTCACTTCTAAAAATTTATTTTAATCATTTGACTCTTTCCATTTTCAGCTTACATATCACAAACCTGTCTCTATAGCTTTTTTGATTGACGAGAAAGTTATTAAATTTAGATTGTTTTGAAACTCTTTCCACTTTACTAGTTACTACTTGTAAATCCAAGTGCAGGATGTTTCTAATAAATGAAAAACATTCCTCATTTTTAACAGATTATTTTAATCATGCAACTCTTTTCAATTCCAAATTATACTATTTGGTGTCAACTTGTCTTTGTAGCATTTGTAATTTAGGAGCAAGTTATTAGATTAAAATTGAGTATGATTTTTGTATATGTTCTAGAGTAGAGTGATGAGTAGAGTAGTTTTTGAATTTGCAAAACTATGTTGGTGGTTGATATTTTAGAAGGGAAACGAACAAGATGGAAACAACTTGTAGGTTTTGTTTGTTTAACCTTATCAAGTTTATGAACCATAATATCACCCCTTTCTTTATATTGTGTCATGTGTTGGGCTTTAGTCAAATTTTAAGTTCTACGCTTATTAAAAAATAATGTTGTAATGAAACATAAAAATTACATTATAGTTTTTTCTTATTTCATCTTCTTATGGGTCCCTTAATCTTTCAACATTTTCCTATACTCATATGATGTGAGATTTTGGGATTGTCTACCCAACCCTAGGGCATTGTTTCATGATTTTTCAACAACCCTATAAACTAGAAATCTAAAAATATATGATGATTTTGTGTTCAATTCTATTTGACTACAATCTATATTATCATTCATGCCGGGTACTACATCCTTATTTGTGCCCAAATGTGATATTTCATCAACTATTTCATTTGCACCAAAATTTACATGGTAATGAACTAGCTATGTTGGGAGAGGAGGAGTCAATGATGAAATTGACATTGACAAATTTCATTGAATGGAATCAAAATTAAGGCCAACGTTTACTACAACCTCCTTTACCAAATCAGGTTTACTTGGGTAGGTAGACTTTAAAATTGTTGGTTGAAAGAGAAAGATGCATCTCATTTATTGAAAGGGTCAGTCAATACATCTTCAATTGTTGGTGCTTGTTGAGGTTAGTGGTTGTGAGATTCATAGATTTTATTTAATACTTGGATATGAAAACCTTCTACATTTTTTGGTCATTCTCCTTCAAGTACAATTGTTTCTTCTTCAGATCTCGTTGCATCACTATTATAGTAACTTGAATTTCTTCATCATTAAAGCCAGCCAACCTCATGATATTTGAAACAACAATAAATTCATGTTATTCTACATTGAATGCTTGAATCAAAATCATGTCATTGGTTATCACTTTAGGGTTAAGGGGACATATACCTCTTCTTCTAAAACCAAATTTAATATTATTAGAAGATAGTGCACACTTGAATGATAAGTTGTCTAAAGTGGCCAATTTTTGTTTGCTAACACGTAGACCGTAATGTTTACTCATCCATGATTTTCTCTCAACCTTGAAGTAGGGATTAAATGGTCCAAAGACACTTACATCTAATGTTTTTATTTTTTGGCTAGTATGTGTCGACAATATACGCAGGTCAATCCCTAAATCCCTTACCTCTTAAATTATTGGTAGTGCAATATAGCTGACATGACTATTAAATATGAGAAGATGTCAATTTGTATGTGAAACTTCAACTAGTATAAATATGAAAAATCATGTAACCAATTCATAAATAAATTGTGTCATCCATGCATGGGGATGTGTAGACGTACATGCCCCTATTTCACACCTTAAAATAAAACTATGCAGTTGCCTTTTTGCTTTGAATAGGTGGAATCCTGGGATACTCTCCCCAACTAAGTTAAGATATGCTAAGATTTTGATCCATTCTCTTACCTTAAAAATTATTTATGACACACAAGTACACTTCTTCATCCTTTTTTGGCAATGACTTTCATTTCATAATTCCTTCAAGCTTTCAATACCATTTCATTGCAATTTTATATTTTGTGAGGCCCATATTGGTTTATTTCATACACATTTCTCAATTTCTCGTAAAAATACCAACTATAGTGGGTTTAATAATTACAACCCTATCTCTATAAAGTACCTCCATTAGTCTAATTGAAAAATCATGACACCTTTTTTAACCCTTTCCACCACAACTTATCAAGAACCTCATTTGTAAATGGGTTGTCCTAGTTTTGCAAATGCGAGAAACATGTACTTTCAAATATGAGCTACCAAGCCCATGACACATGTTAGCTAAGCCCTTGCCCCATTGCATGAATTTTGATTAATTGTTCTGATAAAATAGTGGGTGGTCCCTTTATATTCATTGACGTAACCCGTTTCAGCCAATTGGACAAAGTGTTTAAATTCATGCCCCATTTATATGTTGTATTTTTTATGGGGTACCCATTATCCTCTATATCTCTCGTAGAAGTGTCCATATTAGCCTTATTCCATCCTTTATTGTAGGAAGCATTTTTGTGGAAACAACATTTCCTCTCAATTTGACATTTGGTTGATATTCCATTTCATTGGCACACATCTCCTCTTGAATAAATTCTTCATATTCGACATAATCCAAATTTACCCCTCTATTCTTTGTTGTTGCGCAAGGATTTCTCCTAACAAACTATGTCCTCTCATTTTCTTTCCTCATCCTGTAACTTGGAAATTGATATGTGGTCTTTAATTTTTTCTTGGTTAGTAAAATGTGCACACTTCAAATTTTATGAAATGTAAAAGCTCACAAGAAAGCAATGTAAGAATGTTCACTTTAAAGTTTATGCAATGTATAAGTTTGTAGGAAATATATGCAAGAATGGGAAAAAATACCCATTACTCCTCAATTTGAACAAGTAGAGAAATATCCCTGCACTTGGATCTATAATAAAAAACTAGTAAAGTGGAAAGAGTTGCAAAATTCAAGTTAATATAATATATTCAAAAATAATGCATTCACTTCATTAAAAATTAATGACAAGACATTTGCTTCACATTTTGTGGGTTTTATCCCTGAGATAACATACCTCATTTCAAACATTTTTTCTAATCATGTAACTCAAATATGCTCTGAGTATTCCAAAATACTGGGGAAAGATACAATAACACTAAAAAATATGGAACTCAAAGAAGGTTAAGCAATATTGAAATGACATGACAAGGTAGTCGTTTCACACTTATGGATTTCATCCTTGAGCTGACCTCAGTTCTAACATTTTATTTTAATCATGTAACTTAAAAGAACCAACAACACCTCCAAAATAAACCAATATTAGATAATAATGAAAATAAAGTTGGTGTAACAGAGGTAAAGTGATACTAAAATGAAGTGTTAAGGAAGTCACTTCACATTTATCGATGAAGGAAGGTGGGTAGTGGGAGATGGAAGCAACATTAAACACACTGTATGCACCATTTTATGGTGCTTAAATGTTTTAAATGTGTTGTTTGTTGATTTTTAGGTGCCAAATATATTTTTTATTTATGATTTTTTTGTAACATTCTAATTTTGATAAAATGGAAAGAGTTGCATGATTAGAATGTTCTAAGAAATGAAGTTTGTTTTCATTTAAGAGAAACATCCTTACACTCAAATTTATAAGTAGAAAGATTTGCAAGACAATATAAATCTAATAACTTGATCCTTGATTAGAAACACTACAGAGACATGTTTGGGATCTATAAGCTGAAAATGGAAAGAGTTGCACAATTAAAATAAAATGTTAGAAGTGAAGTCTATCTTTATTTAAATTTTCTCATCTAATGTAATATTCTTCTCATTCATGATTAGCATTAAATAATTTATGCTAGTTTACCAATTTCAACTTTTACATCATAGTGCAAAATATTTCTATTAGATGGTCTTTTTCCACTTTAATAATTTTAGCTTATATATCTTTATTAGGTGGTCACTTTGCACCTTAGTAGTTTCAGCTTAAATATCCCTAGTGTAAGCATTGGGCTTTATAAGATGAAACTACTAAAGTGGAAAGAGTTGCAGGAGTTTCAACCATGTAACTTAAAAAAACCAGCAACACCTCCAAAATGAACCACTAGTAGATAAGAATAAAAAGAAAGTGGGTGCAAAATTATAGCATTATAGAGCTTCTAGTGCATTACAACATTTACAATAAACACTACATCGCATTTACAATATTATAAGATTATAGAGATTGCAATGCAAAATGTTTCTGATTAACTAAAATGTGGAATTTATTCTAATTCTACTATTAATCTAATATTAAGAAAATTAACAGATAAAAATATAATCTTAAAAGAAATGACCCAAGAAATATAAGCTATGAAAATAGAAAACCCTAAAGTGCAAGAAGAGTTAGAAAGAGCTTAGTTGATTCGATAATGCCTCGGGATTATGTTGCGGAATAAACTAGATGAACTGAATGCATGAACGAATACACAGAAGCTCCAGAAAACATAGATCTGGAACAATATGATGGAATGGGGTTCCTGGAGAGGTACATGGGTGCCTTTGGGTGCCCTAGTCTGAGATATGGGCACCCTGGTTTGTGAAAAACTTTGCAAACCTCCTCCGAGGAGTCACTAATTGATCGCATATGTTCACTTCTTGTCACACTAGCTTTTCTGGATTGTGTAGTATGTTGCTGGAAATTAGTGATGAATGAGAGACCTACAAAACCCTAAGACAAGTATCAAACCCCTAAAAAATAAAGATTCATATAAACGGTTTAGAATGTCCTCAACAACCACAATGGTGGACTTACTAACTGAGCATTACACTACATCTCAGACCCAATGTAGTTCTGTGTGTGTGTGTGTGCAATCATGCCCTAGGTGCCCTTGTGCTAGTTGCACTTTATGAAAGTATCGAACCATAACTATGTGTTAAAATGTAATAAAATGGTAGATGGAATAGAATAAACTTTCCTCCTATGCAATATGATGCAGATGAACCAGCCTTGTGCCTTGTGATGGAGTTAGATGGATGCAAATGGAGCCTTTGATGGATGCAACCTTAGGTGATGATAGTAGTGCTTATTGTTTGGTCCCTCATTATGGTCTCATAACTTTATACTTATATTGTTCTCATAAATTATATGGTCTCATAACTTTATACTTATATTTGGATTAACTTGGAAATTTGATTATTCATTTTGCTTAAGGGAATGAACCTTTCACAAAGAAATTTTTTATGGTCCTTTGATTTGAAGTTTGCCATTTCTATCTAGTTGGGCTAAATTTTGTGTATGCTCTTCTCTTGCACCTTAGGGTGATCTTGAGAATAAAAAACAACTTTAATATTCATTTTCTAACATTTGGTTGATTGGAAACTTCATCTTTCATTTTTGGTTTAAGGGAATGAACATTTATCAATATTTTTGTATGGTTCATTAATTACAAAGCTTTCCTTTAATTTTTAGTTGGATTATTTGTTGTGTATGCTCTTCTCTTGCATCTTTTGATGATCTTGAGAATCAAAAGAAACTCTTAATCCTCTTTTAAATAATGTGATTTTCTTGGAGAACTACTTACGCTTGAGTGCAGGACCTAAAAATGCTTGTCAAAGAAAGGAGTTGAAACAAACTTTTCTAGCTACACGTGTGTTACAAGGTTGCCAAATGGTGAACAACTAAACCACATTAGGTCTAAAATATTTAAAAACACACCACATTCAAAACACCTTATTTGCAGTTTTAGATAATGGTACGCCTCGTCTGGTTAAAACTAGTACATAACCCCTTTGGCATAAGCCTTAAGCTACAAAAATGGGGGTGGTCCTAGGAACCCCAAAGTAGTCCACGCAAGAGGGAACCTTGTGGATGAAATGGGAAGTTCTCTACAAACGTACTTGACTAGTATACACATGAGATTTAGCATCAAATTTATTTGTATCATGACCCCAATGAGAGTACACGATGGACGCATTTATTGCCAACTGTGCTTGAAGGGGGTAAAGTAAAGCCGGAGTAATCCTTGGGAAACCTTGGCAAATCAAGATTGCTTTTAGATAACTTGTGACACCTAGTTGAGCGAACCACCTAGGAAATTCATTCAGTCTTTAGAGCCAACTTGACCAAATCGTTGTTGTAAAGAGCCAACATTCATCATGAAACATGTGAAGCATTACTTTTTCTTAGTTTTTCACTCGCCCTAAGGTGAGGAAAAACTCTGACAAATTGAGGCCAACATTTTTCATTTCCACTTGTACTACTTCCTTCACTTTCTTTTGACACTTTGTTGATCAAAAGAGGAGTGACCACACGTGTGTTGCCAACTGATGGTGTCACCACTTTTATGTTCATTTACACTCATCCATGTTTGCAGCTAGGTTGTTAAATGTCTAAAGTGTGTGGGCACGTACTCGTATCATTAGTAACCATTTGATCTTGATACCCAAGTCAAGATCGTCATCATAGTTAGGCTCGATTCATCACTTTATTCTCTTTTGAGGTGTTATCTTGTTTGTATCATATTGCCACAATTTTTGATACTTACGTCTTGTTTCTTGCAAACTTGACCTAAGTGTCTAGATTGTAATGTTAGGCTACACACATCGTAACAATTCCTTGGTATACTTTAGCCTTAGTTTTCCTTCAAACATTACCTTGATTTTGAAAAGTGTTGTTGTTACCTTTATGCACGTTGTAATAATATTATTTCGATACTAATACCTTACTTTTCCATAAAGTTTGGTTAACATATCTTAGTGGTATTGTTGCATCATTCATGTTTGTAACTTCTACTTTTTGAGATTTAGGTCTTGATTGGATCTAAACTTGCTTTTAGTATACCTTGTTTGGAAATCGTATCAACCTTTTGTTATTACTTATGTCTTGTTCATTTTTAACTTGGCATAAGTGGTGACATTTTTTGTTGGTCATCTTATGCGTCAAACTATTGATTAATCGGACACTTAGGAATTAATCCATTTGATTGATTGGTTTACCAACAAATTTATGTGATTGTGCCTCATTTTTCACATTAATTTATCCATTTTGGATAATCACTTTGATCCATTGATTCTTTATTATTCATTATTCTCTAGTGTAATGCACCGTTCCTTGTTCTTCTGTTTCTTCTTCGACGACCGTGTTGCTAAGCATTTAACGTTATTGTGCTCCTGTTGATCCTTGTTGGCTTCACCTTTTTGATTACCCCTGTTAAGGAAAAATCTCTTTTCGAATTCGATAGGTGGTTTTCGGGATGACTTGATGTTGTTGTTAGGGCGTGACCGGCTAGAGGGAACATCTACATAATTATAATTATTCTTTCGAATTGTCGATTCTTGCTATTATTTTTTTGGTCAAGATATAGTTACGGGTGGGCTTTTAATAGTATACATGGTGTTGTTCTATGTTTTAGGTATTGATTTGACTATCCAGATCATCAATGGGTTTGGTCGTAAATCCTATCAAATCATTGGTAAGGATTTACTTTGTGAGTTTATGGCAATATTGTAACAAAATAAAATATAATAATAATAATGAAACATATTAAATTATTTTAATAATGAAATAGTTTTTCAAAGGGAATGAAATGAGCTAAATGAATTTAAAATAATAATAATGTTAAATAAAATAAAAGAATAAATAAATAAAGAGCCCGTGATTTCCTTGTTGGGCGGTTTAGGGCAAGGGGCTCCTTGGTGTTTTTGTTTTCTATCTTTTTTCGGAGGGAGAGAGAGTCTCACCGCCACCATGGAGGGATGGGGGGATAGCTCCAGCATGATGTGGGTGCTTTATCGGGCACTCCTGCGACCTATGGCAGCATCCTCCCAGCCTGCGTCCAAAGAAAAATGAGTCCTAGCCCTTTGCAGTGTTTGACCAGATGAAAAAACGAGTCACTTCTCATGAAATATGTTTATTGCAGCATACAGAAGACATGGTTTTTCCTCATGAGGCGATCATGTTGTTTCACCGTATTGCCGCAATAGGGCTCCAACTCAATCGGTTTACATCTGCAAACATCTCTCTAAGCCTGTGTCAAAAAATGACCCTCTGTTCTTGCGTAGATAGCTAGCAAAGCATAATGGATAGAGGGATTTTGTCGATGTTGCAGTTACAAGTGCTTGGTAAGGGCGTCCATCTTAGCATAATAGAAATCTATATATATATATATATATATATATATATATTTCAGTTTTCCTCTCCCAAATCTATGCGCAAAATGGGGATGTTACCAGTTTTTTTGTTTTAGTTGATATGCACAAAATGGATTTGTTGAGAAGGTGCATGAACTGTTTGATAGAATGCCTCAAAGAAATGTGGTCTCATGGAGTGCCATGATTGCAGGATATGCACAAATGGATTTGATGAGAAACTTTGGAAACAATAAAAGCATAATGGGAAACAAATTTTAAGAGATTGAACTGTTAGTGTATTTGCGCTCTGGTTGCATAATCATGGGGCTGCAGATGAGCTCGTAAATTGGTTGCAAATCATGCTCAAACTGGATTTTGAAAAGGCCTTGGAAACCGTCGGTATTTGGAACTCATCCACGTATCGCCAACCCTGTTGTAAACGCCAATTCATTCCAAGCATGGTTCACCTTCCCTCATCTTTCATAACTCTCGTATTTTAGTTTTCATTTACAACTTAAAATAATTTTAAAATATCAAGATCTAAATACAGTTAATTATTTATTTCAACTCATGCAAAAAAAAACAATGAAATGCCTTGTCGTAACTCACGATGTCAAAATAACTCGTCACATTAAAACATGAACTTACGCCCTCATTTTGAGGTGATTTAGGAAGTTTCCTACCCAGTTAGATCACTACAATATTGGTATATCGACAGGGCGAGTTTGACTTCCCAGTATTATTGTTGACCTTCTTCCTGTTTTAAATAGTTAATTTTTGCACTTTTCGGAGACTGATTTAGTACCCTTCGTAACTCTGAAAACAAAATGTTAGGCTTCATTCGTGTACCTTGTTATGTGAGGAGTTACCTTGACCTCTGGATTGACCCCGAATGAACATAGGTGATCTTTTTGACGCTCTTATAGGAGCCTTGTTACACTGGTTTACAGCAATAGTAGAAAGTTGTTAAATCTAGAAAGTCAGCTTTCGTTTTGAACCGCCATTTGAAACCTGGAAAGAGAAATCTTTTCCCGTCTTCACAAACCTCTAGTGTTTATACTAGAAAATTTCATGGAACATTCAGTTTAGGGAAAATCACTTTTCTAGATAGTTTGACAAAGCCATTTTGTAGGCCTCTCGGTCATAGTTTGATGAGGTCAAACTGGACCAATTTTGACTTGTCGCTCCAGAAATCTTGTCACCGTTTGAATATTGTTTTCCAGTTCTGAGTTTCATCGACTCTGTTGAACTCTCCTCATTTAGGGAAAGTGGTAGGAAGCTTTTGTTGTGCATTCATCCATCGAACTTCAGTTTTGGACATGGTTTTCCGAGCCCTCGAGCTAACTTTTGTTCATTTTGCACTGGGCCAACTACGACTAGTGGCCTCGGAAAACTAGCCGCCAAACGCAAACCGTTCACTTTTTCCCAATTCGTCAATTACTATGAACTCTTGGTATATCTGGGGACACGTAGAAAATTAATCATGGTGGGTGCTCTCATCGGAAGATAACTTTTGGAAGTGGTTTCTTAGCCTCCGAGCCCATTTTGAACGTTTTGTAGCTAGTGAGAAAATGTGAAAATAGAAAGCTGCGGGACCCTCGTAGGGTTGCCAAACCACCGTGGATACTTTTAACACATGTAAATAACTGTTTAAAACACTATAATGAAACTTTTTGTGTGCATTAGAACTTTTGGCAAAATGGTGTTTTCTCTCTCTACCCTTCTCTTTCTCTCTCCTGGGTTACAAAAATAAGCAAAATGAAATGTAATGAATACATGTCTCTAAACCTTTTTATTTCGATTGCAAATTGTAATTTTTATCTTATGTAAATGGGAAACTGAAAAATGATAATTATGATTGATTAGGGTGGATGCCATGCCAGTGATTTATAGCTGATATCTTGCTCATGTGGTTTTTGCAGGATGAAAGAATGATGATGTAAGGGCGTTGAGTAATTCATTGTTTATTTTTGGTAATATATTGAAAGACTTATTGTTGAAATTGGTAGTATGTAAAAGTCACTAGATTACTAAGTGCTTGAAAAATTGGTATTTCTTTCATGGATGTTATTTTGATCCCAAAATTGTTATGGTAAAAGTGGAATACAAATGTCAAAAGGAATTGAAATTTATACCTTGTAGTGAACTTTCATTGTGCAATTATTTGTTTAATAATTGGTGTTGTGTTTCTTACCTTGAAAATGTAATAAAGGAACCTAACCACAACAATCAACCCTAGTTCAAAATTTGTATATAACTAACCTGCCTATGTAAATCCCTTAGAGTAGAAAAAACTATGACCTTCAAACGAACCTTTACACTCGATGGAACATCCTAGTTTAGGCAATAAGATCCCAAGAAAGGGGTTTATCATCTTAGTAGGTACGTTTAGTGACATTGACATAAACCAGACATATAGGAGCAACACAGTCAAACTTCATTTGGAGTAAGATGAACTAACTCTTCCTTCGTATCCTAGTGGATTACCTTGTTTTCCAAAGATAGATTTAAAAGTAATTTTTCCTCATCGAATGAAATCCCTGTTGGATCCAAACGACATAATTAGAGATCGTGATATAGTTGTTCTATGTCTTGCATTCTTGTTAGTGAACTCTTTAGTCCCTCGTAGATAAATGTCTTATCTTTGGCTTGTGACAATATAGTGCCTTGAACTCTCACGAAGGGTTTATAGAGTAAATACATTTTAACCTTAGTCAAATCTGTAATAGGGATTAAAGCCCTGGGTGAAAATTGGAATTAAGCTTAACCTTAGTTGTTTTGGGGGTTAACATGTGTATAGAAAATCATAAGTAACTCTTTGCAAAACAAAGTTGTTTTGAAAGGTGTTGACTTTAGAGAACCCAAGAAACCAAAATCTTGTCCCGTAATCCCTTGTTATGTCCTTTTATGACATTAAGAAATAAAGGGTATTTCACATGTGGAATCGTGAGATGCAGAAACATGGGATCTTACCTTGAACACAAATCACTTGTGGTTCATGTGTGGTTTATAATGCTTATAACCATGTGCTTCTTTAAGATGTCAGACAAGTACTTTCGTAACTCTTATGTTATAAATCGATGGTAATAATGAGACCTTAGTGCGATGCAAGAGTAAATCATATGAGAGTAAAACCAATTTGAGGTTAGGAATAATGTCACACTTGGAGTCCTTATAACTTAATTTAAACATCTTCATGTGTTACAAAGAATATGAATTGTCAAATGGTGTGATCAAACTTTGAGAAAACAAAATATATATATATATATATCTTATTTGAAATTCAACAAGTTATTGAACTATAATAACAATGGTAGGGAAATAACTATAGTGTGATCAAGGAATGTATCTAAATCCCCGTCAAATACTTTTATTGTGTTATGGATATCAAGTCACTTTCGCTTGAGTTGTAAGGGTAAAACTGTAGACATCAAATAAATGTTGGAGAAGAATATTCTTAACATAATAATAAGATAATTAAGTACTGTATATGTGATTTGAATTGTGCCAAATAAGCAAGTAAGTTATGGAAATTTTTGTGATGCATAAAGGAAGCCAACTTAAAATGGTTAAACTATAAATTAAATGTGGAATGAACTTAAGATTTTGTAGATGGAAAAAGGAGAAAGCTATCCTTGCACAATAATGTTCTTAGAATGTTAATCGTAACTAAGATGCAATTAAAGAAATGATGTGTTGTGGGTTTGCCAATCCTTGAGTCATTTGTCTTGTGGTTGGGTCATTGCTAGTACTCATTCATTTGGAAAAGTGTGGTATAAACATGTATATGGTGTTGTCATGTGTCTATGTGATTTGATGACTTATGTGATTTTCGTATGCGAGTGAGTTTTGTACTTGGATCCCTTGTTGTGTTGTGTGTAGTGAGCCATGTAAGTCAAAAAAAAATTATCCTGGTATTTTACTGTTGTATTTGGGTGTGTAAAATGTGGGCACTACATATGGTATCAGAGCGGAGGTTCATGCTCTCGAACCTCTGGGACAGATTGGAGTTGTGATGATTCTACATGATGGTGATGGTGTTACATGATGGGTTACATGATGGTGATGGTGTTTCATGATGGTGATAAATATTGGAAGAGTAATGTGTTTTAAGAGTGATGTGATCTATGTCGTAATTGTGATAGTGTGAACGCACATGATGTGTATGTCACTTAGTGCACTTTTGTTATCATGTTGATGTGTTGGGGATGGGAGTATTCTCTCTCCTTCATGTGGATTCTATGAAGAATTCACGTGTGAATTACTGCTTGTGATGAGAGTATTGACTCTCCTTTTCGTGGATCCAATGAGGAATCCATGTGTGATGTACCGCCTTATTTTGTGTGAAAGGAATGA
The DNA here is from genome assembly GCA_018340775.1 of Taxus wallichiana var. yunnanensis. NCBI lineage: Eukaryota > Viridiplantae > Streptophyta > Pinopsida > Cupressales > Taxaceae > Taxus > Taxus wallichiana. The sequence goes on from CM031237.1 coordinate 10,872,076, forward strand.
TATTGTGAATTGCAGAGTGTTGAAACATTTTGACCTTATGTGATGTGAAGATGTATTGATGTATTACATGACAAAATTGATGTAAAGTGAATCATAGTTTATCGTGATGTCATCACCATATTGTGATTAGTTGTGTGCATCGTCGTGTTGTATTGCAATTTACTATATGTTGTAAGGTTAGACATTGTTTCCTCATACATATAATTCATGTAATATGTGATGGTTCATGTCATGATTTAGGGGCATATGGTGAGTATGATCCCTAGTGTACAGTGATTGCACTTTGGGTGCAGGATGTGGTAATGTGATGTATCATAACCCGTGAAAGTAATGAGTGTGTTATACCCTGTATATATATACCATGCGTAAGACGTTATGGTTTTTATGTGTGAATTACCATTGTGTTTGTGATGAAGTTATGTGTATGTTGTGGACCTTACACTAGATGACCCTAAGGGGATAAACTGTCAAGAGTGTATGTGTGGAGAGAGGAGGCGTGGACCAGGTTTTCATAATCTTGAGATGAGTACAAGTGAGGAAGTGGAGTCTTATATAGGCTGAAAACCCACTTCTATCTATTTAGTATACTTTGATCTTGCTCAGTATATTGTGGGTGTGCACCACCTTAGGCTCAACTTATGCAACTAGATTTCCCTGCTCTTTCCTATTGGATTGTTCATTGAATAATCCTATGTAATTTTGACTATGTTGATCCTTGTGGGAGTATGGAGGAATGATTTAGGCAGAGATGATGACAATTACATTATTGATATACTCATTTCTAGTTACATGTATATTTTTACGAGCTGAGGCTCGATGCCCGAGTGCCAGCAACTCGATGAGTACCCTTTGGTGGTGGTATGAGGCCACATAGTGATTGTAATGTGCTATTTTCTCATTACGTATTTTATTTGTAAATTAATCTTTATCTCTTTTAGCTAGAACCAGTTGTTTTTCTTGATTGAAATGTTCTTATATCTTGGGCATTTATTTTATTGTTGCATTAACATTTGGATTTTGCACTAACCAAGGCTAATTAGCCATTTGTTTTTCTTGGTTTTAAAACTTTCTTGTCATATTTAGAAGTTTTGTAGCCTAGCCCGAGGCTTTTGATTTTTCCACTTGGCATTTGAATGGATTGTTATGTTGGTTCTAATGTCGTAATGTGTTGGAATAGGGTCATGGGATTAACCATGGAGTGGTTGAACCTATGGGCCCACTTCATTGTATGGGGTATGCGCCCAAGGAGTTATAGATAACTAGTGGGTTGTTGAACCACGAGTTATTATGTCACTTGGGTTGGGGATGACGGGGCTCTATGTGCCTAGGGCCACAGGTGACCTGGCCTCATTAAAAGGAGAAAGGAGACATACCTCTATGGTTGAGTGACCGTTATTCTTTATGTCACTCTATGGTTGAGTGGCCCGACATTCTTGATTTGCCTCTATGGTTGAGTGAACCGACTTGGTTTTGACACTATGATTCTTTCTCTATGGGAGGTATATGGAGATTATCTGGTGATGCTTTGGGAGGTATATGGAGTTGTATTTTGTTGCTTTTGGAGATATCTAGAGTTGTTTCGTGATGTCTTGTTATGCGTGGAGTTGGTATAATGAGTTATGTGTACTCTTGTGAGTCTCGTTAGACATTGTTATGGTTGAGGATTGACATTTCCATTTGTATTGACTATGGGATATTGGATTGGAACTATGTTGTTATAGTCATAGATGGTTTTGAGACATGTGATACCAGTTACCTTTGTATCAGTGTGAGGATTATGTTTTCCAATCATACGTGTGTACTAGAATTTATGTCTATGACATAATTGGTTGAAATTATCTGTTATGTGGACTACTTGTGGTCATTCCATGGGGGAATTAAAGGTCATGTGTTTTGATACAGTCGGAAAGTATGTAGCAAGATCTTTCGTGGGTCATTTGTGTTGTGTTGAGTTTTGTGCGACATCTTGATGTTAGTTATGGTTGGACACCCACGAACTTAAGACAACTGAAAAATTCTAAACAATGAATATTATAATCTTGAGATAAAGAATACTGTAAAAGAAAATGCTAACAAAGTAATACGGTAAACTGGAACTACCAATCTTCACAGAACCTTGGAAGTTAAAATTTCTACCTGATGTTCCTAGGGCCACCCCGTGACCATGCTTTTGTGTCTAAAATCTTAACCTTAGAGCGTGCCTTCGCCATATTCGTTCCTTGTTGCTTACCATTTCTCCTTCTTCATTGTATGTCGCATCGAGGACGATGCTTTCTTAAGGGGAGGAGGATGTAATGCCCTGTTCCTCGTTCTTCTTTTTCTTCTTTGACTATGGTGTTGCTAAGCATTTAACATTGTTGTGCTCCTGTTGATCCTTGTTGGCTTTGCCTTTTCGATTACCCTGTTAAGGAAAAATCTCTTTCTCGAATTCGATAGGTGGTTTGAAGGATGACTTGATGTTGTTGTTAGGGCATGACCGGCTAGAGGGAACATCTACATAATAATAATTATTCTTTCAATTGTCGATTCTTGCTATTATTTTTTTGGTCAAGATATAGTTATGGGCGGGCTATAAATAGTATACATGGTGTTGTTCTATGTTTTAGGTATTGATTTGACTATCAGATCAATGGGTTTGGTCATAAATCCTATCAAATCATTGGTAAGGATTTACTTTATGAGTTATATGGCAATATCGTAACAAAATAAAATATAATAATAATAATGAAACATATTAAATTATTTTAATAATGAAATAGTTTTTCAAAGTGAATGAAATGAGTTAAATGAATTTAAAATAATAATAATGTTAAATAAGATAAAAGAATAAATAAATAAATAAATAAGATCCCGTGATTTCCTTGTTGGGGCGGTTTAGGGCAAGGGGGCTCCTTGGTGTTTTTGTTTTCTGTCTTTTTACGGAGGGAGAGAGAGCGCCGCCACCATGGAGGGAGGGGGATAGCTCCAGCCTGATGTGGGTGCTTTACCAGGCACTTGATTGATTGGTTGGTTTACCAACAAATTTGTGTGATTGTGCCTCATTTTTCACATCGATTTATCCATTTTGGATAATCACTTTGATCCATTGATTCTTTATTATTCATTATTCTCTAGTCATTAATTTGGCTGTGTTTTGAACCCACATAATTATTCCTTATTTTTATCTGCCTTATAAGCTCATTTCTAAGACAATCCTTTGGGTATTTGATTCTCTTGATCTTCTTGTTTTTTCCTAAGTTCATGATCATTTTTGAATACATATTTCAAACCTTGGCAAAAACATTTCCTATCGAGCAACTTCTGCATCAATCAAACATAGGAAATCTTTCCTTTGTATCCTTTATATTGCTAATTTTTTTTATCAATCCTTTAACATTTACGCCTCCAAACCTTGTTGGATTATCAATATTGATTCATCACGATGTATGTTTTCCTCAGCTTCCCTTTTGGAAAATCACACAAGCATCCCCATCTTTATGAAATGTCTAGTTCGTTGTTAATTATGTTGCCCAAATCAACATGAAACCTTCTTCACTTTGAAGAAGTTTCATCATACAATATAGGTCTAGGCCTTTGAACCCAACACACACCAACAATGATTGATTATTGCAAGGTCCCTTATACATACAACAATAAGGAATCAAATTTTCAGCGTTCACATCAAAAGACACCCATCATGACCAAACCTTGTTTGGTTCTTCGCGCTAAAGAACCCAGCCAGTAACCCATTCCTCACCTTCATCTCATAGTCGGTGGTATGGTTTAGAAACTTCTGATCCAAATTATTATTCGGGTTCCCCCCACTCTTCTTCTGATTCTAATCCAAAAATTTCATCTTCTTCTAAGGATTCCAATCCAAATATTTCCTCTAACTCTTCTAATGATTTGGATCCAAACTACTATTCAGATTCATCTAATCTGAATCCTAAGTCATGGTCCTCCCCTTCTTCGCAAGACCTTTATTATTAGTCACCTAAACGATGCGCTCCTCCTCTAAATATTTTTGTTTCCACAAATCCTCTTCATCATACATTTAATACGACTCCTACGTCGCGGTCCTCCCTTTCTTCGTAGGACCCCTTTTATCCGTTGCCTCAACGACGTCTTATTCCGTTAAAGATACGCGTGGCTCCAAATACCTCCAATCAAACATCTAATATAATTATTGAATCGTTTTCCTCTCTTTCTTCACAGGACCCTTGTTATTATTCATCCAATATGATTCTTGAATCATGGTCCTCCCCTTCATGGGACCTTCTTCATCAATCACCCCCATGAAGTCTTCCTTCTTTGAAGATTCATGTGACTCAAAGTCCTTCTAGTCGAACTTCTGAATTGACCCATGCATCACAATCTGCAAACTTTGGACTTAATCCTACTAGTTTATAGATGATATACCATCGTATAGGTAGGTCCACACCACCTTCTTCTACTCCCGAGACATATAGCTCCACATCTTCTTCATCTCTTGAGTCATCTTCTTCTATCAATCATAATCAAACATATTCTAAGTCTTCCACACCAATTGAACCTTTTTCATTCAATCAAACCCTCGTGGTCGATCGACAACCCATACCAATTGATTTCTTTCAGAATGAAGGAGTGATCATGGCATTTATAGGGGCACACGAATATATCCCTCTAACAAGTTATGAGTAAGGATTGTCTTTAGAATTCAATGTGTCCACGTATTGTGAGGAAAAGGTTGAGTCCTTTTATCAAGAAATGGAGGAAGATCCTAAGATCATGCAAATTGATCCTCATCTTATTCTTCCATCTTCACATTCTTCATTATGTGATGAAACTCCTGGGTCTTGTATTGATCCATGGTCTATCTTCTCATCACCCAATCACTCTTTGTCTATTACAATTCCTCAATCACAGTCTCTTATGGGGTCAACACCAAGTAGCCCTTGTCTTCATCTAGTTGTGGGTCACCTTCTAGTAACACTCCCTCTTCTATTTGTGGGACATTTTCGAGTATTCCACTATCTTCTATTCTTGGGGCACATCCAACTAGCCCCTTGTTTTCTATGTATGAGTCACCCCGGGTAGTCCATCATCTTCTATTCTTGGGCCACATCCTAGTAGCCCATCATCTTACATCTATGGGTCGCATCCTAGAATCCCTTCTTCTTCTATTCTTGGACCACATCCTATTAGTCCTTCATCTTATATTTAAACCTCGTAACTACTCCCAACATGGTAAGGACAACCCGCCCTTTAAAATCCTATGTGTATGGGGTTTCAGAGTAGTATGAACCAACTCATTGTATAACCCACAATGTCAAGGATGGAAAATTGAATTAAACTTTATCGGTGTAGAGGGTTGTGTAGTGTGTAAACCCCAAATGATACCCACCTCTTTGGGGGTACATGCAACGTCGCGGATAGGAGGATGTGGCCCCAAAAGAGGACCAACCACATAAATTATAGCCTTGTAGGGGGAAGGGAGTGTGATTGTTAAAAACTAAGGTGCTCACAAATAAGTGGCTAGAAACAAGTGTTAGTACAAATAAGTATGCATGTAGAAGACAAGTGTAACCTACCAAATAATGTAGAAGCTATAAAACAAGTAAACATGTAGATAGACCACCGAAGTGGGTTGTAAACATGGTACATCACTCACAATGTCGCAAGACACTCAAGGCCACAATGGTCGTGATAGAAACAAACAAGTGTGTATACCAAACAAAGGGCAAGGCCCACATATAATAGAAAACAAGAGACAAACAATGGTAGACAAACAAATAGATAGTTATGGAAGCAAGTAATCCCAAAACAAATGTTGCACATGAAGCACCCATTAGCATGTTAGAAAGATAACACATATGTCAAAAGAGTGTGTAACCAAATAAAGTAATGTGTTATGAAATAAAATTAAACAATAACACCTGTAAGAGATGAATGTAGATTCCCCCAGCAACCATTTTGGGACTGGTAGGAGGTGAGCATCCATGTTGCATGCAAAATACATGTATTTGTGATCACAACTAGAGAAGGATGTGAACACGCATGTGTGTATGATAAATATAATGACATACAAGAGATCTATCTAGCATGTGTAATAAGATGAAACATGTAAAAGAAAATGCAAACAAGAGTAAATACGACCAAGATATGCAACATGTTGTTGATGGATGGAATGGAATGCAAGACAAGTGATAGGATTTGCGTGCCCCTAAGTGAATGGATTTGTATGCAATGGCATTTATTTGTTTTTTCCCTCGGAAATAAAGAATGAACCGTAAATGAGAGTACGTCATCGGGAAATGGTAGAAGTGTGTATTGTGTTTAACCTGTCGTGATGAGTGTGTATGCGTAGTGACGAGATGCAACCTAGAGATGATGTTTGTGTGACCCTATAGTCAAAGCATATATCACGAAAAGATGAGAGTAGGAGTGATGATTTTATCCTAAAGCGTATATCACTACAATATGAATAGAGGGAGTGGTGATGTAGCCTAAAGCGTATACCACTACAAGATGAAGGAATAGGTGACCATTTAGCCTATAACGTATATCACTAACCTAGGAATGTTGAATGAGAGAAGGTTGAATGAGGAACATGTAAGTGTGATGAGGTCCATTTGATTTGTAAACCCTTGGTAGTCGAGTATGGACCTTAGAACTAGAATGCATCATAGGGTAGTGAGTGCAGTGCATGTGAAGAGATGTAGTATATGCGATGATTATAGATGACCACGTGATGAGTAAAATGTGCAAATATGTGATGTGGAATGTACAATGCAAGATGTATAAATATACTAACACTATGAAATGCACAATATGTAGTATGAATAGTATGTAAATGCAAGACTCGTAGATAATAGGAGTGTGAGACATATATGATGAACACTAGTATGGTGTGTAGAGTATGTCTGATGTGTAGATGCATAGATGTCAAGACATGAATGATGTGGAACAAATGCAAGATGTAGTAGGCCAAATTCAAAATGTGTGAATATACACGATGTGCAATGTTGAATGTGAAATATGTGTGGTTCATGTGTAGTGTGCCCTCAATATTCAAGTGTGAACCAAAACACAAGAGTTTTTCATCAGGTAATGATGACACTAAAGTGTAGATAAATATGCATATGATAAGAGATTGATGTATGACTATGCAAGTATGGGAGATGTGTTAATGCTAGGGGGAGGAAGTAATAAGTGCAATGCCCCCCAAGCATGTCAATGATGGATATTTATGCAACGACACGAGAGGTACCATGCCATTATGGGAAAGCACTATATGTTTCGTGATAATAATGAGGGCCAACATAATGGTAGGCCGAAGCGATAGTAGGAGCATGTGATGGTGGTAGAATTTGAACTGTGTCTTGGCCATCAGTAGGAGAAGTTTCTTTGACAAAAGTGATGGGTTGGAGCTTATGTGGAATTTATTACATTGCAAAATAATTGATAGGAGAAGAAGGTGGATTGATTATGAGAGGAAGAGGTGTTGAGCTACTTTTTAAAGGAGGTTGTTTATGTTGTGGTTGATTCCGTAGATGACACAAGAGGAAGTATTGCGTTGATTTTGAGGGGTGGTTGCTTAGGCATCTCTTGAATTTCTTTAGAAATGATGGCATGATGCTCATTAGAAGAATCATATTTAAGAACCCATTGAGATGTAACAAGTGGAGAGGACCATGTAGCAAAACATTGTGCAGTGAATGAGATGAAACCTTGACGCTCAAGATGTTTGATTCTTCATTGTAAAGCATAGCAATCATTGTCACTATTTCCATTGATTCGATGATAATTGCAATACATATGACCTTGATATTTTGCAATCCGGTAAGGAGGATAGAAATGAGTAGGTGACAAGTTGATTAATTGATGATTTATGAGTTTTGGAAGAACGTCTTGTTGCTTAGAATTAATTTCAAACTTGAGAGGCACAGGGAGTGGCAAGATTTTAGGTTCACTAATATGAGCACATGTAGAAGACATAGAATGAAGATGAGATGTAGAAGGAGAACAAACATGATCCTGAGAAGCATCCTTAAGATGTTGGATTTCATATTTTAGAGATGTAATCATGGATTCCATAGTTTGAAATTTATCTGAAATAAAGAATGTAGAGCTTGAATAGATTGGAAAATATATTGATTGAAATTCGATTCAAGAGAGTCATTATAAAGATGATCAAAAATAGTATTGATTTGAGCATGCAACATGTTGATAGGAAAATATAGTCTCTAGGATTTTTGGAGAGTGTCTTTACAAGATGGGTACATTTGAATCAATTGAAGCAAAGAGACTTCATAGACCTTATGAGCCATGATGGAGGAAAAATGAGGATCCAAAGCATGAAGATCGAGTTCAAGTTCACTAAAATGATTAAACTAAAATGGAAATATAGGGGACCTAATTTAGTTTAATCTAGATGTTATGCACAATAGTAAATGATAGCTAAATAAATAAAGGAATTGACCCAAGCAACTAAGTAAATAAAAAATTGAAACCATAATGTAAAGAGGGTTAGAAAGAGCTTAGTTGATTTGATGATGCCTCAAGACTGTGTCGCAGAATAGACTGGATAAACAAAATGTAGAAATAGCCACACAGAAGCTCCAAAAAGTGCAAATCTGAGTCATTCGAGTAGACGGGGTGCTTAGAGAGGGATGGGGGTTTCTGGGGTGCCCTATTTTGAGATTTGGGTGCCCTAGTCTAAGTAGGAGGTCCAGAAACCAATTTTGTAGGGTCATTGAATGATGTGAATCCTTTGTTATCTATCACGTGTATATCATTGAGTTGCGCCATATGTCACTGATAATCACAGATGAAGGGAAGACCTGTAAAACCCCAAACCAAGCCTCAAAACCCTAAAAAAGAAATATGCATATGAAGGGGTTGGATTTTCCTCAACGACCACAATGGTGGACTTACTAACTAAACGTTGCACTACATTTCAGACCCAAATATAGTTCTAGGCATGTGTGTGTGTGTGTGTGTGTGTGTGTGTGTGTGTGTAAATCATGCCCTATGTGCTCTTGTGTCAGTTGCACTTTGTGAGTAGCGAGAAATATATAGATGTAGAAATGTAAGTAAATGGTGGATGGAATAGAATAAATTCCCCTCCTATGAAGTTTTTTGCTAGATGAACCAACCTTGTCCCTTATGATGGAGCTAGATGGATGCAAATGGAGCTCTTGATGCCTTGGATGGATGCAACCTTAGGTGTATGATAGTAGTTCTTAGTGCTTGGTCCCTCATTATGGTCTCTTAACTTTATATTTATATGGTTATCTTGTTATAATTTCATAATTAACCCCGAAAAGGTTGGCCACTAAAAACATGGAAAGATCAAATGGCTATAAAGTGCCCAAAAGAAGAGAGTAAATTGAAAACAGGATCATGGTGCCCAGATGGGACCAGGGTGCCTGGGGCACCCCAGTCCTGGATTGGGCAACCCATTCATGGATAAGATGAATGTAGGGTGATAAAATAGACTGGGAAATTATATGTAGAAGGTCGTAAATGACGATAGAAAGCAAAGTGAAATGGCCAAAGGACATGGGTTAATTAGTACTTTCTTCACTCAAAAACCATATGAATAGTAGTATGAGACCAAGACTAAACAATACCCAAAGTTCGTGGTTTTGTGTCTACACTAACATCACATAGGTATTTCAATTTCATCAAATACTTATGTAATCACACGTCCTTTGACTTGGAACATGTCTACCCAAGTCTTGTACTTCATGACTCATTAAATCATTTGGTTCATTCCTTTGACTTGGACCCTATCCGCCCAAGTCTCGTATTGTAGGACTTATCAAATATTTGGATTTCCTCCTTTGACTTGGACCTTTTCTGCCCAAGTCTCATAATTTAGGACTTATAAAATCTTTTGATCCCCTCTCTTGACTTGGATTTCATCCACACAAGTCTCATATTTTAGGACCCTTCAACTTTAATGAACATGGATCTCTTTCTCGATGAGTCCATTTCAAATTCTCATCTACCAAAATTTAGAAAACTTAAAAAGCATAAAATGAGCATAAAAATTCGTGTTAAAGCATTGTTTGTAAATCAGAAATGGTATTGCATACAAATAATGTTAAGCATTCCATCTATTGGTAAATATCTTAATTATACTATTATCATATATTCACATTCTTCACTTATCACGACACAATTTAACCTTATTCCTATTAGGCATTGTGTGTCTAATTTTTTCCATGTTTTTTACCATTTCATATATTTTTACCTATGGTTTTGTCTCGGAGCTTACTGATGGAAAATATTCCTTTTAAATAAGCTCTATTTTTAATAAAAAGCATTGAACTTCTTTACCCAATCCTTTTTACCGCCCATCTCGCCCATCGTGTCAACCCTCGCGCCCTACTAGTCACATATGGCTAAGACTTGGGGATGAAATGTTCCATCCCAATAAACACACTATCAACATACAAGGTAAATTTAATTTTTAAAAATACAAAAAAATATTAAATCATTACACCTTTCATCCTTACTAGTCTTTGGTGATAAGTCCATACTTCTTACTTGGAAATATGAGACTAGGAATAGAGAAATCCCTCACTCACCTACATTTTGTTTTTCAGTGTTAAGCCCTTTCCTTTACCGATGGCATGGGGTAACATGTAGGCGGTCCTTAACAAAAAATAATCGACAAATAAATCCTTTATGAAATATTAATTAAAGTTCTTAATCAAAAATATCCCAAGAATTAATTTAATTTCTCATGTTAAAGAGAGACAATAATTACTTCAACTGGATTTTTCCAATCAGTCCTAGCCATCTATGGATCTACGTTGAGTCAAAACCTATAAAGTGGAATCATCTTGGAATCAATCTAAAAATCTTGGTTGGAGATGAGTTACATTTTCTCATATCAATCATTGTTACATCTTGTGTCTTCGCATCCATAATCTTCACTTTTATATCATTATTCATTTCATTTTCACATCCTTCTTGACTCTCAGTGATGAGCCCTCTCGTCTTCCTAGTTGCATGGAGTCACGAGCGGAGTGAAACACCCTATCATTTTATCATCTACATTTTTTCCAATGGAATGGAATACTTCTAATTATTTGAACCTGCTTTCAAGCAATGTACCCCTTTTACTGAGGTATAAAATACCAAAAACATTCAAAAATGTTTCACAAGACTTAAAAACATTCAAATATGTTTCTCAAACAATAAAAACAATACAAAATTGTTCAAAAAATAAAAAACAATATAAAATTTTTCCAAAATCCAAAAAACAACATACAAATGTCAAAATCAAAACATTCACAAAATATTTGACCAATTTTCAGCAACTGGATAACACAGTCCAACAATTTTTCCATTTGATGGCACTCCTCATGATCGCTCCCGATCATGTTTTGACAATCATATTTATTTCTCGTGGTGTATATCTATGCTTGAGGCTATCATTGATCCAAAACTCAAGAGGCGTTTCAGAATTAAAGGACATAATAACAAATGTGCCAAATGAAAACAGAAATTCTCTCTAAGAAGAGATGTATAGTGCTTAAAATTATCTTTGAAAAGAGATGTAAATATTGATCAAAGACTATATTTACAATAGATATCGCGGTGAGGATATTTATTCCCTACCCTTACATGTTACATATGATTTTATACTATTTTTATAAATACAAAGAGACACCTAGAATAATGTGGAAGGTTGCCAATCTAGAGGGAGACAAGGTTGTTCATCTTCTGTGAGTTACATAGGCGCCAATTTCGTGAATTTACTATGTTTAGAATTTACTATTTTTAGGAAACACTACTAAAATTACGATTTTAGGCCTTTACATACGGATTTCGAGGCCAAACTTTAACGAAAAATTCCTCACCCTTCCATCATATTCTGTGCATTCCAAACTTTCTATCGTGCATTTTCAATGGATTCAATTCAAGCTACGGTACAAAATTTATGGTTCTAAGTTTCTCCACTATAATTTCCACTGGTCATTATCCTGATCTATCATTAACCCTTTCGCAATATAACTTTGCTTGGGGAAAATTTGGATTTTACATTTTAATCTACTACATGATCAAACATTAATGGGATCTAAAAATAGTATCTTTTGGAGTATCTAAATATCACTCCACTCTTTGGCCTGATCCAATCCTTTCACGTTCTAAGCTATCGCTTGGGGGCATTGAAATTTGTTTAGTTCTTCAATTTCGAACACATTCGGAGTGTCATTAGATGTCGCTTTTTGCACATTTTGTTGTATTGTTATGGTTTTTCAACATTATGGTGATGTTTTTTCTTCTTTCAGTTTTTTATTTTGTTGCACTTTGTTTACCTTTATTGTAGACCAATTTTAAGAAAATCTATTCACATATTAGTTCACATATAACTTTTGTGTGGTTCCTTTCTGCTCATATTGGGTTTTTTTGCAATACTTGTTTCATGTTTTATTTCACTTTCATGTGTTGTGTTTTCCTCATGGTTTATTTAAGCCATGGAATGTTTTCCTTTTTCTATGTATTCATGTATTTTTGCATTTGTATTTCAAACTTTTAAAAAATCACAAAAATTTAAAAAAATCATATATTTCAAAAAATCCAAAAACATCAAAATTATTTTAAAATTCAAATAAACATTCACTTATCACATAAATCCTATGATGGAAAACCCTGAAAAATTCCATGCTTTACAACACTTACCTCGACTCCCTTGAATGAGTAACTCCCAACTATTCAACACTTAATCATTATTTGAAATTCAAGGTGTTGTTTTTTACCTCCAAAACTTGAGTGTTTCACAGTGATGTTGTTATAAATATTTAGAGCTATCAATATTGAAAAAAGAAATTTTTCTCGTGTAGCTTTAAAATGGTGCACTCAATTTCTACCAAAATTTTCCACTGCAATCCTCCCAAAAATCCTTCAAGTTGATTGCAAGAGCACTATCATTGATGCTCTATACAATTTACAATAGCCAATAGAAATTTTCAGCCCCTAGAGTTTCCTTTTCAGATTTATGAAGTTTTGGCAAAAAAACCTTAAAAACCAAAGCAGAAGGTCCTAAGAAAAAACCTAAACATTTGAGACCAGTTTCGTTCCAATCCGATATCCAAAAGATATCCATCTAAAGATAGTAAGTTTTGTAAGGTATCATATGTCTAAATATAGTAATTTTATAATACACTAAACTCTCAACATCCTTGTTACTCCAAACAAGTAAAACTCGTGAAAAAGTGAAAATTGTGAAAACTTACTAAAAATAGCCATCTTAGTCAAGAACTTCCAAAAATAGAAAGTCTCACAATTAAGCTCAAATAGCTTGTATAAACTCACGTTTTTCCTATCTCATTGCTTCTTATGAAAATTACAAGGCTATAAAATTGTCTTATGGTTCAAACAAGAAACAAATCCCTCACATATTCTCAAAAACTTAGTCTCAAGGTGAATTCCAAGACTTTGTGTTTCAATCCATCCTAGTAGTCAAGGAACACGGTCATAATTTGGTGGATGTGTTACAAATTTTGAATTTCTCTAAAACTCAACTCTTGTCCTGAATTACTTGTAAGCCTTTCAATTTATAGGCTTGTCCTTACTATTCATTGTTCCTAGGTTGACTCAAGATATATTGCAGTCCCTAAAAGATAGATGACAGCCTTGTTTAAATGTTTAATCAATCCTTTTCTTAAATTCAAGCCCAAATTCACTGAAATATGTCTTATACATTCTTGACCATCTAATCTCTCCAATTCGCTTTTGTCTTTTTCTCATTTCTTTGTTCTAATATAACTAAATTTCCCGATAGAAGATTATTTCGCTTCTATTAACAAAATTCCATGCTTTACAACACTTACCTCGACTCCTCAAGAACACGGACTCCAATTTGTGATATTTCTATCAATTTTGCAATAAAACGTTATCTTAGATGCTCGCCACGCTTCTCCAATTTTTCGGTAAGTCATTCTCTTTTATTAAGCAACCATTCGACCTAATTATTTTTGCAATAGTTGAACGATCCTCGTGCAGACTTATAGTTAAAATTTTAGGATTTTTAGTGGCTTAGATTGAGAGAATGATGAGATTTTCATTTTCGATTCTTACTAAATTTGAGGCCTTTTATGAATTTTCTAACCTTAGAGGATTGATTAGACTATGAAAAATCCCTTCCAATCTTTGAATTCATATGAATAACCTTTGATTTTTTTCTGCAACTTAATCTACATCACACTTTATTCACAGTGGTCTATAACAGATTATATTAATTTGAAATTTTCATACATGTAATCATTCACACAAAGAAATTGGCTTCAAGGATTTAATTGCTTCCCATAAACATGATTGATATTTTTAAACTTATTAGGTACAACACTATACTGATCTCAGTCAAGAACCTCTGAACCATTGCATTATTCCTTCATTATTTATCATCAACCTCTTTTACATCTTGTTCCTCGATATTTCTCATTGACCTTCGTAGAATGATCTCTTATATTTCTAACTAGAACACTAAAAATGGTTTATTCTAGCTCCTTAGAGAGCTCAACAAGATACCATAATTAGATTAGGATGAAACCACATCCCCCAAAACTCTCAATTCATTCACACACCTATTACAACTCTATGGAACATCCTTATATCCAAATAAGGCTTGAAAACAACTAATTCCAACCTCTTACACACCTAGTTGTTATATTTAGAAGCATAATTACTCTTTACATAAAGAAATCACTCTTCCTACAAACATGATTCTCTAACTTCTTGATGCTCCTGCATCAGGCTCCCCTGGTGGGAAAATTTGAGCTCCTACTCAAATGCATGCTTAACTTTTCTTCCTTCTTTCCTTCCAATTTCTTCTTGCAATCTTTCCTGATTTTCCACCTTGACATGCTTGTTACACTTGGTTACCTTTTTCTTGTCCTCCTACTGCATCTGCACTTGCATTTTTCCTTCATTTATTTTTTCTCTCTATTGGTTTCTTGTTCTTCTATGTTCTCCACCATGATTTTTACTTCTACCCTGCATGCCTCATGGTTGTTTGCTATCATATCATCACAAGCATTGTTATATACAGAAATATAATGCATGATTACCTTCTCAACCTGTTCCAGTATCATTCTCTTTCCATCTTCACATTTGGCCTCTTGGTAGGCTTGTTTCACTTTGTCAATGAAATGAAAATCTTCAATACTAAAGTCTAACATCGTTGCATCCTTTGAGAGTTCACCTGCCTCCTTGGTTGTCTTCCACTATAGTTGACTATATAAATCATCCTAGTGTGTACTATATCCTTCATTTTGAGACTCCATAGCCTCACTCCACTTGTATTCATTTATGCTATTCTCCGTGGTTGCCAATTCTTCAAGTAGCTGCTCCATGCTGATGTAAACAAATTCATAATTTGATGCTTCTTCATCCTCAAGGTTCAATGCCTCAAACTGGAATTCTTCCCCTATGGCCTTTGTTCTTGCAATCACCCATTTAGAGAAACAGTTAGAAGAAATATTTTGAGACCCCTTGGCCTCCATGGATGCCTCTTCCTTTAGCATATCTTCTCTCTCTTGTTGCATTTCTTGTAATTTCCTTCTTGGTTTCTCTCTAGGCAACTCTTCATATTGCTCTCCTCTTGGCAACATTTCATCTCTTTCATTTTTCTTCTCCAAACCAACTATTCTCCTTCTTCTCCTTATTTTTACAAGTTCTTGCACTAGCCATTTGAAAAATTCCTAATGGGAAGATTCTATCCATGTACCTTGAATATAAAGCTTCTCATTTCTTCCGCATATTTTACGTCATCTTTTCAAGGTCCTCTTTATGGAGTTAGCTTCTCGTTAGAGCTTAAGTTGTATTTGCTTCTCAATCCCACTCTTCTTCATCTCTTGTATACCTGGAACCATATGCATACAATCTTTACAAACTTTCTAAATATTATTTATTAAAACAATTTAAGTGTTACAATCTGATACCACTAAATGGTGGATGTGTTACAACTTTTTTAATTTCTCTAAAACTCAACTCTTGTCATGAATTACTTGTAAGAATTTAAATTTATAGGCTTGTCCTTACTATTCATTGTTCCTAGGATGATTCAAGATATATTATAGTCCTTGAAAGATTGATGACAGTCTTGTTTAAATGTTTAATCAATCCTTTTGTTAAATTCAAGCCCAAATTCATTGAAATGCGTCTTATACATTCTTAACCATCTAATCTCTCCAACTCTGTTATGTCCCTTTTTTGTTCTTTGTTATGATATAACTGAATTTCCCTGATAGAAGGTTATTCTTGCTTCTATTAACACAATTTCATGCTTTACAACACTTACCTCGACTCCCTTGAAGAACACAATCCTCCAATTTGTGATATTTCTATCAATTTTGCAAAAAACGTTATCTCAGGTGCCTACCACATTTTCTCCAAATATCTAGTAATTCGTTCTATTTAATTAAGGAACCATTCAATTTAATTCTTTTTGCAATAGTTGCACAATCCCAGATAGACCTATCCTCAAAATTTCAAGATTTTTTGTGGGTTAGATTGAGAGAATGATGAGATTTTTATTTGCAAACCCTAGTTGCAGATTTCCACGATTGTGTCTAAACAAAGGCATAAGAACATTCGAATCTTACTAAATTCAAGGACTTTTACAAATTTTCTAACCTTGGAGAATTGATTAGACTATGACAAAGCCCTTCTAATATTTGAATTCATATGAATAACCTCTAAATTTTCTCTGCGACCCGATCTACAAGATATTTTATTCAAAGTGGTCTATAATAGTTATATTAATTCAAAATTTTCATACATGTAATCATTCACACAAATAAATTGGCTTCAAGGATTGATTTGCTTCCCATAAACACGATTGAGATTCCTAAACTTATCAGGGACAACACTATACTGATCTCAGTCAAGAACCTCTGAACCACTGCATTACTCCTTTATTTTTTATCAACCTGTTTTACATCTTGCTTCTCTATATTTTTGATTGACCTTCGTAGAATGATCTCTTATATTTCAAACTAGACCACTAAAAATGGTTTATTCTAGCTCCTTAGAGAGCTCAACAACATACCATAATTAGATTAGGATGAAACCACATCCCCCAATACTCTCAATTTGTTCACACACCTATTACAACTTTATGACACATCATTATATCCAAATAAGGCTTAAAAACAACTAATTCCAACCTCATACACACCTAGTTGTTACATTTAGAAGCATAATTACTCTTTACACAAATAAATCACTCTTCCTACAAACATGACTCTCTCGACTTCGATGCTCTGCATCATCATGTTTAAGTGATGTGGACCATGAAAGGAAAGTGATATCAAATATGGTCTGTAAAGGTAAGCCTTGATTTTCAATCATCTTCTCAGAATCTAGCATGGGAATGTGTTTGATGAGTATGATGGTAAATGTGGAGTTTCTTCTTTCCTCATTTTTAGCAGAATACATTTTCAATATGGAACAAGTGAATAAGAAGGTACTTTGGTCTCTGAGGTTGATTCCATCCAAGAAGGAGATATCTTTATCACTAAGGTGAATTGTGAAGCTCCAAGAAGTCACAAGGAGGAAGGTAATGATATCCATATTCCAACTCTGACCTTGTGTTCAAATATCTTTCCAAGAGGAGAGACATCATGTTAATCACATTGTGGCAAGGAATGAGTCAGAATGAACTAGTGTGTGTAAAATATTGTCACTTGAACTATAGGATATCGAGGTACCCAAGACCATCATGTTTCAGGATCAAGATGTCATCACAGGGCCACTCAGTGGAAGTATCACAATAGTGTTTTTGAACACTTATTAAATGCTTTATAATGTGTTTGCACCTCACTAGAAAAAGGAGATTATAACCAAAATGTTTCAGTCCAATAAGAGGTCAAAATCCAAGAATCTCACTCATGAAGCATTTCCTCAAAGGTCCATCAGAAGCAGATCCTTCATCAACAAGAGGATTTCTTGTCTTCATATTTTTCATTCTCTCTCTTCTTCTCTCCCCCTCCATCTCTCTCTAAAATTCTAATTCTTCACTAAGAATGTACTTTTCACTATGTTTTCTTATTCACTTAAGTGACATTTAATTTGACATTGTAAGAGTTCTCTTTCATCAATAATAAAAATGCTCATTTTTATTCCCTAAAAATATGAAAGGTCACAAGTGATGGGGAATGTGAAAAGTCATGTGGGAGGGGAGATGAAAAGATAATTTGTAAGCTATAAATTGGAATGGCTTCTCCATTCCAAAGGGTTGGTAGTTGCTGATTGTTGTTAGTTTTGGTTTTTATATCACTATTACTGTAAACAATAAAGTTATATTTTTTCTATCTCTTTACCTATGTTTTTCTACGCTCTCTCTCTCTACCCTCAAACTTTGCAAGTATTGCAATCTTGTACAACCAAGAAGGAACTTTGTGTCTTTTATTAATGAATCCATAGAACTTTGTGTCTTTGATTTATTAGTCTTTCTATTAACACATGGTTGATTTATTCCTATTGAATGTGGACCTATTTTGGCTAATGTGTGTGAAATTTGTAAGTATACTCAAAACATTAACTCCCTCTCTCTCTATTCCCCCATCTCGTATTTACATCTCTTCAAAGTAAATTCATCCTCTGTATATCATGTACAAGCAATTTGCCACAAGTTTAGTGGAATATTCATAAGTGATCCCCGCCTAATGACCACCCCACAATTCTAATTATTTTTCATTCAATAAATGGTAGCCTCCCCATACCGAGGAGGGGCTTAAGTCATGACCATTGGTGAAAACCAATAATCTACACAACAAATTATTTCACCAACAGATGGACTACATAAGAGGAGTATGTGATATCCATGAATCACCGCAAATCTCCCATTTGCACATGACCTGCGAGAAACACACGCCCATTTTATACATATCCTACAATTAAAGAAGTCCTTAAGGAAACATTTCTATTAGAAACTTAGTCGAACAATTCACATGCCAAGAGCATGTTCACACATTTTGCATACATGTATGTCAGGGAACTGTAATGCCCACAATTTTGACACACAAATACAACAATAAAAATACCAGAATAATTTATTTATTTTGACTTACATTTCTTGATACATGACAACACAAGGGATTTCTTAGGACAACACATACTCATGAGACATTTACACAAACATTATCCCACATAGGTAACATGAAACACACATGAAACACATCGAGGCCACCTTTCCCAAATGATAAGGCACAACACAATAATTCCACTACAATATAAACTCTCATATAGGCACCATCCCTAACACAACACTTTCCTAGTTCGTACATTTATTACAGTCATATTTTGTTATTGACCTTACTTATTTGACAATCACTTTTCATGGAGTCCTTCATTCTTCTTTATCTAGGCTACATTGTTTTTATCTTACTTAACTTTTTACTTGCAGTGGTTCCATCTGACTTTTCTCTTTTATCTTATCGCAATAGAATGATGTAGCTTGATTGTTGATAGGAACATATGAGCATACATGAGGCTACTAGTGTTTGTTCTAAGGATTTGTATTCTAAGTTGTATGTTCGTTTGGATTTGTAATTTATCTCAGTTGCAACAAGGAAGGTTCACATGAAACAAAGGAATTTTATTAGTTCAAGGGTAAATAGATGATGCATTGTTTTCATATTAGCATTTAATTTCTAGGTTTTCTCTATTTTGTTTTTAAGTTATTACAACCAACCTGTATATCCCATCTATTTCACTTAAATTCTTAATCATAAAGGTCCCAAGGAGTATGATTTCACACTCGACCAAGTTTGGATTCTTGAGAAATTAAGTATTAGATGCATGTTACAAGGAGACATTCATTTATAAATTTTACACACCTTACTAAGGTTACAACTAGAGTGATTAAACAACCTTATCTCCAAAAATCTTCATGTAACTCTAGGTAAATTCGATATTTCTTGTCAAGCTGACACTCTTATGTTGAAAGGGGTTAAAGGGGATTCACACTCAAGTTATCATGTGTAGGTAACTAAAACATAGGACCCACTCGAATTATTTACATTTATCTTAAAATACTTTCACTTAGTTTGATTTAAATAGCATTTTGAAATTAGTTTTGTAACTCATTTGATAATAAGGAACATTTGCATGCTCATGAGACTACTAGCTCTCATCCTAGGGAATTCCTCAAGAACATGATTACCTGGTGTGACATCAAACATTCATTTCACAATGGGACAAGTGGGAGAACAAGAGGGAGTAACTCTTCATTTAAAGATTAAGGTTCACATTAAAGTTTACTTGCCATGGATTCTATTTCTCTCAAGATGATGATTTAAACATGTTATAAGAAAGATCAAATTTTGTTTTTCTCCTAGCATAACATCTTATGGTTACCCTTCCACAAACTAATCATAAATTAAAATGTTGTTAAGTTCCACAATTAACTCTTAACATTGTACCATAGACTCCCAAATAATAATAAAAATTGGGTGTCGAGTTCATTTATAATCCTAGCTGCTAAAGGTGACTTTCAATAGTACTTGGTGATCTTTGACACCTAACACCCTTCACTCTACACGTGTGTTGGGCCAAGAGGGTTTTTTATTATATTAAAGATTGGTTTCCCATGGAGTAATACCTTAAGAAAATACATTCTCCTTACAACACACATGACTACCAATCCTAGGAGGGAACCTCATACTCAAGACAAAGTTTAACCATGTCGTTCCTAACTATTGGGTTCACGAAAATGTCGCTAAGCATACAAGCTAAGGTGATAATCTCTAACTTGGGATTTTGTTTCCTTAAGCTAGAATTTGCCATCGACTTTAATGATTTAGGTTCACCCTATGGTTTTAGTTTTCCGCATTAAGAAGGATCACGTGAGAAGGTAGTTATGTGAGAGTTTTATACCAGGGTTGATTGCTTTATTTAGATTTTCTTTCTACATTATCAAGGAAAATAACACAACACGCTAGAGATTTAGTCATCAATTTCACCCTAAAAGGGCACTATAAGATGTCAAACTCAATTACATTTAACATATATATTAATGTGTGATTCCTCCTAATTACAATCATATATGCAACTAAGTTTAATAAACTACCTTGCAACATCTGATGCAATTTAACACACAGTGATTATATGAAAGCCTCTTATTCATTTATTTAAAATGAGATAAAACATATTTCCTGAATACAATGTAAGTCTTACAATTTCACTTTTTGGAATTAATACATATAACTAGGCTAATTGGCCCTCATTAATCAAAATAATACAATGGTACTTCATTTATTGATAAATACAACAAGTAATACAATTCAAATTTCTTCAATCAATAGAATAAATGTAACATTTAAAACTTCATCTTTCAAGTAGTCCATCTGCAAGATTTATTAGTGACTGTCAGTTCATAAGAACTGGCATGATAAGATCTATACCTCCTATAATAACTTACGCCATCTAGTATTTGCATATAGGAAATATTACATTAAGTTAAAATCACATAGCTAACAAAAAGGACACAGATCATGGTTGCGACATTTCTTGAACTTACTTGCATGTACATCACTAACTACAACATTTAAATATAATTACTTTCATGCATTAATTCTATACAAATAACATAACCATTTAGGTAAATCAATCAATCATTATTACAAAATTGAACAAATAGGTAATATTATTACTTTTATAACTTATCATTATCCAAATTCCTGATACACTATATCTCTCACATTACCTTTACAAGATCCCATTGATCTTATATTATTCAAATAGATTTTTAACATTGATTAATACCAATCATTATAACTATTTATGACAAACAGTTCTTGTATCCTTCATATATCTGTCAATATCGAATTATACTCGAGCATTATAACACTACAAGACAGACAAGTCTTATTCCTTCCTATATATAACAATATAGAATAATACGCAAGCATTATAACTATACAAGTATCTTTTAATATACGGTCTTCATTCTAGGGTATTGAATAGTCTACGTATTTGTCCAATAAAAGGAATATCATTCTTTGTGTTAGCAATGGATATCTTTAATAATACGACGAAATAGTTTTAGGTATAATAATGCTCAACATACAGATGTATTGACATACAATTCCATACTATTATTTCTGGTTTCTTGATTAATCAAACATATTTGAGCTCGGTTTACCTTAATCATTCATGAGTTGGCGAAGTGAAAAAGTCACTGTTGAGCTAGACCAACATAATGAGCATAGATCGACTAAACATTCCTTCAGATGTTGGTCTACAGAAGTCAAACTAGAAATTTTTAATCGACTGGAGGAGTCAAGGAGTAATCATTATAAGGAGAAATACCCACAAAAGTTAAGTATTAACTTACGAAATTGATATGATTGCATTCCAATAGTGTCATATAACTAGCACGATTTCAAACAAAAATGATGAGACCTGACTCCGCAGACATTAGAACTTATAGCTTATCGGAATATTACAACATTGCCATAAAACACAACTGTTAAAGAGTTCCCCAATAACCCAACATGTCACAAAGTTTATGACAAGGTCCAGGTCGGATACCACATACTGGGTATTTAAATCTTCAAGACTTTGATTTTCAAACCGGTATATAGCCGCCACTTTACAAGTAGATTTGGGTATGGCTATATAACCCTCTAACCGACTTTCACAACTAAGGAAATAGAAGATATACCCAAATACATTAGATATCACACCATGATAACAGTGAGGAGTAATAAGCTTTAACCGTTGTATCAAATACCTAAATGAAGTTCGCAGAGTTTTAATATAACTCGTAATATTAAAAACCATATCGACTATACAAACACAAATCCCTCAAAGAAGAAGGGATTTGATATACCCACATAGATATAAACCCAATAAAATAAACCTCGAGTTTAAGTTCATACCAACACAGACCATTTGTGTTTAACTTAACGGCTTCAAGTATAATGCCATAGAAACACATTGCAAGCAAACCTTCTAAATAAATACCATACTGAATCATTGAAATAGTATTTCATTTACCAGATTGTTCATATACGAAGATAAAACGATATAATTTCCAGATTTATACAAAATAACTAACACCCAAAACCACTTAGCATTAACAAGCTTAATACAAAATTTCATACATGAAAATAACAAATGGAGAAACATATCAAGGAAGGGATAGAGCCTATCATGCCTGGAGGAACGAAGTCGGTCGAAATTGTGGGATTTGGTTTAGCATCTCATATAGGCATTTCACAAGCAGTTTGCATGCATCCACAATTTCACCATTTTGCATTTGCTTGAAAGTTTCTAAAACTTTTCCAACGAACCCATTTACACATATGCACAGTCATGGGACTCCAAGGGATAATATCTGGCCGGGATAATTCTTGAACAACCTTTAAGTCTCATCACGACCACCATTGTGAGCACTTCCAGCAATCATGGCATTTAATAAAACAATCTTCCTTCGAGGCGTTTTGTCAAATAGTTCACGTGCTGAGCATAAATCCACACTTTTACATATTTCTCTACTAATACCAAGTCATCTACAGATCCAACCTTATCACTATGATTTGAAGAGTAATTGTTCATTGTTCCAAGATCTTATTTTACCAGGTTTGGGAGGATCTTAAACTTTTATGGCGTCTCGCTTCACACCCAACATTCCCCATTCTGACAACCGTTAAGGAGGTGATAAAAGAGGTTGTGGAGTTTGGTTTTAAAACCTGCCAAAAGAATTTTTTTGACAGTTCATAGGATTTTTCAATGAACCCATTTTGAGCATACCCTGTAATCAATGCATTCCATGAAACACATTTATTTGTGGCACTCCGTCAAACAATTCACATGCCATGTGTATGCTCCCACATTTTGCATCCATGTCAACTAGGGAACTTGCAAATACAACATCTGACAAAAACCCCCTTTTCATTATGTGTTGACGGATACCCATGCCTTGTTCCAAGCTATTATTTAGGCACATGGAAGGTGAAAGAGACAAATATTTTAGATCCATATGTGGGATGGCAGGAAAGGCACTTTCTATGCCTTAATCAACTCAACAGTGACTCGAAATAAAAGAAAAAGAGTAGGAAAATGAAGGAGTAGTTATTGTCTACCACGAGAATGGTGCAGCAAGGTTACAATGCACGTAGCACTACTTAGAACATCAATATATCTAGATGATATTATCTAATGAAGTGTTTCTTGATCCTCAATCTCTTTTTTCTCAACATACCAAAAAAAAACCACGACAGGGGAAAAAACCTCTTTTGAAAGACAAAATATCTTGCTTCAGACGCATATACAGATCCAGATCAGTCAAATTTGTGTATAGTAATGTGAGGAGATATTCAAGTTTTTCTTTATCAACTTGTGTAGGACTGATTAAACCCATCATGGAACTGATTGAAAGACGACTACAGTTGGGGCTCCATTTGCACAGTTCCCATAACATTCTGAATTCGTTGTAACTAACCAATTACTGCTAACTTCATACGTTAACTTGGGTTCCATCATGGGTAACATCTCTGGACCTCAAATAAAGTGCTTGTATTATTATGCAAGGAAAATAATAGGGTGCATGTCTATAATCGAGGGGGCATTACAGAAACTTGCAACTATCTTCAAAAACTTGCCATCCATTATCGTTTGATTGATTCTTGTACCATGTTCTAGAACTTTCATTTCTAGGCTTGAAGGATGCTTGCAAAGGTTGAGGGTAGCTTTACACCAGCCAAATGCATTTACTTGAAATGTTCCAAGTCATTTCAAAAAACCCATTTGTGTGCCTTTCAGACATAGCATTACTAGATAGGGTGTTTTGTAGAGCAATCATCGTTTTTTTCCTATTTTTAAAGCCACCACAGAAAAACACTAAAAAATGATGTTTTTTTGAGTTATGAAAAAATATAATTTTACATTAAACAAATATACTTTATTATTAATTTTAATTAAATTTATTTTTGCCAGACTAATTTAAGTTATATATGGGAATAATTTATTATCTATATGATTTTATCAATGAGTAATTGTGCTATTATTATAAACATAATTTGACACAAAGCATAAGGTGAGGAGGAACATGAGTGGCAACATAATTATCGAAACCCAAGCACCTTGAAAGTAGTCCTCCAGAAAAACATCCACCCAAATGTGTTATAAGACAAAATACCTATCATATGTTTGATATGGCCAAAAGGAAACCATGTTCATTTCTATGCCCACCGAGCTCTTCTCAGTGTATCTTGTCACCATTCCCATAGGTGTGATTCCAAGACTGAGCAGAAGGAGCATGCAGAGGCAACACAAATTCGAAATGCATTAACTCCATTTAAACGATGTCATGCACATGTCTGGTAAGGCTCGAATCAATATCAAATTCTATTTTAAAACAGCGAGTTCCTCCCGAGCTCATTGCTGAGTTTCTCGCCGAGCTACTCGCCCAACTCCCTTGCCAACATTGCCACCGAAAGAAAACTGAAATTCCAATCCTTTTGTTCTGCATTGAACATGATGGGAAGGATCACACGAGGAAGCACAATTTCAAACATAAATTCCTTAATTCCAACTCAATATCCTCGTTGAATGCTACCTAAGGTGACTTTGAATAAAGACTTTTGGTGGGAAGATTCATGTTCACAACAATTCCCACCAACCATAGTTAAGGTGAAAGGACATTTGTATGTCTAATGAATGTTAAGGTGCGTGTGAATAAAGACTTTTGGTGGGAAGCTTCATCTTGAGAACAACCCCCACCCACCGTAGTTAAGGTGAAAGGACATTTGCATGTTTAATGAGGGGCTACATGCCTTGTCAAGGCCTGCACACACCACCTCTTACTAGCCATAGCCCCTCCATCTCTCATCAATGCATATCAGTCCTAACGACTATTTTTACTCCACCACCTGTCACCCCTTTTATCATAATTATATCATATGAGAATTTAAGTGAAGGGAGGGGTGGAGGGTCGGGTCGGGTTGGGGGTTACATGCCTTGCCAAGGCCTGCACACTCCACCTCTTACTAGCCATTGCCCCTCCATCTCTCATCAATGCATAACCAGTCCCAACAACTACTTTTACTCCACCACTTGTCACCCTTTTTATCATAATTATATCATATGAGAATTTAAGTGAAGAATATATATATGGGCTAAATGCCTTGTCAAGCCTTGCACACTCCACCTCCTACTAGCCATTGCCTTGGGCTAGTTGTCTTGTCAAGGCATGCACACTCCTACTAGTCGTTAACCCTCCATCTCTCATCAATGCATAATCAATCCCAACGACTACTTTTACTCCACCCCTTTTATCATAATTATATCATATGACAATTTAAGTGAAGAATATATATATATATATATATATATAGATATATATATATATATATATATATATATATATATATATATATATATATATATATATATTCTTCACTTAAATTCTCATATGATATAATTATGTTATATTGTTAATACATCTTCGAGTCGATTAACTTATGAATCTAAATCTACACCAAAATACCGGTAAGGTGTTCGATAAGACATTTATAAATTTTGAGTTAAAGAAACTCACGAATGTAACCCCACATCAATTTTTGTCCAAAGTAAGGTGGCATAGGGCACGATAGACTTGTTCTACTAAACCTTCTCAACTAGTAATGATTATTTTTATCATAAGAGGAATCTTCAACCAAGATACAAGGTGATGTGAAAGAAAACAATATGCCATTTTAAAATAGTGAAAGAAAATTAATGTTACTCATTTTTTCATAAAATTACTTATAAAGAAAAGCAAAATTACACTAGAAGAATATCACAACCATTCATATGGTGTAAGAATACAAATATTTGCAGCAAAGGGTATAGTCATGAAGAAGAAAGTGTAGGTCATAAACACACTATGTTTATTAGTTCTCTATCATATGTTTTACAAATAAAAGTGGAAAACACATTTTTGGAACACAAATCACATGGTCATTTGGCTCTGCAAAAACTACTAACTTCAAAATTACAAATTCCAATTGAAGAAAGAACGAGTAATAGTGAAACATATAGAAATGCAAAGCTTGCAACTCATGTCAAAGGCAATAGAATGGTTGGTGGGGTATCATATGGACTGAACAACACTTTAGTCACAAATGCTACAAGAATTCACTATGTTATATGTAGAGAATTTGGTTATCTTTCTTAACTACTTAAATTGTTTTGTTTCGGAAGATGTAGTTTCATTATTGTTCTTGTAAAGTAAGCATTACAAGCGATTATATGTGGGAAGTATTAGATGATTAAATGTATTTACCTGCAGCTCCTAAATTTCAGTCTTCAATATTACGACTTCCTTGTTCCCCCTGCTTATCAAAGTGATATGTAAATTGTTCGAATACATAGATATCTAAACTCACTTTTAAACATCCAATGCCATTTTTTACATTTGGAAAGAGATTTGTTTCTTGTTTGTTTATATTTGGTTTGAACGTGTTAGTAGGGGAAGCAAGAGATGTTTAATTAACACATGTCACGCTGATTATTCCAACCAAATTTTGTTTACGATGGTGTCATAAGTAACATTTACTATAATTTATTTCACTATCCCACAAAATATCCTCAAAGATCGCCTTTTTCCTTTCTCATACCAACATCGATAACTCATTTTCCATCGAATTCTCATTCGATATCCACTGTTTAGTCAACAATATTTAAAATGTTGGTCTATCAACCTAAGCTGTCATGGTATCGATGGCATACATATGTGTCCCTAGGATGGGGCAATGTTATCATGAAATGTTAGATA